>OY747721.1:11700648-12208148 GCA_963556495.2 Valencia hispanica
TTTTGAAGTGCCCTTTTAAGATTTTAGAGTAGATTCAGAAACTATTTAAAGAGCAAAGAAGACTAAAGTCGGGTGGTGAAGCATAAAAAGGGACTCATGTCAGATTTTTGATCATTTAAGAGGAAACACACAGCTGTTCAGCTGAGACAAAATTACTGCAGAATACATCTGATGAGACTCCTAATTATGTTTTTGCTGCAACATACAAAGCAGACCCTCCTTTTTGGTTAACAGTGACCACTTATGTAGCTTTTTGCACTGTATAAAAGGATGTAATGCCTTACAAATACTGTCTAAGTAAACTTAAACTTACATGAAAAACACTTATTTTTGCTCTAAATCTTTTGAGGACTCGATGATCTTTTGCATAATGATAATTTGTAAAAGATTACACGAAAACGTAACAGGAAAGCGTTACGTGATCAGCAAACCAGGACACCGAGTAGACTAAAAGAGGCTGTGTTTACTTAATGATTACTGGGATGGAAGCTCTACTTTGTCTGCAGCCTAATGTGGAGATAAATCACCATGGGGTCTGCAATCATTAGCAAGCATAAACACTGAAAGACAGTAAATCCTTCAAAACTTCTTGATCAAAAGAAATGGATAACATTGAGTTGATAAGCAATAAACACCCTCATTTTGCAGCCAAGAGCTGAATCCTCATGTCCTTGTCCACTAATTGTGCTGTTCGATTCTCACTGTAGGGCGGTCAAGAGGCCAACAATCACATCAAAGACACTTTACAGCCCAAAGCTTTAAAAGGGAGGTGATAAGTAGAACAAAGTGAGCTGTGAAACATGCTGCTGGTCAACACCAGCACTGAGAGCAGGTGTGGAGGTGGGGTGGATCTGCAAGACTGTCATGGGCTTAATTCAGAGAAACGTCAGAGAGGAGAAAAAAATAATTACCATCTGCGGCACAGTGCATCTTATTTAGATTTTCACCTGAGTTTATCAGCAGAAGAAGTATGGGTGCACTATGATACACTTATATAGCCTACAGCGCCTTGGAAAAATCTTTATACCCCTTGGACTCTTTCACATTTTGTCATGTACTAATTAGAAGGTTCAATGTATTTCATTTGGGATTTTAGGTGATAGACCAACACAAATTAGAAATGGAGTTAATGTCTTAACTTAGGTTCGGGAGCAGGATCACGCCCATATCCCCTTCCCACTCAGCAATCTGACCAAATTCACCTGGCGTCTCATGCCTGGAACGCATCTCTGCGGTCTATATAAACTCTGCCTGCCTAGCGCTCCACCTCTGTCTCGATCGTTTCGCACCCCCCCCTCCCTTCCTGACCTTCTCTTTTCTCTTTGGTTTCACCCCAATCCATCCCCTCCCTCATCCCTACATCCCTTCACCCCCCTATCCCCACACCCCCTTCTTCATCCCTTTATCTCTTCATCCATCCACTCCCTCATCCCCACATCTCCTCCCTTCATCCCATCCCTCATCCCTTCACGCCCCCCATCCCTAAGTCCCATTCTTCGTCCACTCCCTCATCCCTACATCTCCTCCCTTCATCTCCTCCCTCTTCCCCATTATCCCTACATCCCTTCCCTTCATCCTCACTTCTCTATATCCCTTCTCTCATTTCTTCCTCCCTCATCTCTTCATCCCCATCATCCCTACATCCCTTCCCTTCATCGTCACATCTCTCACCCTTCCCTCATTTCTTCCTCCCTACATCCACTCCCTCATCTCTACATCCCTTCCTTCTTCCCATCCCTTCATCCGCTCATCCTCTCCCTCTCACACCTTGGTTCACACAAAGTCCTAGTCTCCTCTAACATCTCTCTCTTTCAGGTTCCGTCTAGGGGGGTCTTGAGCAGGCTCCGGAAAGATGAATTCCTGAAGACTGCACCCCCACGCTGAGTCTTCATTCCAAGCCTCCATCTCTCCAGACTCTTCATTCCTTCAATTCCCTCCTTCAATAAACATTGTAATTCAAATCTCTAAGTGTGGTCCTTGCTAATAAACACAAACATATTTTCAGTAAAATCTATTGGGTATTATCTTTGGGTTCATAGGCTTTAAAATTTAAAACATGGCTTCGGTAACCATGCTTTGGTATATAGGAGGGTTCATAGCGGACTCTGCTGCAAGGTGAATGGAATTTGTTGTTGCAAAACAAGCCTATATTATTATCCCTCTGGTACCATGCCTGACAATTAGTGTCAAATTCGAACTAATATTTCTAATGCATAACATCTTCACTTTGGTATCCCTTTAAACACGTTGTCCAGGTCTTGAAAGTTGGTACAGGACCACTGTTTTTGAAATAAATTGAAGTTCGTCAGACTCTTTTACTAATCAAGCTCTCATGAAGCCAACATATTTAACATGTTTTCTGAAATCTGGGTTGGATATGCTTCTCTGATATTGCTGGGACACACCTGCCCAGAATAAACAACAGGGATCTTGAAGATTTTGGTCTTTTAAGAGTGAAAGACTGCAAATTATTGGTAAATAAAAATTTAAATCCTTCTAAAAGACACTAGGGAAATCTTTAAGATCAATAATGATGTACGCCTTAAGGCAGCAAACTGCCCCCAAAAAGCCCCCCACCTTACAGACAACAACCTAAAACTGCTTTAATTTTCTTATATCATAGTTTATAGAAGACATTTTGTTTGTTGGTAAGCAACATAAAACCACCTTTAAGGCTGTTCCTAAACTAAAAGCTATCTCTGTCTTTTTCAAGGAAGTGCACTGCAACCATAAATAGATCCGTCTGTAAAACCTTACTTCAGTCAAGCAGCTAAAAAAAACAGTGTAATCTATTCATTCATTTTTATGAAGTCAACTCGGTACAGAAAGCTGTGCACAGTTGAGATTAAAACTACGACCTCCTAACCATCGTAGCACATTTTCTGTGTCCATGAACCACTTTGTTTTTGTCCATTACTACAAAAACATAGCAATCTAAAATTAGTTGAATCTTGATTACATCTACACACAGGACAAACAGCCATGCACACACTTACAACTAAGGACACCAATAAAAGAGATTAACCTAACAATGTTTTTGGACAATGGGAGGAAGCCGGTATGGAAAGCCACACTGCAGCCCACTTGCCCTTTGCTGTTCTCTGCCTTACTGCTTTTCTATTTGAGCTGTTTTTAGGTTTTGTGGCCGTTAGTGTGTTTAGTTTTCTTCTGTATGTCACAGTTGTTTGAAGTTAAGTAAAGGGTCCAATTAAAAAAACTTTAGCTGAACTGAGTATCTTTAATAAATAAAAAGGAAAAGTTCTGCAGGACAAGATGATCAGGCAGAGGACTGGACAGAAGAATGGAAGGAATCAATGAAGAACATAGAAAACTGGTGAGTTTAAACACTGAGGAATGAGTGAAGAAGGGCATTAGATGCAGGTGAGGAAATCAGTTGATTGGGAACAGCTGTGAGAGGGATCTAACTGGTAGGCTGAACTATGGAGCTGAACTGTGACTCAAGAACAGCATTATCTAAGAGAACAAAATCCAACAGCACCAAGAAAAGAGATGAAAAAACTAAGAAACTAAATACAAAGGAATGAAAATAAACTCAGTAAAAATAGAAACGTCCTCTGACTTTCAACTGTTTTTACTTTCAGTAAACTTAATGTGTGTAAATATTTGCATGAACACTAAAAGAGTCAACACCATAAGACATAAACTAAAAATGTTTCACAGACATGTGACTAACAGAAATAGAATAATGTGTCCTTGAATGAAGGGAGGCTCAAAATCAAAAGTACCAGTCAGTATCTGGTGTGGCCACCAGCTGCTTGAAGTACTGCAGTGCATCTCCTCCTCATGGAATGGACCAGATTTGTCAGTTCTTGCTGTGAGATGTTACCCCACTCTTCCACCAAGGCACTTGCAAGTTCCTGGACATTTCTGGGGGAAATGGCCCTAGCCCTCACCCTGCGATCCAACAGGTCCCAGACGTGCTCAATGGGATTGAGATCCGGGCTCTTCGCTGGCCATGGCAGAACACTGACATTGTAGTCATGCAGAAACTCACGCACAGAACGAGCAGTATGGCTGGTGGCATTGTCCTGCTGGAGGATCATGTCCGGATGAGCATGCATAAAGGGTACCACATGAGGGAGGAGGATGTCTTCCCTGTACCGCAAGGCATTGAGATTGCCTGCAATGACAACAAGCTCAGTCCGATGGTGATGTGATATACCGCCCCAGACCATGACGGACTCCCCACCTCCAAATTGATCCCGCTCTAGGGTACAGGCCTCGGTGTAACGCTCATTCCTTCGACGATAAACACAAATCCTTCCATCACCCCTGGTGAGACAAAACCGTGACTCATCAGTGAAGAGCACTTTTTGCCCCTCCTGTCTGGTCCAGCGAAGGTGGGTTTGTGCCCATAGGCGGCGTTGTTGCTGGTGATGTCTGGTAAGGACCTGCCTTACAACAGGCCTACAAGCCCTCAATCCAGCCTCTCTCAGCCTATTGCAGACAGTTTGAGCAGTGATGGAGGGATTGTGTGTTCCTGGTGTGACTCAGGCAGTTGTTGTGGCCATCCTGTACCTGTCACGCAGGTGTGATATTCGGATGTACTGATCCTGTGCAGGTGTTGTTACACGTGGTCTTCCACTGCGAGGATGATCAGCTGTCCTTCCTGTCTCCCTGTAGCGCTGTCTTAGAGTCTGTCTCACAGTGCGGACATGGCAATTTATTGCCCTAGCCACATCAGCAGTCCTCATGTCTCCCTGCAGCATGCCTAATGCACGTTCACGCAGATGAGCAGGGACCCTGGGCATCTTTCTTTGGGTGTTTTTCACAGTCGGTAGACAAGTCTCTTTAGTGTCCTGCGTTTTTAGAAACTGTGACCTTAAATGCCTACTTTCTGTAAGCTGTTAAGGTCTTAACGACCATTCCACAGGTGCATGTTAATTAATTGATTATGGTTAATTGAACATGCATGGAAAACATTGTTTAAACCCTTTACAATGAAGATCTGTAAAGTTATTTGGATTTTTACAACATTATTGTTGAAATACACAGTCCTGAAAAAGAGACGTTTCTTTTTTTGCTGAGTTTATATGGCAACACCTTTAGGAAAAACAATGAATAAGGAGAACTGAATAGAATAGGGTAAGACGTAAACATATAAATAACAAGGAAATGGTCAAAACACACTTACGGTACAAATAAAAACCAAACCTAAACATCCACGGATCATAACGTTGTAGTTATCCCCATTTTGCTTTTTCACCACTTGGTGTGTTTCTTGTTATTTTATCTACCACTTTCTCTGTGAGATCCAGAGTTTACCATGTATCATACTTGCTCGAATGGTTTTCAAACAGCTAATTTGTAAAATTAGATTTAAAAGAACTGGCTAATTTACCTTGTAAGTGTGCAAAGAAAAATCATAACTTGGATTGCTTCAATAAATAGTTGCAATTTAGAGCGAGCTAGAGTTTTTTTTTTTTCTGACATTTGTGTTTGAATTGGAATTGTTTGGAACTACTTCTCAATGACTAATGGCCAATTTTCTGAGGTTGCTGGTAATCACAACCAATTAAACAAAATACTTTTGGACGGTAGAAAGAAGAAAGAAATGTAGCTAAGCCTGCAAACTATCTGTTAAAACAAAATTACATCAGTCAAAAAGAGAGCTTTCCTGATTTGCAGTTACAGTAAAGAAAAAAAGGTTAATTTGGCCTAAAAATAAAAGTGACACTTGTTTTAACCAGCTTGCCAATTTGTTCACAGTGTAAATTCAAATCAGAGGGTCAAAAATGGGTAAAATTTAGCTATTTCTACTGATTAGGTTGGAAAGATATTAAACTTTAGAGTTTGGCCTCTTGAGAAACGTCTGTTTGTCTAAGAAATGATCTCCCGCTGTTTGCTTCTGCACAGGTTGCAATTCTTAAACCTGATTTCCAAGACAAAAATCGAACTGTAAGCTCTAAATCTGAGCGTACTGAAGCTTCAATCTGTTTTGCTGAGGTTTTGCCTACCTGCAGGCAGTGATAAGGCCAAAGCCTAGACGCAGCATATTAGCTTGGTACACTTAATAAATCTGCACTAGATGTGATGCCGTACGGGGATATTTTCTTGTCTATGGGGTGGCAAGTGCACCGACTAGAGTATTAATGTCACTGACACAGACTTTCAAAAAATGAGGGATTATTTTTATTTGGAAGTTTGATGCAAGTGGTCCATAGCGTTTTGTCAGCAAGCATAAATAAGCTATGACAGTGCTTCTTTCTCCCTGCCTGGCTGTTTAATCATATTCTATTTTAAGCACTGATATTTTTTTCTCCATAGTTGCCATATTTCTGCTGCCTGTTCAGATCACTGAGCTGAGTTCATGGATCCTGCTGACTGAGAGTCTGTCATGCATATGCTGCTTCAGTTTTAAAGATCTGAAGAAGAGTTTGATCATAGTAGGACAATTAATGAGCCGTTTCACATACTTTTCTGGTGCTGGCAAGATTGGAAGGAGCCACAACTGATCAGTTTTGTTGTTTGAGAAAATGAATGAGAATTTCTGATTTCCTCAGGCATTTTGCCTTCCTTACGTATTGCGTTAAAACGAAGGTCTCGGATATACAGAAAGTGCAGAACACTTCTGGAGCAGCAGACCATAGGCGCCAAAATCAACAATTTTACGAAACGTTCATCTGACTTGATGTACTGCCAGTTGCACACATTTCTGTCTGCCTCGGCGCAGAGATGAAAATCTCATTTGATTCACTTCGATAACAGAACTGGGTCATGATTTGAGAAATGTTCCTCGCACCCCAGCAGGGAGAAACACAAGCACACACTGTGCGCTTTGCCAGCTTAGTCGATGCCCTGCCAGTAGCTCCTCTGTTGCAAATTATTTTTCTTGGGAGTTAATCATGTTATTTATGGTTATTAGAAAAAAAGCAGTCTCGTTACTATCAACTCGAATGAAAGAGCTCAGAGAATTTGAGGAGAGAGGTCATGAAAGGAGAAAATTTCTGTTCAGTTTGTGAAATTAGCTGTGAAATTACTTAGTGTGAGGTTAAACTGCACAATGTGAATGAAGGATTTATAGTGTGCTCAGAGAGACTAAATGAGGTGGGGAAATAAAGAGAGTTTTGTAATTTTGTAAGAGGTTGACAAAGCTGATACTTTAGTTAAAACAACAACCACTTTGGGGGAAGAAGCAAACATGAACACTGAACTGATTTGGACTGAAAACATTATCTGTCGTGGTTATTTGCAGCTTTATGGTTTACATTGTCCACTGAGACATCGGTTTTCAAGCCTTTCCATAAATTCTGAATTAAATCCAAATCCTGAACTTTGACTGGGCTACTCTAACACATGAATTGAATTTGATCAAGCTATTCAACTGTAACTCTGGCTGTATGCTTAGGGTAATTTTCCTGCTTGAAGTTCAACCTTCATCCCCAGTCTTACGTCATTTTCAGCCACCAACAGGTTTTTCTCCAGGATTGTCCTGTATTTAGCTCCATCCATCTTCCCATCAGCTCCGACCAGCTTCCCAGTTACAGGATTCTTGGCTAATTCTCTCATTAATGGTCACCTTGCCTGGTCTTTCAGTTTAGGTGGAAGGCCATGTAAGTTAGCAGCTGTGCCATATTCTATTTTCAGAAGAGGATTTGAACAGTGCTCTGTGAGATATTTCACAACCTCACTTTGCAACAGCTTTATTCCAGACCTGTCTCCTGTTTCTTGGTTTTGATGATGCCGTTTGTTCACTAATGTTCTCTAACAAACCTCTGAGGCTTAGAACAGCAGGGTGTATTGAGAGAGTAAATAACGCACAGTTCAACTAAATGGGTGACTTCTGATGGCAAGTGGTTGAATCGGATTTCATTAAGAGGTATTAAGGGGTATCAGGAGTAAAAATGGCTGCCAATAAATGTACAACACATTTTCTAGCTTTTTATTTGTAAGAGACCAACAAAAACAAACTAATGTTTCTGGTTGTAATGTGACCGATTGTGGAAAAGTTCAAGAATTATAAAAAGTATCATAACTTAGCTGCAGATCTGTCATCAATTCCCTTTTTTCAGCTTTTGTTATTGAAATACTAAAGGAGAAGCAAATATTTCTTAATAACAAAAGACACGACTTGAAGGTTCATCCAACTTTATTAGCATTTATTTGAGGATCACATGATGCCCCAATCATACTGAGAGCTAAGCCTGGTAGGTGTGCAGTTGAGTTAAACTGGTAATAGTTATCCTGAGCCAATCCTAGTTCTAGTCAGTGAGGATTCTGTTGAAATAGCATGATGTATGCACAAGACAGCTTATTTCAAAGTCCAATTTTAAATCTTTGCAAAACTATCGAGTGACAAACACACATTGAGCTGCTTTGGAAATAAGCTGAGAACAAAACAACGTGAGTGACTAGAACTGTTGTGCATAGTATCTTAAAATATTTGTGCTGACATGACGAGATGGTAATTGAGTATAGAGGTGCATACATGCTGCAGGTACATGAAACAAACAGGAATTCCCTGCAAGTAATAGAGAAATTAATGCCCTCAGTTGGCTCCTGCAAAGCTGCAAAACTTTGTGTTAGCACCCTTTTAGGAGCTTATGTGTTTGTTTTAAGAAGGCTATATACAAACATCTTTAGGTATATATTTAAAATTATTACTTAAACCAAGCCTTATAGTTTATGATAAGAGCAATAAATAAAATAAATGAGGTGATTTTGTTATTTTTATCTCCACCAACATGTCAGCTATAAAATTAGTTGAGAGTCTGTGGAAAAGACTGACAGCATTTAGCACTTTTTTAAAAACAAACAACAAACCTGAATATGGCTTTTTATCATTCACTCTGGTTTCTTTGCTCTTACCTATTGCATGACATATGTTAATAATACAAGACATTATATATAGATACACAATGTTTATGATGCAACAACCGGACACAGAACCTAATGGTTAATGGAGCTACATAGAAGAAAGTGAAAATACAAACTCTCTGGAATATTGTGTGTGGATTGGAGAGCATTTGAAGGGCAAACTAAGAGCTCCCCAAGGTGCATGCAAGTATTTGTCACATTGAAACTGTGAAGAGTGCAAATGTGCCATACTGTAATCACAGACGAGCGTTTTGGGATGTAGAGAAAACCCTCGAGTGCATGTGAGAGAAAGGGTGTGTTGTGAGTTTGATTTGACCAAGATAGAGCAGAAAATACATGGTGCACAGTATTACCTGAATCATTTTATATTCTAGAGTAATGTGTATGCACATCACAAATCTGAATTATGTCCCATTAAACCTGGACATTGTGAGTGAAACCAGTACAGACAAAACTGGTGTGGTTTACTTCACTCACTCTACTCAACCAAAATGGGTTTGCACAAGCAACAATAATACACATCCAGCATATTATCCTATGATTTCTTTTCACAAACAGCTTGTACATGCCTTGACATCATTACAAAAAGGTTCTTCCCTCTTTTTTTGCGAGTGAGTGGCAAGTGTAGATGGCTAATGAGGTAGCCAGAGTACCTTCCCACTCATTCTCTGGAAAATAATTGCTACATATCTCTTGTGAAGATATATTAAAAACCTCACAAAGTGAAGCTGTGCTACAAGCAAAGTAGCTCTAAAGAAGCTCCTGGTTGTCTTAGTCTTTAGCCAAAAAAGCCAAAGGTGCAGGCTGCTTTCCACTCAAGTTGCAGCAGCGATATTTGGTTGGGTGGAGGAGGGTGGATGGTTGTCAGTGAGGTGCTGGCTAAACACTCCTGAGTATTCCTCCATCACTGGGAGCTCCTTTGCTAAATCCGAGGGTCAAGGAGAACTATGGAATATTGCCATCATATTTCTAGCAAAAACGTCACAGGGACAAGGCCTCTCTTCTTCCCGCTGGTCAGCCGAAGGAAGCCGTCAATCTCCTCATTTTTCCCAATGCAGATCTGCAGAGGGGGAGGAAAAAATAGGGAACGGGAGGGCTTAGAACAGAAGCAGGGGTGAGGGAACGTTTTTAGACCCTGGGTGGAAACTGAGCAGTTGCTGAAAGCTACATTCTGCTGTCCTCTGTAATTTTAACACTTTCTGCATTAATTTGCATCTACTTCTAAATAAAAATGCACTGAGCGAGTGTGTGTATACATGAGATAGGAAAAATGTGTGCATTTCATGGATGTTCACCTGATTCTCTTTCACAGTCATCTGGCCTTTGTCTCGGTTGCCATGGAAAGCAGCGGTGACCTTCCACACCCGCTCGCCCGGTCGGACCCGCTGGACAAAGTTAGCTGGGAAAAATCCCACCTTGTCCCTGCTTTTCCCCTGGTAAACAGAACAGAGTCACACATCCATAACTATTCAGCCAGATGGTCTACACCGATATATTTTCTCTTGGTTCTGGCAGATTATTGGAATGCAGTGACAGGAATGCAAAAATATAAAATATTTAACATCTCAACATTTTTCTGAGCAAATATATTCCTGATGGGACTACTGGCATTAAATTCACAACAGATGCCAATAAAAACCCAAATAAACCACACATACAAATAAATCAAACCAAACCGTGTCTTGACATGATGTGTAATAAAGTGGGGAGACACAGAGGATAAACATCCAACACGTGAAGAAAAGAAGCTACAAAAAGCCATAGAGCCAGGAAAAGAGCTCAAATTTGTCAGTTCGTAAAAAGCAATGAACAAGGTGGTTTAGTCCTATGTAATGACCAATATAAAGGTTTCTCATTACCAAAGTACTGCACAGTAAGCATGTCATGATTGGTTAAAATAGAGAGCTCCATCAAGACCTACACAGCCTTATGATTGAACACATTTTTTTAAATAAACTTCTGACTGTGGCAGTGAACAACCCTTTGGGCCATAATTAAGTAGAACAGGAAAGAAGGAAGAATACACTACGTCCAGGTGCTCCTCTCAAGATATCTGACAGATGAGTGAAAAACATAATCAGAAGAGCTGTCCAAGAGCCGAGGAACACTGGAGGAGCGCTTCACCAAAGCAATAATAAAACCATGCAATGGCTTCTATAAAAACTTCCTGCGCTAGACTCCACTGGTGAAGGAAAAAGGTTGTTGAAGCTTGTTCAAAGTTTGCCCTGCATGCTTTAGATGTTTCATTACTTCAGCACACCTGATTTTAACTGATGGCTGGTTAACAGCCTTTTGCTGAAATGCAATCATCTGAAGCAGGCGTGTTAAAGCAGGAAACATCTAAAACATAGTGTAGTGTGCCTTGAAGACTAGGGTTGGGAAACACTGGTCTAATCTAATGAGACTAAAACTGAATCCTTTGGATGTGATTGCACACACCATGTTTGGAGGAGTAATAATAGCACTGCACATAACCCAAAAAATGTCATACCAACAGTGAAGTTTGGCAGTGGGAACATCCTGGAGTGAAGCTGGTTCATTAGCATAAAGTACTGGCATAGTTCATATACCAAAAGAATGTGTGAAGGGAGAAATTTACGAATACATTCTTAATAAAACACAATGTTAATATGAATGTGAAAAATCTAAAATTCAAAATAAAGGTTGATTTTTTATTAAAGACAATGTTCTCAAACACACGAAGGAAAATTAAGATTGGATTCAGAAAAAGAAAATAATGTTGCCTTAAAGGTCCAGTCAGTCAGCCAACTTGAACCCCCCCTAAAAATGTGTGTAATTGGCTGGGTGGGGTTTCTGGCCCCGATCAGTCCTTTTTCGCACTGGAGTTAGCTCCTGGGTCTTGGTCTTTGTGCGCTGCGGGGCGCTGTGGTCGGGCGTTTTCCCGGGTTTGGTCGGACCTGCGGGTGGACTGGCCGGGTAGTGGGCGGGGTGCTGGGTTTGGTTGCCTGCCGGGCCAATGAGCAGCAGTGTTCGCTCCACAAGGGAATGGGGCTGGTGGGTGTCGGCCTGGTGGGTCGGCCGCCCGGTTCATCGGTTTGCTCCTGGTCTAGGCGGGTACGTCGCCGGGGTTTGGGCTGCGGGGGCCTCCGATGCGCAGGTGGCGCTGGGGGCCTCCTTTGCTGGCGGGAAGGCTATTGCTAACTAGCGACAGGTGCTCTCCCCCTACGAGGGCACTTGGACGGGGGGGAGGGGTGTGCTGGGGGGGCGAACTCAACCTGGGTGTCTAGTGTCTTTTGTGTTCTGATAGTAGAGCGAATGTCAGGGTGGGTTTAGTTCTCCTTCTGGGATGGGGCTGGGGGGACTGCCTTGGGGTCCATGGGGCTTGGTGGTGCTGTGGCCGTGGGCCCCGGGTTGAACATGCCATGGCCTCCCTCCCCTGGTGGATCCCGGTGAACAGCGGTGCCTATTGGGGTCAGTGGGGGAGCTGGCTCCCTGGGAAGACATTTGTCTCCCAGTCCTTCCCTCCCATCCCCGAACACCTCTGTCCACCCCCTCCATCACTTTATCACTCATATAGGGTCTAGGGGCATGGGCACATTACTGGGGTGAGAGGAGGGGTTTCCCTCCTCGCTATCCCGTGACGTCCTGGGTCCCAATTTTAACATACAACTTAGACACTCCCACTTATAACATTTTCATGCGACACACATGTAGGGACTTTGGGGTGGGCACACTTTTCGGCATCTAGAGGGGGAGCGGTTCAATCAGCTTCACCTCTGGTGCCGGTGCCCACTGTTAAACCACATATAGACACTGAGGGGGGGGGGGGGGGTTGGGGGATGTGTGGCTGCCTTCCCCACATCCCACCCCTCTGTTTTAAATGCACATTATAACAACACGCATCAACACCATACTCGAGCGGGAGGATAGAGGCTAGGGGTCTTCCTACACCCCTGTTCGCTACCAGCCATCAGGGGTTGGGGTCCGGAAGAGGAACAGGTGGTCTGGTCGGGGTCCCGGGCTGCCTCGCCACTGTGGGGCCCTTGGCGGTCTGCTTGTCTCCGTCCTAGAAGGTAGGGGGTCCATCTCCCGGGTCCGGGGGCTGGTGGCTCTGCTGAGGCATCGGTACCTGGACCTGGGAGCATGAAGTGTGTATGGGGTGTGTGAGTGAGAGTACAGCGTCATTTCTTGGGTGTCTTGGTGAGTCAGTGAGAATGTATGTGTTTAAGAGGGAGGGAACGTATGACTGTGTCTGTATGTCTGTCTGCCGGTCAGGTTGGGTGTTGGGCTGCCCTCTCGCTTGGCGCACCTCAGGCCTTTCATTTAATGGGGGGCCTATTTCCCCTCTGTCACTCCCCGGCGGTGACGGATGTCCCTGCCTACTGGTGCGTTGGTGGTCAATCCGGTTCGGACCTGGTGCGTGGCTGGCTGGGCCTGGGGGGGGCAGTGTGTTGGTCGGCCGATGCGCAGGGCCGATATCTTCATTTGGTTGGTTGGGGCTCCTCTTTTAGGGGTGCCAGGTTTGGGATTGTTGGGTGGTGCCTGCTCGGTGGCTCGGCGGGATACGGATACAGCGTCTCTGCTCATTCGATCACCTGTTCTGTGCGCACCGTGTGTGGTCGGTTCATTGGCGGGTTGGACCGGCCCTGGCCTTTGCTGGATGCCTGGTCTCAGCGCTCTGCGTTGCGTGAAATCAGGACTCGGGAGCTGGTACAACTTGGTGTCCAGGTGCTGGCTGAGCTTGGCCTGGGGATGCTGTCCATCCGCTCCGGCTATCGGTGGGGCGTCCCGACGTGGGGCAAGGGTGGGGCGCTGGGATGTTGGCAGTGGGGATTGGCCCGGGGTGGTGGCGGCGCGTGGCGGCCCCTGCGGAGCCGGGGGCCCCTTGTCGGTCGGTCCCTTGTTGGGTCCCTGCTGGGGGGTGGGGTGCCCCTGGGCCCCGGCTCTCCCGGTCCATGGACCGCCCCGCCCTGGCGTGGCTGGTTGCCGGCGGGGCCTGTGGGCTCGTCACTGCTGCCCCCCGGGCCCCTGCATAGTAGCCGCTGGACGTTCTCCTGGGGTTCTCCTTTGCTCCTCTCTTGGGGGATGCGGTCGGCCCCGCCCGGGTCCGCCTGGGGCTCTGGGGGTCTTTTGGACGTCTTGACTCCGATCTCCTTCATGTCTGCATCGATTGATGCCTGCTCACACCAGCTATCAAACACTCTTATGGAGAAACCTTATATGCACCAGCATGCTCACACACACACATAGATGTGGGGTTTCTGGTGTTTACAGATATATTCTTGGGCTGAGGTTATCATTACTAGAGCTTGATTAATCGGTACCATGAGTTTTTCTGTGACATTGTTGTTGTATTTTTATATCCATTTTTGTGTGATGTGGTTGTGTAGTTCTTAGTTCACGATGTTAGGTTTGTTTTGTCTATGTTCCTTTTTCGTGTTTTGTTTTTTCCCCTCTCTCTGCCGTCCTGTGGGTATGGAGGCAGACTTCAATGTTTTCCTCTGTTTTCTTTGTTCCCCTTCCTCTCTTGTATTTTCAACTCACCCCCTCATGACTTTTTGTTTCTTACCTCTCTTCTTCATATTCTTTCTTTCTTCCCCTTAATTTTTTGTCTCCGTGTCCATAACATCAGGAAATAAAACCCCCAGCAATTCATAATAAAGATTTTTCACACATATATCAAGTGGTGTATTATAGCAAAAGCTGTACTGCTCCGCTTGTAAAAGTAAATCTGTTGGGTTTCTACTTGGTACTCAGACACCAATTCTGAGCGCCACACTGCCAAACAGGACACGTGAAAATAAAAAAAGAGGCAGCAAGAACTGTCAAGATTTAAAGACAGTGTGTTTACATGCGCATCTAAATCGAGCTATATGCCAATAATCGAGCTAATACCTTAACCAGAGTGGGAGCCTTTATCCCAGCTTACATGTTAGTTAGAAAATCAAATTATTGAATGAAGTGTGTTCAACTACGCGATGTTGTTATTCCCACTTTCGCTGTCTCCTCACTTCCGGAAGAGGAAGCACCCAGCCCGGTCATAGCTCGACTAACCTGGGATGTTGTTTACATGCAGAGATATTTGGCTTTCTAACTGCATTATCAGGGTGTTTTAGTTTGAGTAGGAGTAGGCCAGTTCAGTTTGACTTCAGTAAACATGCATTTCAAAAGTCAGAATTTAGTCAGACTAAGGCAATAATTCAGTTTTCTTTTACTACATGTCAACACACTGTCTGAGGAACATTGAGTCAAAATCATACCTGAGCAATTCAGGGGATACACTGAAGTTGTCATTACCAAAATAGGCTTTTCTAAGTATACATTAATTGTGTCTTCAATACTTGAAACATTCCACAATTTTTACTAATTTTGATTTCTTTGTATGTGTGGAATACTTTTGTTGGTAAAAATATTTAGTGTGAATTTTAGGTCAGATATATCATATGTTCACGACTTATTTTCCTCACCAAAAGTCATTTCTTAATGTACAGAAAGGGACAATAATCTGTGTGATTAGGATTCGACATTATGAGTGAAAGCAGCCTCCTTGCCAGACCTTGACAGGCCCGAGGTTAGCAGCCATAAGAATCCTAATCCTTTCAGTTTTGATTACGTGACTCGCTGCATAATTATGCAACTCATCTGTATTATACAATGAGTGTGAGTTGAAATAACCCAAGTTAGAATGAAAATTCCAACTTAAGAGTTTTTTTGTTCCGTTTCTAAATTGGTGTCACCAGATGAAAACAAGTTTCTTTCTGTAGAGCTTCTAGTTTTTACTTGAAGAGCAGTTTTTCTTATTTGTGAAGCGAGTTATCATATGAAGCATTAATGGGCATTTAAATCTCTGTGCTTAGAAAGTTTTGATGTTAAAATAATAGCTAGCATAATAAACACTAATGTGTTTTTGTAATCATAATGTAATCAGTTTATCTAGAAAAGGATTTAAACCATACATTTAAAAATGATTCTTTGCTACCGTTCACTCTCATTGTTTCTAAACAGTTTGCCTGGCTGAGAAGAATGTCAGCTTCCCTAGGTAGGGCGATGCATTATACATGGGTAACCACACTATCTATTCGCTGGCAATCTGGATATTTATAGTGGTAAAGCTCTTAGCTGAAAGGGCAAAAAGTAGAGTTTTTAAAATATTCAGAGGATAAAAATTACTACAATGGAGTGCCACCCACCTTCCACCAGTCTTCGTTGGAGTCGTCCGTGACTTGAATTCTGTCGCCAGGCCTGTGGGCACAGATATTATCAGAGAATCCCCAAGACAATGTGACTTATTGTCATTCCCACACTTCATCAAATTAAATTTACTTGACGCTAGATTAGCAGCACAACAAGTGACTTTTCTCTCTACCTTTAGTTTAGTCTTAAGGCTTTTACTCCTTAAGAACCAGGAAATTTGTTCTCTGTCTCAGGGCTGCAAGAAAAGAATGACAGCCTTGGTTTTTGGGATTTTGCAGCTTGCAATCAACACATTATCAGGGCAAGATTGTCTTCCTGTGGTGCCCAGCAGTTTTTGTGTGATTGGTAAGAAATGTAACTTAAAATGCTCCATCCTTGTCAACCACTGCTATTACAGGTCTACATATAGGCTTCTAATAAATGTCTAAAACACTTAAAGATGTTGAATTGTTTACAAATTATACATAAATGTTTATGGACCATTGACATCGGTTAGATGTATTTTTAACAAGAAACCTACGAAAAATATCAGGCAGTGTCAGAAGTTTCCACAGTGTGACTTCTGAGGAGAACAATATCATCTTATTGTTGTTATTTACCCTCTTTGATCACTTTTATAAATTTGTCCATTTTCTCATCCTCGCCCCCGCTTCCCTCTTTATAGTCTAAAACTATAAATAAAAGCCTTAACACCAGGGCTTGTGTTATATTCATTGTTGAATTGATATCCCATTGACACTGCTCTGGAAAAGTAATCTTATGGTGAGCCGTCTAACAAATCTTACACTATATATTGCCAAAAAGATAACTTAATCTTTTTTTTTCAAATTAAGTTTGAACAGTTTGACCTGTACAGGTTCTTTACAATGAATGTAATTGCAATGTGTGCTTGGCCTATGATGAGGACTTCCAGTGTTTGCCAGGAAATGTTGCTTGTTTATCTCTATAGTATATTACCAGTAGGGGTGTAACGGTACACAAAAATCCCGGTTCGGTACGTAGTTGGAGTTTTAAAGTCACGGTATGGCACGTTTTCCGTACACTTTAATCAAGAAAAACAAATACAAATGTGCATATGACTTTTTTAAAACTTTGATCAGCATTAAACAATGAACCTTCTTTCCTGAAATCCTTCCTTTCAATGACTGAAATTAATTAGATATTAAATTACATTAAAAAGTTGAAAGTATAGAACTGGCTGGGGATTTGATTGGATTTTTAAAAAAATTGTACAAGCAGATATAGCCAGAGTAGAAACCAATGTAACTAATGAAAACATCCAGTGTTAATGTTTAGAAATGTTTAAATAATACTTTGCTCATATTTGAAAAATAAAACATGCTTAAATCACTTTGGAGTTTTTTTTGATATTTCAACAGTCAAGTTTCCCAGTTGTGGGCAGCTGTTGGAAAAAAACCCTTCTCATCAACAGGGATTCTACCGACTTGTATTTTATACAAAATATGGAGTTTGGGCTGATTGGATGCTACTGGTAGCCATTTGGACGTCAGCTGTTTTTTCTCTCTAGTATCAGGAGAGGTGGGTAGTAACTAGTTACATTTACTTGAGTAGTTTTGGAGGAAACATTCACTTTTTTAATAGTTTTACCGTATCATACTTTTACTTGAGTAATATTATTATGAAGTATCACTACTCTTACTTCAGTAAAATTTCTGAATATTTTACCTACTTTGAGTATATATATATATATATATATATATATATATATATATATATATATATATATATATATATATATATATATATATATATATATATATATATATATATATATATATATATATATATATATCCTATTGGGTGGCCTTTTTACTTATTACTTTTTTACTCTTAATCGAGAAATTTTTGTCTATTTGTGTGTGTTTTTGAGTGTGTTAGAGAGAAAATGCATAAATAGTCTTTTAAGTATCAATGCGTTGGATTTTAGTTCAGATATATGTGATCTTAGATCTTTTATTGTTTTGTATGTGTGTAGAGATGATGTGGAGCCCTGTCAAAGATGAATTTCTGTAACCTTTTGGGGTCAGCCAATAAAGTTTTCTATTCTATTCAGTACAATTTTTGGGTACTCTACCCATCTCTGAGCATCAGTGATGTGTACATTCAGCTTGACATTGTTTCAGGTAAGTAATTCAGTTCAGTACAGAGCGAGTTATGGACCTTATTTCTGTTGAAAGATACGTTCACTGAGAGAGTTCTGGTTTGGTTCATCTTTTTTTTCTATTGTAGCTGCATGAGAAACCATTAATGTTCCCAGATAGCAGAGTTTAGTGATAGCTGGGAGACCCTTATGTTCTGTTTCGGTGTCATTATTTAAGTTGCGCTGTACAACGTTGCACTGTGCTCTGAGTTCCGTACATAAACATTCTGCATGTGTATAGGTAGAAAACAGCTGTACATAGTACACATGCGTACCAAACCAACAGGGCCATACTGAAAAATCCGAATACACGTACCGCTACACCCCTAATTACCAGCCTTAACCCAATTGCCTTCCCCTGAATGTACAGAGGTCACTTTTTGTCACAATGTTATTACATTTGTGCATAAAGCTACAACAATAAAAATAAAAATCAAGTGACTAATGTAAATCTACTGTACGTTCCTTTGCTGACTTGAATTTTTTCACAAACAGCTTTAAGAGTCATTAAAATCACTTGTCTGTATTGTTCTAATGTGCTACACTTTTCTTTACTGTATTGTATATTTAGATTAGTTGCAGGTGTTGTACCACACTCAGCAGTTAGTTGTACCTGCTCAGATAAAAAACTATTTTCTGACATGCACTCAGTGCAGCTGTTTGTCCTTCCCAGCCTCCCAGCATGTTCCTCCCTCACAGTCTGAGCCCCCTACGATCATCCCGCTGAGCAGGCAGATGGTATATGAATGTCCTTTCTCACCTGGCCACTCTAATTCATGCAAAATCACACATACGGTATACAAAGAAATCTCACTAACTGTAGTTCCAGGTCATTCTTCTCCTGAGGCAGAAACTTGTAGAGGGCGATATACGTATGAATGGAATGAACCTCTACTCGCTTTGGAGTCTGCCGACAACAAACATCGTAGTTTAAAAACAGTCATCAAATTTGTCTTTGTGTAAAACCAAGAGAAGAAAAGAAAGACAAAGAAGGAATCACAGAGAATGCCTATTCTAATAAAAAAATAAGCTGAAAGAAGAGAAGAATGCTGACTACACACCTTCAGGCTGACCCTGTCCTCTGAATCAGCCTTCTCGCTTTCAGGAGGGGTGAGCACTGGAGAGACAAACACAAACAAAGACAAAAGGGAAAGGGAAGGATAGACAATATGAAAGGTCACATGTAAGATACAGACAGCAGAAAGAGCAAAAGTGCAAAGTAAAGGAAGAAAGAAGAGATAAAAAGAGAGAGCTTATGACACTTTGTGACAGAGCGCAGCAAGGCAGAAGTGTAGGTCAGGTACTGTAAAGTGGTGGCAGAACAAACAGACATGATCTTTTCTCCTGGGACTAAAGAGCAAAAGGGAAAAGTACTGGCTACACAAAAAACCCCAACTTCACTCCATAAATGATATTATAGCAACGTAGTCCGTTTTAACATTTAGTTTGTGGTACGCCTTTACCAGACCCATATATGACTCCAGATCTCACGTCTGTTTAAGGAGTGAACTGGAAAACCGGAGGGATATCTCAAGGTTTTTTTGTACTCTGAACACAGATTCTTGTGTTAAAACATTTGCATTTTTTAGAATATTTGGGACATTTATATTAAAAACAACATTTTCTATTGGAAATTAAATTGTATTTAAGGGGTTAGGCACATTGCGTTTAGTCAATTGCCACGCATCAATTGGGGCCTTTGACACATATTAGACATGTCATGCAGAAGTGCGCTTATATGGGAAAGATTATTGGACTCCAGCCTAGAATAGTTTAAGTAGAAGCACGGATGCTTCTGAATAGAACAGGTTCAAAAAGGATCACTGTGCACTATGCCTTAGAGCGATGGCCGCCGACCAGATGCAGCCAGTGGGGCTTAATTGATAGAAAAGTAATAGGGGCATATTTGTTGATGTGCATCTGACACCGCTGATGTGAATTGCCCTTTCGTACAAAGCAAACAACCAAAGGGAAACTTTTTAAAGGGACATTGTTAATTTCTAGAGGTTCATATCGGATTTTTATTCAGGCTGCTGTGCTGTGTTTCACTTTTGCGTTTTTGGTAGTTTTATTTGGAAGTTTTTGGGATATGAAAAGGAACCATCTGCCACAAACAAATGACAATTTGTACCCACCTTGAGGGCATTATATTATATTGGTGACGAAGCAAACTGAGCTGAAGCCCTATTTAGTAAATTCCAGGAAGGCTGAACAAAGTTTTCTTTCTCTCATGGAAAATGCTGGATTTGGAAATGTTAGCAGCCTTTTGGAAGTATAATAAATATAATCTAAAATATAATTTCGTCATTTGTTTTAAATTCATAAGGCCCTGTTTTACAGCAACTGCTCTCTCACACAGTATTATATTCCTTCTGCTTTTAATATAAATAAATAATAAGTCATCATTGCAGGAGAACTGCAAAGAAAAAAATCAGGTTATGGATTTGCCAAAAAAAAAAAAAACTGAGCTCAAAAATCTCTGATCAGTGCACCTCCAATAAAAAGTGATTTGTGCTAACATTTCTAAAATATATCATAATGGATAGTATAGAATTAGCAGATATATGCAAAAGCTCAACTTACTTCCTGGAATATTTTCCTCTTCAGCAATGGGCTGGTTTTCTAGTGTACCTTGCAGTGTATCTGACTATGATAAGGAAAGTAAAGTCAACAACATTTCTATTTATTGTCAACTTTAATTCAAATGGCCTTCCTGCTGTGTATTTTATACCTCATGACAAGGGGACTCGGAGATACTTCCAAAGCTGGAGCGACTCATCTGAGCCAATGATGTCCCGTAGCGCAGCGCCTCATACACAGGGTCAACAATGACATTGTCTGTCTCTGTGCACAGCCAGACACATGAAACAGTAAGACTTTGAGACATTGCTGTTGTTTGCCACTGTGACAAATTATCTAGAGGCTCATCACTCACCCTGGGCAGCCGGAGCCTCCTTGACTATACTCAGCGGATCAATGGTTAGCAGAGGAGAGCTGAAGTTTCTCTTAAAGGCTCCAGACTGAAATATTAGAAGATCAGAAGAGATGCAAGGAGAGAAGAAGAGGACAGCAGATGGGCAAATGTTACTGAATATAGACAGAAAACAAGAATGAATACTGTACGGGTAACGCAAAACCTTGGTGGTTTCAGTGACTACATGCAGCTTTAGCAATTGGAAATACCTCAAGATTGAAGCCATGGAGACAGCTTAATGCTCTAACTTAGAGCTCTTTCACACTTAACCATCATCAAGAAAAAGCAGCAGCAGCCCAAAATCATCCTGCCTTAACACTTCCAGTGTTTGGGGATAACTATGGACTTTAATACACCGCAAGACACCCTCCAAATGCTTTCTACAGCAAATGTCTAAATCCATGGGGGGTTCTAGACAGGGGCCAATGGGGGCCAGTGCCCCTGTAGAACTGGTCTTGGAATGCCCCCTGTACTGATTAGATCATTCTAAATCAGTTTCTTTTCATGACATGTGCTGGAACAAAAACCGTAGCTAATCGGTCCCTTGGACCAATTTAGTTTTTATCTTCACAGTTTTAATTTATCAATAAAAAAAATTAAAAAAACATGACTGAGCAGAATTAAACAGGAGACAAAACATACTAAATAAAGATACATGAAGATATTCAGATAAAAAAAATTTGCGATCCAATGAGATGCTCTGAAAGAAAAGGCTACCATATTTATCATCAAACTTAAGCCTGTTTTGCAAAGTGGTATCTAGTTGCTATCAGCATTAGACTTTGTCTTGTGAAGTAAGGCTAATAAGCTATTAATATGGGATGAGAAGGTGAGGGATTTAGGCTAATATTCTTCTTCAAAATAAGTCTCTTATTTTAAAGAAAGAAAATAAATAGGTCATGTTTGCGCAGGCCCTGAAAATTGCAGTGATTAAACCTCTTTCAAGGAAATCTAGATGCATAAATAATACAGACCTGACACAGATTCAGCATGCACAACTAACAGAAAATATGATAACTGAGGTAAGACTTAGACATTGAAAAAGATTTCAAAAGTAGCTTTTTAATCTAAATGTAACAATGGCCATCATGGCCAAATACTATATCTGTTAGAAAAAATTGTATATAAGTTATCATTGATTTATGTAATACTGCTGTTTGCATTACTGAGTGACTAATGTACTGAGGTCACAGCTAAGTTCATGAAGTGTTTAATTCTCTGTGGGTTTAAAATAGTGCAGTTGAACAGTAAGGAGTTTAAGAGAGCAAGTGAAACCTGCACCCAGTTTCCGTTTTTTGAAGCTTGATGGACTGTGTAATCTTGCAACAGCAGCTTGCAAGATAATGTTCCTTCCCTTATATGGTGAGATGTGACTTTTTCAATGTGTATATACTCCTATGACCTTTGAAATGTAATAAAAGGCAAAGGGAGTTTTTTTTCCTAACAATATCCACCTATTCATAGATTGTTTTTTGAAGACCATATCTAACATAATCTAAAGAAAATGCAGCTTGGGAAGATGAAATCTCTAGGCACAATGCTACTTGAAACGCTATTGGCTGGTGTTTACAAAGTAGCCAATCCAAGAGCTCTATTCCTTTTTATGTGGCGCTGATTGCCTGCACTCCCAGCAGATAAGGAAGGCCGTGGTTGTTAGCTTCTGCGGGAGTGCGAAGATGGTTTCCACTGTGTGTATTAATGTATATTAAGATATATTTGGTGTTTGAACTATTAAAAAAGGAGGTTATATGCATTTTGGAGGAGATCAAGTATTTGCAGATTTTACCTATTGGGCCCGCAGTATATGCGAGGGTTAGGGGTCACAACTGCCAATTAATCTCAGGGTCAACTGTACTGAGATTAACATATAGAGGGGTACCCCTAATAAAAGTCTGTCAATCTGCTGCACCTAAAAGAACCATTATATTTAAATGGTAAATAAACTGTTATTGAAGAACTACTTACAAAGGGTTAGGCATTTGTCAGGGTGACATATTATATTGCTTCACTTCTTCCTTTTACTAAAATTGCAGTCTACTTTACATGAGTGGATGCACAAAGAACAGGGGAGCTTCTAAATAATTAAATTTAGATGGGATTTTTGTTTATTATAATGCTTAAAGGTTTAATGGTGAAGTAACAGCTTACAACACTGATTTTAATTTTCATTTATTTATAATAATTTATTTACAAACATTATTGCAGAAAGTGATGTTTTCTCATAAAGAACACTTCAATAATTTTGTTTTAAAAAAAGCCTGCCTCTAACACCTAAAAGCAGTTAAAGTAAATAAAAGCCGAGCCTGGCCTTTTAAGAAAACACATTATGTTCTGTAATGTCAACAGGAGATCAAGAGCTGAATAAATTACATATTATTGCACCGGTGTTGTATTTGAGGACATTTGTGAAAAGCACACACCTGCTCCTAACTATGCCTCTGCCTCTTTTTCCTCACAACAAGCGGAGATAATTGCTGTTGATATTTCTTTATCTGACCCTTTAGGTTTATGGACTGAATGAGCAGGTCCTGGGCATGTACTCTTCCCTTTTTAACCTTTTGAAACCAAACAAATAAAGTTGGTTATTCAGTTTTGTTTATCCATTCCCTTCACCATTCTCATATGTTAACAGATAAAATATGTCCCATCGGTAAAGTTTAAGATCCTGAACAGAAAAGAGTGAGGATGTGTGTGTGAAAAGCTTTTTGCACTAGCAGTATTTTTTGTGCATTGCTCAGTATTCCCAGTTCTCAAATAAAAGTGTATTCAACATCTTTATGTTTAATTAACATTAATTACTAAACAGATTTCATGATTCTAGAGTCATTAAAGACTCTAATTATGGAGATATTTTAAAGTGTATGGTCAGCACATTAGCTGAAAACGAAGTGCTGTGAAAAGGATCTACCCCTTACAGATTTTGTCTGTTTTTGCTTCGTCACCCTTACATGTTTCAGATAATCAAACAAGTTTAATGATCAGACAAATATAACCAGAGTAAATATAAAAATGCAGTTTTCAAATAAGAATTTCATTTACGAAGAGAAAAAGGCTGACCAAACTATCTAGGCAATATGTAAAGAAATGAGTGCACCTGTAAACTCAATAACCTGGTGGTGTCACCGTTGGAAGCAACAATTGCCATCAAGCATTAGCAATAACTGTCAATAAGCCTTTTTGCATCTCCGGGGAGGAATCTTGCCCCACTCTTTGCAGAATTGTTTCAATTCATCCACACTGAAAAGTGTTTTTAGTTGTAAATAGCCATTTTAAAGTCAGCACAGCATCAGGTTGAACTTCTTAATAGCAGATTTGTTTACAATTCTATAAAAAAAATTATTTATTTGTTTTTGCTGTCAAACAATAATGAAATTAATAAACTAACTAATTAATTAAATTTGTTATTCTTGACTTTTTGTGTTTTGAGCATTTTACTGTAGTGTATTTTTGTTCTACAGGTCTAGCCAGATCCAGTTCATTTCTTCGTGTCCATTATGGTTTCTAAGGTGCTTAGTCTATTAGTTCATCTTTGTGTTGTGTTCATTGTACAATTAATTATTTTTTTAGATTGTAAGGCTTTTTCCTCTTTTGGTTTCTAGATCATTAGTGTCCTTGTTCAGCTCCCTCTGTCTTAATTAAGCTCTCTCCCTCGCTGTCCCTGGTTTTTCCCTCCTACAGCTGTACCACATTTGTTCTGAATAGTTCCTCTGGTTCTTTTGTCACTTTCCACCGCTGCCTCAGTATTTAAACTCTTGATTTTTCATTTGTGTAGTGCTGAATTATTCTGTTCTACTGCCTGTTTCTCTGTCCGTGGGTCTTGTCCTATTAACCTTGTGCAAGACCGGTACGTTTTCCCTTTTTATTAAAAACTATTAAATATGCATTTATTTGCTGGCCTTCTATTGTGCATTCGAATTAGGCAGAGATTGTTAATCAGAAAACATAAGGAAGGTAAATATTTGGAAAGAAAAATTCCTAAATGAGGTATAATTAGGTATATTTCTGACCACTAGATGGTAGCAGTTAATCCAATAGGATCCGTGGTATGTGCTGAATATGTATCCACAGGCTTTTGTTCAATGCATTCCCTAACTTAGCTTTGTGGTCTCAAGCTGCATTACACAAGCACATTTGAGCCTAAGGTCATAAACTGATTGCAGGATATTTTCCTTCAGGATTTTCAGAACTAAGCATCTTAAAGAAGCGTTTGTCTTTGTGGTCACTGATTTGTAAAATGGCTTTTATTTTTTTTATTTTTTTATTTTTTTAAACTTGTCCTGTTTGGCAGTGTGGAGCTCAGAATTGGTGTCTGAGTACCAAGTAGAAGCCCAACAGATTTACTTTCACAAGCGGAGCAGTACAGCTTTTGCTATAGTACTCCACTTGATTTATGTGTGAAAAATCTTTATTATGAATTGTTGGGGTTTTTATTTCCTGATGTTATGGACACGGAGACGGAAAATTAAGGAGAAGAAAGAAGGAAGATGAAGAAGAGAGGTAGGAAACAAAATGTCATGAGAGAGGGTGAGTTGAAAATACAAGAGAGAAAGGGGAACAAAGAAAACACAGGAAAGCATTGAAGTCTGCCTCCATACCCACAGGACGGCAGAGAGAGGGGGAAAAACAAAACGCGAAAAAGGAACATCGACAAAACCAACCAAACATTGTGAACTAAGAATTACACAACCACATCACACAAAAATAGATATAAAAATACAACAGCAATGTCACAGAGAAACTCATGGTACCGATTAATCAAGCTCTAGTAATGATAACCTCAGCCCAAGAATATATCCTTAAACACCAGAGACCCCACATCAATGTGTGTGTGTTAGCATGCTGGTGCATATAAGGTTTCTCCATAAGAGTGTTCGATAGTTTGTGTGAGCAGGCATCAATCCGTCTCCCAGGAATCGATGCAGACATGAAGGAGATCGGAGCAAAGACGTCCAAAGGACCGCCAGAGCCCCAGGCGGACCCGGGCGGGGCCGACCACATCCCCCAAGAGAGGAGAAAAGGAGAACCCCAGGGGAACATCCAGCGGCCACTATGCAGGGGCCCGGGGGGCAGCAGTGACGAGCCCACGGGCTCCGCCGGCAACCGGCCGCGCCGGGGCACTGCAGGCGACGCCTCCACCCTAGGCCAATCCCCACCGCCAACATCCCAGCGCCCCACCAATAGCCGCAGGGGACGGACAGCATCCCCAGGCCGGGCTCCCAACCAACCAAAGGAAGATATCGGCCCAGCGCATCGGCCGACCGACACACCGGCCCCCCCAGGCCGTAAAAATGGCTTTTAAACTCAAGGTTGGTCAGGTTAAGCCGATTTATTCCTCCAAGGCTCTGTTCCCATTGGCCAGCTTTAGTCATAGCTCCCTCAAGGTCTTTGGAGCCCCAAGTAATTCCAAGAGGTTGGCTCCATTGTCTTTCTATAAAAATCTATTTTATCTAAAACAAACTGCTACTGAAGCAATCACCTTAATTATAGTCTCTGCAAAATTATAAATGTAACACATCTAATTCAAAAACGTCAATTCATATTCATAAATGCGGTCTAAAACTCCTTCTAGTTTAAAAATAAAATGGCTAATCCATGACTTGATGAGTGTGCAGTGATCAAAAAGGACACTGGATTGGTGGGATTGGTGAGCATGCACATCGTTGAGGGACAGTGTTTGCCTCAAACACAGCAAATTTCACACTGAATTAGGCAGACCAGCTGGTACAGAGAGATATTGATTTTCCTGCAAAGTTTAGAGGAATTGTAGCGTCCAGACAAGTAAGCGGAGGAGAAAGAGAAGCACTCTGTAAGTAAAGAAGCAGAAAGGTCACAAGACAGACAAAATAAGGGAATGTAACCACATGAAGTTCACTACTGCTAGACTCAGCCTTTTTTTCTACGGATAAGGCATGGCATATAGAAGAGGAAAACAAAGTGCCCCACTTTGACTTTCATACATTTCCAGTCAATCCATGTTCCAATTATGCCTCCACCTTTTTTTCTTTGCTAGTTTAAAAACAGCTTTATTCTCTTTTTACAAGCCAGGGATTTTGGGACTGGGCATATTACCAGGGCTAAAGGCTGTGCCAAATGACTCAGAGACACTTACAGCATCCAGATGCTGTTTAATTCTGCTGATGCAGAGGATTCGTAATTTGTGTCTTCTCTCCAAGGAACATCCACATTCCCAGTACATTTTAGAAACAATTACAGTAAATCTAATTAATTATGTGACATTCTTTTTGTTCAGGGTAAAGCAAATGGCTGAAAGAAACTAGGAGCAAGTGAAACACAGTGAACTGAAGATCAGTACAATATAGCCAAAGATGCATTTTTAGCTAATAAGCTGTCACTAGAGAAGGATTTCATTTCACAGCACAGCAGAATATATAAGGTCTGTCATGCCACACTTTTGATAAGCCAAAAGCCTCACATTTATGAAAAAATGGAACGTATATGAAAAATATAGTGCTACTATATATTTATGAGGTATTAGATACAAATATTTAGATGTGTATATATAGATACATCCACACAGGAAAAGTTTTTTTTTTTTTTTTACAAAAAAGTTTAACTGCTTGCGCCCTGTGTCACCATGGAAAAGGCGTTTTAGGTGACCCTAAGTGCTTTGTTTTAAATGGGTACCAGAGTGAACATTTCAAGCTTATATAGTCACGTGGACAGTGAAAAGGCCTTTTTGTGAAAAGACTAACATATTATCCCAATTTCTAACCCGACCTACAGTCTTAAGCACGTCATACATAACAACTATAGCAGATTACATGTTCGTAGTTGTGCTGCAGCTAGTTTCTTAAGCAAACATGACAAGGAGAAGAAGCTTGACTTAGCTGTGGGAACGTGGTGAATATTTCCATGTATCTCTTTCACAAAGGTCTCAAGAAACCTGAACTGCAAAGTTTGCAACTGGCAACTGAACAACTTTCAATTTCCACTTAAAAAACATTTCAAACAGAAGACGCGACAGCCAAACTTGTTGGTACATTCCAGTGCAATGCTTTAAGGCAACATATGGCATTTATTGGTCACTGTACCGTACTGTAACATGTACAGTGCAACAGAGACTAACATCACTACAGATATCAGGAGTCTGGCGCAGTCAGCTGCTCAAATATCTTTTTTTTTTTTAAATGCCTCATTTGGAACTCTAAAGAATGAAACTTTAATATATTTAGTTTATGTTGTTGCATTTCAGGACTAAAGGACATATTCAGTCAGAAATGATTATTGCCAAATTCCTGGTTTAGCTAAAAGCTGCAAAAGAAAAACAAAAATCCCCAACATTTTCACTATCCATTAGGGCTGCATCATTTTATGAAAACATGACATTGCAACATTAATGTTGAATATTGCAATGCTATCTGTTAGAATTAATTCAAGGTTTTTATAACTCTTCAAGATGACCCCACTACTCTGAAATTTAGCATCTTGATCACTAAAATCAACATCGGATGTTGGCATTAAGGGCAGTGAAAGACCCAACAGGTGAAGGAAAATGTTTTCATCCAATTCATGCAATGCTGAGTTGGGTATTTAGCATCTAGAGCTGGGCGTAACTGGCCCAATATACTATTGGCATGCAGCACATGAATGCATGGAACTTTAAATGTAATTCCCTACTAAATATGGTATCAAACAGGTTTGTGATTACATTACTACAAACATTCATATGACAATAATGATGGGGATTTAATATTTATTGCAGCTTTAGTGTCCATCACTGTGCTTTTCGTGATTCCAAATTTATTCCCTCGATGTCATACCTGTGTCAATTTCTTCTGACCTAAAGTCTCTTACCTTGCCATTACAGGGCTGCTGAGAGAGCTCAGAGGAACACCAAAGGTGGGCCGCCACCTTACAGGCTTTACAACGCAGGCCTTGCTTGGAATTTCCTGGATAGAGGAAAAATGACAGCCTTTAATCAAAGACTTTCTGGTTAAGGCTACCTTCAATAGAATAAATTGCTAAGCAGGTGGAAGTAGTGAGAGTTTATGGTAACAGGTAGTTGCTTAGTGACGAACCTTGGATCATATGTTTGCATCGCTGGCAGCTGGTTGGCCTACGGAAGACATGCTCCTGGAAACAGTGGGTTTTGACTGGTTGCATTAGCTGGCCCTGAGACTTTGGCTGGCTCTTTAAGGTCCTGGACAGTGAAGGACTGATAGAAGGGGAATGTGACGACAAGGAAGGGTTGGGACTGACTGTTGGGGATAGAGAGGGTGAGCGCTCATAGGCCAGAGGGGATTCAGAGAAGGGAGGAGGAGATGATAGAGGTGGAGGTGCGGTGATGATGGCTGAGGCCAGCCAAGATTCGCCGTTGCTGCGTTGGAAAAAGTTATCCACACTCTTGCTGCGCATGACTGATTTGAGGGACAGGGAGCGCTTAAGCCGCTGCAGCTGGAACACAGAGTGAATATTTGTAGTCAGCTTTATACGAGAACCAATGGTTAAAATTAAAACAAACATCTGAAAGCTATGTGTCCCAGAGGATCAATAATCTGCAAAGTTGGCTACACATACAGAATGTCCTATAGGCTACAAAATTAACATCACTACGTCTGAGAAAGACCTTTAGGCTCTATCTACACGGAGACGAACCAGGCGTAGCAGTAAAGATAGTTCATCGAATAGTTTTCTCATCCTTCAGGACACCGTAAACAATCATGTTTGAAACCAGGTCCCAGAGAGAAGAAATCTCACAACGCCGACTCAGTTGTCTTCGTGATCGTAAGCTCTCCAGTGGACGACGTCGCCGCCCCTTTCCTATATTTAACGCACATGTGCAACTCTGTGATAAAGTGAACAAACATGGCTCCGTTTACTGCTTTGTCCTAACAAAGCAAATATTGACCTCATTATGGATCCTAGAATACGATTTACTGTCCCTCCTCTATCACCAGCAGCAAACCATGGATCCGGAGAACCACAGACACCATATGCTATTGAATAAAACTCTCATTTGAAGCTGGAATAGTCGTGATTGCAACTGGATTGACTGCGCATGCTCAGTGGTCTTTTCTGTGTTTCTCTGGCAGTGTCACAGTGCCACCAGTGGGCCTGGCATGTATACTGCAGCATTTTAAGTCAGTTTGTGTGATATCATGTGGAAAAACGTTTTAAATATTGTGGTGCCGCTTTTACAGACTGGTTTTGAAACTATACCCGTTTTGTCTCCATGTACAGCAAGCCTTAGTGTATGTCCATATTGTTTTGAAGATTTTATTAATAAACTAGGAAGCGATTCCAGAACAAATTCAACTGAAACAGGAAACCAAAACATTTTGCAAGTAGAATGAAAAAAGTAATTTAATGCAACAACATCAAGTTCTGCATTAAATCTGGAGGTGGTTGTATCTGTCACAACACTTGGGTGTTTGGATTTTGTTTACATTTGTGTACGTTAATATTATCTAACAGGTCTTGCCCCATTTAGTTAATTATTATTAATACTTATATAATTCAATTCAATTCAATTCAGTTTATTTATATAGCGCCAATTCACAACAGATGTCATCTCAAGGCACTTAACAAGAAGTAATTTCAATACATTTATACAAACATTCCAATCAGTTAAAAAGTTTCCTATTTAAGGAATCCCAGCAGATTGCGTCAGTGTTGGGATATATGCCCCCCTCCCTTTAACATTAGTTTATTATCTTATTCTTTTGTGTATTGACCTCCGACAGAGATATATATTTTCGATCCAGGCGTGCCCAATCCTGGTCCTCAAGATCTACCATCCTACAAATTTTAGATGTATCCCAGCTCCAACACACCTGAATCAAATTGTTCAATTCCCTCATCAGCAGTCTGTCAGCTCCGCAGAGGCCTGGTAACGAGGCTTTCATTTGATTCAGCTGTGATGAGAAGGGATGCACCTAAAAGTTGCTGGATGGTAGATCTCAAGGACCAGGGTTGGGCACCCCTGTTCTAGATCCTTTCAGTCCCTGTTTAGCTCATTCTGTGTTTTATCATTCATCTTTCCTCAGTCTACCTGTTTGCCTTCTCTCCCAGCTGCACCCTGTTTATAATCCACCACCTGCATCTCGTCAGTAATCACACTCCTTGGTGTGTACAGTCAGCCACCCATGCCACATTATACAGTGTTTTACAGATTTTATATTCAATACTTGGAGAAAATTTGCCAATCTTGTGAAAATATTTTATGCTTCTGCTTTTAATTTCTACCAAGGTAAAACCTAGTGAAATGTTTTCTTTGCTTTGGAAAAACAGATTTGTTTTTCAAAACCAGCTGCAGATACCATACTATGAACCAAAACCTGAAAGCCAGAATACTTTTGAGGAAAAAAAACCTCTCCCCACTAATTGATTCAATGTGCATTTATCAGTGCAAGCTTTTTTACTTTTTATTTTTATTGTTTAAAATACACCCTTGTTTAGTATTGCATCATATAGTTAAACTGGCATTTAATATGACAAATAGGTGCCCAGCTTGAAGGGATATGCAGGGTTTAAAATCTCTGGAAGCTGAACCCTTTGACTGTCCCTTCAAGGTCAAGCTAACTTCTAAACTCCTGTTATTAGCTTTCTCCTCCAATTTTCCTTAGATTGCAAATTTACAGCCTCTTTTGAACCCACCTATGTCAATACTTCTTAAAATTCATGTTGAATTAATGCTATTGAGTGCCCTAAGCCATCACTGTATGCAGTCAGTGATGCACAACAAACACTTTGTTAATCTTTGCTAGTGTTTGCCTCCATTTCTCCCATGCTTGCCACACACTGCTCTTGGTCACATTGAAGGGGAGCAGATAGCACTAAACTACAGAGATTTAGAAATTATGGGAGGGCAGTATATGTAAATAAAACTGCAGTGGAGTCATACAATAAGAGAGAAGGCTGACGAATGAGGAGAAGGACGTAATGGGCTTCTGACAGTGAAGAGCAGCTCTCCAGTTTGCGAAGAACTCATTAGCTGGCTGGAAAAACCACAGTGAACCACAGAGATTTACTTATTTTAGTAATTTCTAGGTTCATGCTGTGGTTGTCTTACATTTCTTTCTTTGAAGACTTTTAGAGAAACATCAAAATATTTAATAACATAATTACAACCTCCCATATGTTTATTGCACTTTTTAGCTTTTATATCCACCGCATTGCCCATCTGAACTTACTTCACAAAGAATAATCAATAGTATTGAGCAGGTTCCTCCTCCATAAGCTACAGACTTGAAGAATCCAATTAGATTTAGTGATGAAAAGACCCACCAAGTTCCCTTCGTAAATGCTTTCAAGAGAAAGCTGAGTTTATGTTTTCTTTAATGCTCTTTTCTTGGCTTAACTGAGGCTCCATTCAGTAATGACTGTTCCACTTTATTAGGTCTTAAAACTGTGTTCTTCTGGTTTAGAAGCAGTTCAAATATGAAAAACAAGGTTGCCTTAAAGCAAGTGAATTCTCTAATAAAACAACAAATGCTATCTCTATTTTTTTTTGTAAATGTCTTTAAAATACATGTGGTTTGGCTCATCCACAAAACACGACCGGACTGCAATGATCAATCAGGTCTGCAAAGAGGATAATAAGGGCTGACCTTCCCTTCATCCAGGACTTGTATACTGTAGTTCTAGGGTCAGGAAAACTATCTGCAGACCCCACACACCCTGAACACAAACTGTTAGAACTTTTAACTTTCAAGTCATCACTTCCAATTAAATGGGACCCTCATTGTCAGGTGAATTACAGTTCAGATGATCTTTCACACCTGCCCCAACAAAGTGGACTTAGAGAACAAAGTCTGGTGTGTTTAAAGTGAACCGAAAGTGCTGGGGGGTTACCTGGATTAGGGACAGTAAAACCTGAAAGTGTAGGTGGTCATGAAACTGTTCATATTCAAAATCTACTTAAGATTTACATATTTGTGGAACCTGGTAAAGACCAGATCATGACTTGTTAAAACCCAAAGGGTTAGTACATTTACAAAACATGTCCTGCCTGTGGGGTGAAGAGTATCATAACAGTAAAAACTCTGTCCTTTTCTTGCATTTCTGTGCTGCTCATTTTCCTGTGTTTTTGAATCCCCTCGCAGCGGTTTCCTATCAGTAATCATAAACCTGTCTTTCATTCATCAATCATGTTCCCTAGTACTTATACACCCAGGTTTCACTCAGTTCTTAAGCGAAACTCTGCTTCTGCCTGGCTTACAGCTTCATGTTCATGTTTAAAGCACATCCTTTATTTTGAGTTCTCCAAGATTTTTTTTCCCCTCATCACACCTGCTTGTATCTGCAGCTCTAAACATATTATGTATTCATTATGCCATCAAGAAACTGCTATTTTTTAAATGTTTTATTTTCTGGTTCATTCATCCATTTAATGTCTATATGCAGACCATAAAAAACAATGATTAAGTTTTTAGCAAGTTCTAGTTTATCACTTAAAAACAGGCACAAGATCCTATTCTTATTTAGTTTATCACCATCACTGCAGAGATGGAAACATAAGACAATAACAGCTGTCTATGCTGCAGGGTATCATACTGCAGATACTCATCTTTATTATCTCCCTAGCTTTATAGTTACATTTATAAGTGATGTGCAGCATTGAGTAAAAAAAAAACCTGCTGGTTAATTGGTAGTTATTTTAGTCTGTAACCTTCCCTGAAAAAACAGTGTGCAGAAATCCAAATACTTACAGATGCTCCTGTAAATCTCTCCAACATTTTAAAATCTCTTTATGGATCACACAACTCAAGACCGTCCTTGCTGAGCTAGTGATACCAATTAGCTCATCACATGGCGAGTATTGCTACTTGAATAGATTGTGGTTAGAGCAAAACGGTGAAGTGAAGAAATAAAGAATGTGTAGATCAATTTATTGTAAAGGGGGGATATGTAAAGCACAGGCAACTGGCAGGATTAATCAGCATAAATGGCCCAATAAAATAAGCCCACCAACCCATAGACCTGTCACATTTGTTCTGAGACATTTTGGTGAAGGCTTCTATAAATAGGTTGTTTTTGGAAATGCTTGAATGAATTATTTATTAGGATAAGCTTCGTGGATGCTCAGATATAGTCCTTCTAGAAAGTATTAAAATATGGCTGATATATTTATTAACTACAGGCAATGTTAAGGTCATAGTTGTGAAGCAGCATTATAAAGAAAAGGGCAATTTATATTTTTTGAGCCAGTAGTTTCAAAACCCAGCCATGCTGATCTTCACTCATTGTGAAAATTAGTTTCTTTAAGACAACTTTCTTGAAGAATGACTCATGTCATGCAAGCTAGTCTCCCCCTTGCCCTCTTGTTATAAGGCATTTTTCCACTATGAGAAATTCCAGGTAATTTTACTGGACCTTGACAGTATGCACGTCTCTCCAATTTGCTGGGCCGGCCAGATATGGCTGTTTTTGGGGTCATTTCAGGAACCAACCAAGTACCTGCCTTTGGGTATGTACTTGGAAATTGCCTGGTAGTGTTTCTGGCTGGGAGCTGTGGTTTAGTAATGTTAATTGGTTGTAACTCAGAGGGAAATGATATCAGCAGACCTTGCCAACAACTGGATTTGTAAAACTGGAAAGTTGCTGGCAAAGCAGTTTATAACATAGCAAACAGAGACATGGCAGCCATCCCTGCTTCTTCCATCCAGCCATCCATTATCTGGCTGGATGGGGGGGGGGGTCCCTATCTCCAGCAGTCATGGGGAGGGAGGCAGGGTACACCCTGGACAGGTGGCCAGTCCATGCTTCTTCCATTGTCGATCTCTTATTCTCTGCTACTGTGTGCACCTTTAGGCACTGATACAGTAAGTCACACTCACTGCCGAAATGGTCGCGATATGTGGACGTCTAAGCTAATTTCTTTAAGGAGACAACAGCTGAGAGGACCGGGGCAACAGATTACCCCGTCAGAAAGAGGTTCCTGTAAAATTACTCTTAAGTTCCGATACTGGAAACAAATGCAGCATGCCTGAGACTGCTTTGAGATGAATGAAATACAAGTTTGTTTGGATAAAGAAGTGAAAAGTGATGATTGCAATGAGTGAATGTGGAAAAGTCTAAATACACAAAATCAACTTATTGGAGACATCCTGATCCAAACCCAAGTCTTGGGTGAGAGTATTGGTGACGGGATTTATCAGTGATAGGTGACTGTTTTTAGATTATCTATTGTCACCCTGCAGTGTTTGGTTTTGTTAGCTACATTGTAAAAGCGTTAAGCTGATGTAAAAAGCTAAGATATAACATACCAACTGATGTTATGGAGAAAATAGGAGATATGTTTCAAAGAGACCATATTAAGGCAAACAGGATTTCTCTGGATGATCAACCCATCATTGAGGTGGTAAATATAGGTTTTCATCAGCTTTTTTCAACTGCTAAACCCAAAATGCATTCTACCCACTTGATACTAAACAGACAACTCAGGGCTACATCGGCTATGTTCACCTTATCCCCAGAAGGTGTGCTGCCTTATGACTGTTTTTGACTTTACTACAGATATTTTGAGTTGTTGGTGTTGCTACTTAGCCTCACTGGGTAGACTCCTATTTTGATAACTGGAGCAGAAAAAGCAATTAAGACGATGCCACACAGATCAGAAATCAACAAAATGTACTTCCATGTAATTTTTAAATTGTGTGCTGAACTTTTAAACAAGATATTTTTCATGCCTGAAAATAGTATTGTTTATATAAGCAAATTATGAATACCTTAAATTATAAATCTTCTGCTGTGTTTCTATATTTTGATCAAATCAGCATCACCCTGGCTAGCTCACAACCTAAACAGGGGTAGTATTAAAAAAGTACCAGCTAAGGTAGGTCAAAATGGAAAAAAATACAACCTATAGCCTACCCTCGATCTGAGCCACTGACTTCCATAATACTAAAAGAGAAACATAATATCCCTGATATGCCCAGATTTGTGTATAGCACAGAATCAATGTTGAGTGATGTATATTGTAACATCTCTTGTGGCTTAAGGTCTTAAATCATCTTAACACACTGGAGCCTGAGTAAGTGTATCGGTTTTCTCACAATGACCTGAGCTTTGAATTAAAGGTGAGCTCGACAGGCATCCATCCAGCTGGAGCATGTGTGGAAAAAGTGAATTCAACCTTTTATGGAAAATAGGAGTTGCAAACCCTACTTGGTGCTCAGGCCACCTTAAATAAACCATAAAACCTTTTGAACAAGTGCAGAACTATAATTTTTCATAAATATTAGTTTTCATATCTTTTATGTTTTTTTAAATATTATTTGTGATACCTTCTGTTATTTTTCTCCAGATTTATTTACTCTTGCCCAGAAGGGTACCCCAAAGAAGTTCCAATGCAGTTGATGTTGGATTTAGAGAAACCAAAACTCCATCAGTCAAATTTATTTTGTTCGCAAACTCTAAAAAAAACCCCAAAAAAACCTTATGTCCTTAAAAAGTCGACTCAAAGGGGAAAGTTTTAATAACAGAAAACTGATTTTAAATCTGAGTCTTGTTTGCTATGTACCGTTTTACTAATTTAACACTTAGTGCACAAAGTAACTGGATGATAATTTTATCATCTACGCCCTGATGATTTTCTGGCTCCCCCCACCCCCCGTTTAATTTCCCATTGGGTGAAACAACTTCACTATGATACCAAAATGGCAGCTGTTGTATGAACCACAGTAAATTCTTTCATCCTTCTCTTCTTGATACGTTCACACCTCTGTGTGTGACTCTAAAAGGCCTGCCTGTTGTTTCCAGAGCTGTTTTTTGGCGATTTGCATTTTAGCAGTCTCCAGCAGCCCACAAGCTGTCTGCCAAAGTGTGCAGCGAAAGAGGCTTTCATTTCCAAATCCAGCAGTTAAAAGGGCTTAACTGCTAAAGGAGCTCTTAGAAATCGCTGACAATCACAATGGCTCATTGATTTGCATATAATGGTAAAGTAACCACGCTTACAGAAAGCTGGTTCGTTCAGTTATATTTTCCTCAAACAGCCTGAGACTTCAAAGTTCCTTACAGAGGCTCTTTTCACAATGTCAGGTATTTTGCTACAACTGCAGTTGCAGAAGTATTCACACCCCTTCAACTTTTCTACATTTCATGTTTAAATTGCAAACTTCAATGGGATTTTTTAGGATTCTATGCAAGGACCTTTACAAACATGTTTATGAAGTCTAACAAAAAGTACACATGGATGCTTTTATGTATACGATCTGAAGTGCCCCATACATCATTTGTTCATCCCTACCTCTTTACAGAAGCAATCTACAACTACTTCAGGTGGGGGTTTTTTTGTTTTGTTTTATGTATACAGGTCCTTCACAAAAAATTAGCATATTGTGATAAAGTTCATTCTTTTCCATAATGTAATGATAAAAATTAAACTTTCATATATTTCAGATTCATTGCACACCAACTGAAATATTTCAGGTCTTTTATTGTTTTAAAACTGATGATTTTGTCATACAGCTCATGAAAAGTGTTTTTAATACAAAAGAAGTCAACCTTCAAATAATTATGTTCAGTTATGCACTCAATACTTGGTCAGAAATCCTTTTGCAGAAATTACTGCTTCAATGCGGCGTGGTATGGAGGCAATCAGCCTGTGGCACTGCTAAGGTGTTATGGAGGCCCAGGATGCTTCGATAGCGGCCTTAAGCTCATCCAGAGTGTTGGGTCTTGCGTCTCTCAACTTCCTCTTCACAATATCCAACAGATTCTCTATGGGGTTCAGGTCAGCAGAGTTGGCAGGCCAATTGAGCACAGTAATACCATGGTCAGTAAACCATTTACCAGTGGCTTTGGCACTGTGAGCAGGTGCCAGGTCATGCTGAAAAATGAAATCTTCATCTCCATAAAGCTTTTCAGCAGATGGAAGCATGAAGTGCTCTAAAATCTCCTGATAGCTAGCTGCATTGACCCTGCCCTTGATAAAACACAGTGGACCAACACCAGCAGCTGACATGGCACCCCAGACCATCACTGACTGTGGGTACTTGACACTGGACTTCAGGCATTTTGGCATTTCCTTCTCCCCAGTCTTCCTCCAGACTCTGGCACCTTGATTTCCGAATGACATGCAAGTACTTTCGACCACTGAGTAACAGTCCAGTGCTGCTTCTCTGTAGCCCAGGTCAGGCGCTTCTGCCGCTGTTTCTGGTTCAAAAGTGGCTTGACCTGGGGAATGCAGCACCTGAAGCCCATTTCCTGCACACGCCTGTGCACGGTGGCTCTGGATGTTTCTACTCCAGACTCAGTCCACTGCTTCCGCAGGTCCCCCAAGGTCTGGAATCGGTCCTTCTCCACAATCTTCCTCAGGGTCCGGTCACCTCTTCTCGTTGTGCAGCGTTTTCTGCCACACTTTTTCCTTCCCACAGACTTCCCACTGAGGTGCCTTGATACAGCACTCTGGGAACAGCCTATTCGTTCAGAAATTTCTTTCTGTGTCTTACCCTCTTGCTTGAGGGTGTCAATTATGGCCTTCTAGGCAGCAGTCAGGTCGGCAGTCTTACCCATGATTGCGGTTTTGAGTAATGAACCAGGCTGGGAGTTTTTAAAAGCCTCAGGAATCTTTTGCAGGTGTTTAGAGTTAATTAGTTGATTCAGATGATTAGGTTAATAGCTCGTTTAGAGAACCTTTTCATGATATGCAAATTCTATGAGATAGGAATTTTGGGTTTTCATGAGCTGTATGCCAAAATCATCTGTTTTAAAACAATAAAAGACCTGAAATATTTCAGTTGGTGTGCAATGAATCTAAAATATATGAAAGTTTAATTTTATCATTACATCATGGAAAAGAATGAACTTTATCACAATATGCTAATTTTTTGAGAAGGACCTGTATTGTCTCGTGACTGAATTTTATCCCCTATTTTCTCACTAAAGTGTTTCAAGCTCAGACAAGATGGAGAGTGCAGCTTTCAAGTCAAGCCACAGATTCTCAAAATACATAGTATTTGGGTCCATGTCCTTCTGGAAGGTAAATCCTCGCCCCATTCTGATGTCTTTTGTGGTCTCCAACAGGTTAGGCTATCTTTAATTTCGTTAACGTTGACCGGCTTCTCTGCTCTCACCGAAGGAAAGCATCCTCACACCATAATGATACCATCACCTTGTTTCACTGAGTACAGTGTTTTCAGGGTGATGTGGAGTGTCAGCGTCATGCATATAGGCCAAAGAGTTATAATTTTGGTCCCATCTCAGAGAATGTTCCTTTTACCTGTTTTCTGCATCGCCTACAAGGCTCGGGACTTGTGTTTATTTCAGCAAGGACTTTCTTCTTGCCACTCATTCATAAAGGACAGATTTGTGGGTTGTGTGACTAAAAGTTGTTCTGTCAACAAATATCGGCAGGTCTGCTAAAGCGGACATCTGCAACTCCAGTCCTTGAGTGCCACTGTCCTGCACTCATGCTCCAATACACTGAATCAAAAGGCTGAATTACCTCCTTGGCATGTCAGCAAGCTTTGGTCATTAACCATTCATTGGATTCAGGTGTGTTTGAGCAGGAATGCAGCTAAAAGTTGGACGACAACGCTCATTAAATCTGCAAATTGGTACTGGCATGTGTAAGAAACACTCTGAAGGAAGCAGATATTTCATTCTGCTAGAAGAATGCAGCTAAATGCCAGTACCGTTATAAAATGCAAATTAAGAAAATCTGCACTATACACCGTTGGGCAAATACACACGTAAGACTGGATTAACGAGCTGCAAATAACCTGGAATCAATGCAGAAAATAACAATATAATGCATTTAGTTTAATGTTGTCAACTGGTGCCTGTTTTATGTTCCAGTATTACTCGAGTCTCACTGCAGCATATCTAAATAACCTTTATCTTTACAATCAAGCATTATCTAAGCGACAGGGAGTGAAAAGATCATAATAGAAAATTAACAGTAATGGTACAGCAGAGATAAAAAGGGACAAGGGACTGGAGGACAGGTGGAAAAGGTCATCGGACAGCGGAAATGGAAAGACAAAGGTGTTACATAATCTATGCGTGGGGCATAAAAATAATACAAAACTGATAAGAAGGTAAATGTGAAATGAAGGTGAGAGGCAGAGCTGGATAGAAACAGTTTTCATCATTGCAGTCTCATTAAAATGTCAGTGTTGGCCAAATATTCAGTGAACTGTGTGGAGTCCTGGGAGACTGCTGCATTTCCACCTTGTATTATCAGCACTCAGTCACTTCAATGACTTTATTAAACTGTATGTATCATACAATCATTTCATCCTCACTGAAACAGAAGATGCATACGACAATTCAGGAATTGCAGAAACTGTCGAGGTGACAAGGCAAATAAGAAGCTGCAGTGTATGGACTATTAAACAACTCCCAAATTCCTGCTTATTTGAATGTTCTGGATTAAAAACAGATATGTAAAAGCATAATATATGCAGTTTATCTAAGAGCACCTTTTTGCCTTGAAGCCACACACTGAAAGGAGAATGTTGTGTTTTAAGGAGGTGGTGCTTGGAGATAGAAAAACAGGAGGAGAGTTAGTTACCATATGTCTGTTGGCCGAGGAGAAATACTAAGAGAGAGATGAGAGGCTTATCAAAGTAGTTTAAAGTTCTATTCTTAATTCTCAGTGATACTAGTAGAAGAAAGAGATACCACGACTGAGATTCTTAACAGACTTAGAGTAGTTTATTCCTCCCAACCTTATCAAATCTGCAAGTGGCAATAAAACACAATACTAAAGCTGATATACTATGCAGCATTTTCCTGCATTGTTTTTTTCATATGGTGTCAGGTTTATTTTTATCTTGTCCACTGGTCAATGTTGGGAATGTTCGGATTTCTATATAAGCTAGTTCCAAGTTCAGTTCACACATTTTAAAATGAACTAGTTAAGCTCATAGTTCATAATTCAAATATTAAAACTAAGTTCACAGTTCAAAATATGAAATAGTTCATAGTTCTTTTCCCCCCAAATATGTTGTAGTGAGCTATTACCCTCAGACAGAGGTGGATAGAAACTAGTTAGATTTACTCAGTTACATTTACTTGAGTAACTTTGTGTAAAAATGTACTTGTATAAGTGACTTTACTTCATTGTACTTTTTACTTTCACTATTATAATATTATCAGGAGGTATCGCTACTCTTACTTGAGTAAAATTACTGGTTACTCTACCAACACGAGTAACATCAGTGAATGAAGAACAAATACATTTTAATAAAAATGCATTAAATAGACACATCAACAGTTCGTTATAGTGAGACCTCTTGTTTGTACACAAGCTGCAGAGCCTGTTGTGCCATTAGGAGTTAGTGAATAAACAGTAAATGGAAATACTTTGCCCTGTTCTAACATACAGTTTATGAACATTACTTATTATCTCATCAAGATCTCATGAATCAATTTATTTTGTTAATGTTATTTTTTTGTATTTTAGTCTTTAGCATACTAGAATTTGCACAGAGCAATAATTTTTATCAGTCTGACATGTTTAAATATTACATCAGATGTTTCAATTAAATTGTTACCAAGTACTCAAGAAGCCTCAAATGAAATATTTTTTTAACTTTTACTTGAGTAAAAATATGTTTAAGTAATACTGCTCTTACCTGAGTACAATTTCTGGCTACTCTACCCACCTCTGCCCTAATGTTGCCCCCTGATGCACACACACTCAGAGCTCAGTAGGATGTATTGTGTACCACATGGCTTCAAGTCTACAGTAACACATGTTGCTGTGAGCAGACACCACAGCTAACCTTAGCAACAGGCCACTACAGACCAGATGATGGAGTTATGAAACCAAAATAGGTAAGTCTACCTCAGATGTAGCTGCTTAGGTTAATGTTTATGTTAATTCACTGATTGAGTCATCAAATAAACATTAAAAAATGTTTGTCAGCTAGTTCTGTTCCATAAAAAAGTGAATGCATAAAATGAAGAGATGCACATGATCAGCTTGTATTGCTACAAGTAGTTAGCAATGCAACAATTAGAAAAATAGTAAGCCCCACTGAATTTCCAACTTGCAATTATAATGCTCTCAACTCATGTGAGCTAATTCCCAGATCCAAGCCTCAATTTCAGGGGCAAATTTCAAGCTGCATAAGCTATCTTTAGCATTTTATATTTGCAATTAGTAGGGCTACTATTAGTAACTGTAAGCAACTGTCTGTTTATTCTTTAGAATGTTAACCTTTACCCCAATGCACATATTTCTAAAAACATGATCAAATCCAACATCTTCCATGACAGAAAAAGTGCAACTTTGCTGCACCAGACTGAATGAACAGCAGAATGACCTGTGTAGAAAACTGACTTTCCTCTTATATTCCTTCTTGCATGTGTTTTTGCTTCCCGACTATTTCCCAACACCACACAGAGACTAAAAAAGTCAGTCTTTGACTCGAAATGCCAACTTCCACACTAAACTGTTGTTGGTGTGGCCCATTAGTGCTTAGGTATGGTGGGTTCAGTGACAGCACTCCAACATCCAAAATCAAGTGCAGCAAGTAAATTTCAAGACATATGATGTGGTAAATGTTGTTCACGTTAACTATTTAGTTCTGTCTAGTGCATAGATCGAACAATAATGAGATTAAATTTAAGTTTAGTGCGTTTTAGAGCTTCTTAAAGATGATATGGTGGAAGATTGACTATCTTCCAGTTTGATTCGCTCATGTTCTTAATCATAAATCCAATCCAATATTTGAATGACATGTGCTCCAAATGATTATAGAGGAATAATATTTTTGGAGCCGTCACCTTGCCCGTAGGTGGAGGAGGTGGAATAACTATTCACTCTGTGTCACTGCCTTTATTAGAAGCACTCTAGAAAGCTGGTGGGCCCACTTAGCACTGTAATAAATACTCTAAGGGAGTGCGGAGAGGGATAGGAGAGAGACATGAAGAAGAGCTGCAGCTGACGGGCTGAGAGACTGTTGAGAGACAGTGTAGGGAAGTGAGACGGATGGATGCAAAAGATGGAAATCAGAAGGATTAGATTGTTGCAAAATTATTAAAAGGAAGAGAAAAGATTGGGAGTCACTGGAAGAAATAAGAAAAGCTCAAAATATACCCTAAAGAAAGCTGCCAAAGAACCTCCTGTGACATATGTTTAATAAATTCTGCCACTTTCCTCTTCATTCCTCTGCAGGATGTTTAGGGGACTGGGCTGCCAGCAGGGGCTTGACAAACATCTGAACTACATGGTCGATGCGGCTTGGAGATCTATTTTGTCTTGACAAGCACTTGGGTGAATTATGACCTAGCCCCTAGCAGGACACTGCAAACATCTGCTAGCTGATTGGCTCATAAATTCAAGCGCCACCTCGCTGCCCACCATTCATTATGGTATCTGTAGACAAACAGAGACAACAAGAAAGCTGCTCTGCTGGGCCCAATCTTGGTCCCTGTGGAGATGACCAACAAAATCTATCAAACTAATCTCTGGCAATTAAGAATACTTGTTAGAGCTGAGCTGAAAGTGGGAAAAAAAACTTACTTGGGTAGTGAAATAAAGGGTAGGAACATGTTTTTAATTTATATATGAAGATAAATTAATCAGATAAGCAGTATAAACCCATAAACTGCTAAAAAATTAGGTTTAAAAAAAAGTAGGAGTCAGCTAAGTTGCCTTATAAAACTGTTCAGACACCTTGAACGTTCTTACATTGAAGTTATAACCACAAGCTTTAATGTTTCGGAGGGATTTTAAGTGATTTTTTTCACACATATAACGCACTGAAAGGTGTGGTGTGCATTCGTATTCAACCCCCTTAACTTTGATAACCCTAAATAAAGGTGGGTACAACCATTTGCCTTTACAGGGGTTCTGTGAAGGCCTTTTTTTTGGAGTACATTAGTGAACAAGAGCATCATGAAGAGTTAGGTTAAATTTTTTTTATCAAGTTTTGAGGATCTCATGGATCACTGTTCAATTCATCATGCAAAAATTATTTGAACACAGCATTTCTTTTACGCATATCTCATGAAATATAGTAACCTACAAAATATTGCATCCAAGCAGTCCTTTGCAGTCGGGATGGTGTACATTCTGATAAGATGTGTAGCACGTACGTACCCACGTTCATGAGGAGGCGGTCTTCTCAGTCAGTCGGTAGATAAAGTAAGCTAGCCACCCAAGACACCCGCACAAACTCTACGTAAGTCAGAGAAGAATTTTATCGAGCCCTACAAAGAGAGCAAAAATGGCCTCTGACCGTCACAGAGCTCGGACCAATGAGCACGCGCTTGAACATCAGGGGAGTGTGCATTTTGATGACTGGAGTTCCTGTAACGGCCACTGGTGGCAGCACTGTAAAAAAACTTCACAGAGCTGCTTTAAGAGATTTTATTGATACTTCACTGTCTTAAGTTGATCAGTATGTCAGTGAACTTCTAGATATTAATCCATGACTTTGGTATAAACACGACGTGACACAGAGGCACATTTCTTTTACCCACTGGTCACTATGGGCTGGCTCAGAGTTATATCTTTGGGTCAGGCAGTCCTACTATCACAAACATAAATGGGTGGAGTTTGCTAAACTCTTCGGGGACTTCCATGTGATTTGATTAAACGAGACCAAGATTGAGTTTTTCAACGGAAAACACTCCAGGTGGGTCTGGTGTAGAACATTGAACATTGAACAACATGAATATTGGCTCTTTTCCACCAGTACATACTTTGATCGACTCAACTCAATTTTATACAGTTTGGGTTGTTTTCCTTTACACACCAAGTACCACCTCAGTGTGGGTCATCATAGCATTGCCATGTTGCTATTTTCCTTAAAGCTCCAAATGTGCTCAGTCGCTATTGTTAGTTTTTAGGTAGGAAGGTCCAATTTTATTATGGGAGTCGCTCTTGCAACAGAACCAGTGCCTCCACCCCTTAGCCAATCAGTGACTGATCTAGGCATCCTTGGAACACAAGCAAAGTAGGTACTGAAAAAGGGGCTTGCTGAGTAGGTGCTAGTGGGAAAGGGGTGGGCCATGTGTGAGAAAGCATTTCATGCCCAGTGTTTAGTTTGCTGGCGGATCCATGATGCTGTAGGCCTCGTTTTGCTGGGAACCTTGTTAGAGTACATATCATCATTAAGCCTTTGAAATACAAGATTCTAAATGAAAGAAATAAGTGGACTTTGACAGAAAACTGAAAATGATTAAGTAGGATAATGATCCAAAATGGTTCACCAGGCATAACAATCAACAATATTTCATAGCCGTCTCAGTCCCCAGAGGTAAATACTTTGGAAAATAATTTAGAATGTAGCAAGGATTTCATAACTAGGGACCTAAAACTCTGGACGTTGTGTAGAGATTGCTCAAGGAGCAATGTGCAAAACACCCTATGCTACAACCTTGTGAGATGCTTTAGAAGTGTTTTCCTATTGGTAAAAATAGATTGTATCAAGTATCAACAGTAGTGACAGCAGTTGTTAAACGGGTGCTCATTTTTCTATCAGCACGCATGTCAAAGAGAGCATGCTCACCTTTGTGTAATCTCTGCGCTCTAACTTTGAGGTCAGGCAAGGTGGGAGAATTACAGTGGCTTAGAGTTGTTATGCAACACTTGGAGCCACCACAGAATTGGCTTCATATGGCAGAAAACGCCCAGTCACTATTTTCTGTAATTACCTGTATTTGAATTTTAAAGACAGACCTCACCATATTAGCAAACACAGAAGCACACAGTTATTTAGAAAAAAAAGCGCCCTTTATTACCAGTTTAAATAACTGATCGTTGGTTTTGCTGTTTTAAAGCGGGTGTTTGTTGAACAGGTGCGTTGTTACCTTTGATTCCGGCTGGCCGGACACGGTGGTACCCTGACGGTTCAGGTCCCGGTTCTGAGGTTCGCTCTCTTTTTCGCTAATTTCCGTCATCTTGAATCAGTGCAATCGCTCCACCATCAGCAAAAACCGAAGTCCGCGGCGACAGAGGAACGAGAAAACTATTCATACAGAGGTTTGAAATATGGCGTGGAAAAGAAGAGGACGTTTAGACTCCAATCACTAACCTATCTAATTATAATAATAATAGTAATAATAAACCGCAAAATCCATTAAAACGACCTCCTTTAACTCAGGGTTAAAACTACGGGTGGAAATAGAACCAATAAAATACCGGATTAAAAACCGAACATGCGGTTAGACTTGCTGTTCATCCTCCGCCGCCTCTCGAATGTCTCGTGCCCCGGCCAGTATTTCTCCTCGCGCGCACACACGCGCTCCTTAAAACAACTTTAATCTCGCCAATAGAAAGTGCTCAGTGGCTCTGATTGGTTCAAACTGACAGACAAAGGCAAAAAGGAACATAAGAAACAGCTGTGATTGGCTGAGAGATAATGACGGTCAGACGTTGTGAGTATTTTAAATAATACCTAAAATAAAGAAAACATTCATCTCTATTGCACATTAAAAACTAAACAAAATGTAAAATTAATAACTAGTAGACAGCAGAAATTTGGATTACAATCAAACAATAATAAAGCATAATAAAATAAATATTAGAACATTTAATACTTTCAAACTCTATATAAGCTGCTTTTGACAAGTATCAATAGTGTTATAGTATCCCATTGATAAACTGTGCATTGAAAATTTACAATCTGCATAAATGTCTAATTCAAATGTAAATATATTTCTTTGAGTCTAAATGACGTTACAAATGAGTTGCTGTTTTTATCTTTGGTGTTTTATGTACACATTTAATAAAATTTAAAAAATGTACAACAACTTATGTACTGACTCTCGTCAAATATATATACTTAAAGTATCATGATTACTGTACTTTTTTTTTGCCAGTTTACTCTAAAAGATTTAAGATGTTAATTTGTTGCTGGTTCATTAAAGAGAATTCTAAAAAAGTCCCACCTGCAGTAATTGGACCTCCACTAAAAGTGATAAACATAGGAAAGAATTTGATACAGCAGATTTTTTTAAAGGAAAGTACCAATGTTACAAAGGTTTAGATCTCAAAATTATACAGCATGTTATATATGTTATATTCGGAATTATAGGTTTAAGCTGATATAGTAAACCAGTGCCTACTCAACAAGAAACCAGTGATAAGTAATGGGCTTTAGGGCCCCTCTAACCAGTTACTACATCCAAACTTTTGCTGTTTAGACAATGGCCCAGAAAGCAAAAGCATAAAGACGGGTTTGCATAATTTCTACAACTGTATCAAACATAAATAAAATACATTTATAACATCTCTTGTTTGACAATTCTAGTGTTCAAGTTGCTAAACTGACTTGATATTTTACAGATAAGTTCTTGCACATTAAACAATCCAGACCCTGGAAATTTACTTTAGCTTTACCATCCAAATTAATAAAATACATCTACATTTGTGTCCCAGAAAGGCTAATCCAGTAATGTAAGACAGAATGGAACCACACAACATGTTTTCTGTTGCTGTTAAGTCATTTTTGCTTTTGCTCCTCAACAAGATATTAAATGCAGGACAGGGTAAACCATAGAAAAATATATTTAACTAAATATAGAGATCTGTTCACATTGCCTCGCATCATTTTTAGACCAGTACTATAACCACTAAGGGAAGGGTACTAGGTGGTGAAATACTGCAAGCTTAATCAATTCTAATATAGTGGTATTTTGCATACATTCAAAATAAAGATTGCAATTAAAGAAATATTGATAAAACAAATGAATTGTATGGATGCAAAAGACCACTGTTATGTCTTTTTCCCTCAGCAAGAGGAGCTTCTTATACTGCAATAATATTTCATGGCTACTCACATTTGTATACTAATGAATGCTTAAAGCAACCAAAAAAAAAACCCTGACAAACTACATGTTTTATTCAGGCTCCCATGCTTGTGTTGGAATTGACACAGAAAATGAACAACATATAGGTTAAACATTACAAGCTTGTGTAGGTGAGGCGCAGTCCACAGAGAGCATGGGCAGCTCAGTATGGGTGGCTGATTCAGCACTAAGGACAGCTCCTCCTGCCTGCCTCTGCAAATGTCTCACTAATTATCAGGCTTTATGTGCGCTGTCTCTTTCCATTCTCACCCAGTCCATTCTTTAACAAATTTCTCTCGATTAAACCTTGTGTTTGTTGCATTAAAAACATGCATGCAAAATAATTATATTTTGGTTTTTGTGTTTAAGCAGCCATGTAGCGATGTGCAGGTATTACCATTATGAAAAATGCACACTTATAGCTAAAGAAAAAAACTGTTTATCTGTGTTTTCCTTGTGGGTGTATCAGAATTGGACAGAACACAATGTCCCAGAATATTTCTTATGACAGTTTTTCTGGACCCACCTTTGAGCAGCTAGACAGCCCCTGTACTTTTTCCACCAAGAAAACAACGCGTTGTACTAAAGCGGGTAATTTCGGAAAGTAGGGACTAATTCTATTAGAAATCCACAAAAAAGCTAATGAGGCTTTTAAATGACTTCTCAGTCTCATTGTAGATGTTGAACACTGATGGTATAATCCAGTATATGCTAGAATTCTGTAAATACATACCTAATAAATACCTTTTCAACGTTTAATGTAACTCATTTGAAAGCAGTATTTCTTTAACATAAATCTATAACTTGGTAGTAGTTTCAATTCAGTTTTATATAGCACCAATTCACAACACGTCTTAAGGCAATTTACAAGAAAAGTGATTTCAATTCAATCGTACATACATTCTAGTTAATCCCCGATTAAGTTTGATATGTTATTGCAGGTAAAATAGGTACTGAACACATCAGCTATACTTAGGTTAAATAATTAAATGATACTAGACTGAACATTTATAACTGATGTCTGTAGCAACCAAAGCAATCCTCAAATAAAATAAAGCCAATTAGTCTACAATTGAAGTTATAGCTAAAAGGAATAAAACCGGAAACAAGCACTGAACACAATATGGAAAAATGCTTAGAAAGCTAAGAAACCAGCTGAAATCTGTTAATATTTAGAAAGTATACCTATGCACAGACTAATGCAAAGCTTTTGAAAAGTTTCACTATTGCCATTAAAGACATAATGTAGAAGTGGAAGGAACACAATTTGATGCTAAACCATCCTTGACGAGATGCCCCTCATGAAATCTCTGACAGAGTAGTAAAGAGAAAGGAGTTTTCCAAACTCTAAGGAACACTCACACTTAACAAGAACTAGAAATAGCTGGTACCGTTGTTCAAATAAGAGCAATAGCTTATGCACTTGACTGCACTGGACTCTATTTGCACTCACTGCACAAGACTCCACTGCTGAAGTAAAATCACATTAATTCTTGTTAAATACTTACTGCAGAACATTTGGACCTCTTTGGATGTCATTGTCATTAGGAGGAAGAATGTTTCTGCACATCAGTCCAAAAACACCATGGATAAAGTGATATTTGCAGGAGGGGGAATCATGTTAACAACATGTCACACTGGCAGACCCCAAATAATCCAACCCAATGATAATAATTGAGGATGTTTAACCCCATAGTTCAAAACACACAGCCAAGGACACTCCTAATTGGTTTTCAATTCGGAGAAGGAAATGAAAACTGCCAGAATGGTCAGGTCAATCAACAAACAACTGAAAAGAATTGAAGATGAGTGTATACAAATGACCTAAAGAATTACAATTTGTGTGAAAGAATGGGTCAAAATTCCACCTGAGAAATTTACGTAACCAGTTTCTTCATACAAGAAGTCTCTGTAAAATCTACTGTGTGTGTGTGTTCAATACTTGTTTGCTGGGTCAGTAATTTAAAATAAAACCAATATCTCAATTTTTGATCTGATTTGCTTAGATCTTTTTGTATGTGTTGTTTTCTTGAAATGTTGTCAACATCTGTTGTAAATTCTGTATCAGTGGCCCCATTAGAGACATTTAAACCAAGAAAAATGACATGTTCAATACTTAATTTATACTTCCTCATTAGCATGCACATATTATGTGTGCAAACTTCAAAAGTATTTGCTGAAAAATTGATAAATAGGAAGAAAACATTAAAATATTTTTCAGCCCCTGACATATTTGGATTTCTTTTGTGGGATGCTTAAAGTGTCAAAATCTATAATTTAGTTAGTTTGTAATGATTGCTCCAGTTAGTGTTGAATCATGAACGTTTTCTTTGCTCTCATGCCAGGCCAAGAGCTCCTGCTGGCTTCCATTTTTGCAACATCATCTTTTATTGAGTGCTTAGGAGGAGGACTGTTTTGCTCTACTTACAAAACACTACACTTCATCCTCTTTCTCGTCATGCTGCACAAACACAATATGCACACAGAACAAGACACACAGGAAGAACGTTCACACGGGGTGATTGAAGGTATTATAGTGTATATTCTTGAAATGCCAAAATCTATCATATTTCTTTATTTTAACTTAACTATTATTGATATAGAAACTTTCATTATTAAAATGGCTTTTAACAAACAACATTAAAGACCAAATATCCTATTTTAGAGCCAGTAAACCTTAAAATCTTGAAAACATGAATCAACGATAAATCCCAGTCATCCCTTTCATTTTTACTACACACTTTTAAATCACATAATCAGCCTTTTGAGTCACACCCTTAAAACTTGACAAACACTTCCATATATGGATGATGATGTGGTGTCTACTACTGAACCATCTGACAGCTTATTGCTTTCCATGACTGTAAACTAGGGGTGCCCAATTCCGGTCCTCAAGGGCCGGTCTCCTGCAAGTTTTAGTTCTTTCCATGGTTCAGCACACCTGAATCAAGTGATGGCTCATTAGCAGGCCTCTGCAGAACTTTGACATGCTGAGGAGGTAGTTGGACTATTTGAATCAGCTGTGCTGGAGCAGAGGCTCGTCCAAAACTGGCTGGAGACCGGCCCTTGAGGTCCGGAATTGGACACCCATGCTGTAAACAGTACACAGATTGTTTTCTTTTATCCAAAAATTACCTTCCTTAAGAGAACATGTTCAATATGACATAAGCACTTTTGCCAGAAGATCATCTCTACATGAAGCCTGCGTTAGCTCTGTGGAAGTTGACAGGTGGAAAAGCCCTACAGCTCTACAGATGCCTGCTAATGGGACTGAATAATGAGTAAACAATGGTGATAGCAACAACTGATCCAATGATGCCTTAGTACAGAAAAGAGACACAGTTAAACATAGAAGCATTTATCCAGGTGAACTTTCTGCATGGGAAAAATTTTGAGTACAGAAAGTTAATGAGAGTACCTTATTCAATGGCTTCGATAAGAAAAGAGAATGAACTGCAAATACAGGTGAATCTCGGAGAATTATAATATTGTGCAAAAGTTCATTTATTTCAGTAATTCAACTTAAAAGGTGAAACTAATATATGAGATGGACTCATTACATGCAAAGCAAGATATTTCAAACCTGTATTTGTTATAATTTTGAGCATTATGGCTTACAGCTAAAGAAATTACATTTGAGTATTCATGCAGGTGTTTATACTGCATGTAGGTAAGATGAACCGAGAAGGACCAAAAGAGGAAATTAGGGTCTGGTTCCTGGAAGGAACTAACATGAGTTCTTTTTGGGTTTTTACCATGTAGTCTGACAGTTTCCCATGTGGCACTGGCCACAGCTCAGAACAATATCCTTTTTTAACAGCTCTAACAGAGGAACACTCAATCACTGTGACTGTCTGATGATCATAATGTAAACGAAATTTGTAACTCACAATAAATATATTTCTGGTATGATTTTAATTACATCATACTAAATGTTTATATATTCATATTTAAAATGCTTATATTCAAAGCAAAAATTCTTGTTTTTCTAATGAAGTTCTAATAATTACAAAAATTGAAAAAGAGGTTAACTCAATCTGATAATGTAGTGCAATAAAAAGCCTGAATTTATCATTCATACATGCCGTATTTAGAATAATAATCATGTGAAATTGCCAGCTAATGCAAATGTAGTCTTTTTCTCATTTTCCCTCTACTTCAAAAGAGCATGGAGAAGAGTAAATTACATTTGTATACATCTAACTCAGTCCCACGGGCATACTCTGCATGTGGTCCAATGAGTTAACTGTATTAGACAAAACACCAAAGAATGCACTAGCTGTCTTGCTTGCATTAGTCTCTTATGCCATTAATTTATGCAAGTTCTTGGCTTAAAAACACAACTCTAATGGTGGCTAGAAATGTTTATTCTAATGTAATTTTAAATTTAAGAATTGTTTTAATTAAGCATGAGATATTTTATTGTGATTATTTCATTAATCTGTAACTCATAAAAGCCAAACTTTCCATTTCTTAGCAGCTTCCATGAGTGAATGCTTGCTATTTATGCTTTACAATAGAAACATTACAATAAAGACTACTAATCAGTAAGTGATTTATTAAATTAATTGTGTGACATTACCATTTCCCTCATGTAGTCTACATTGATGTTATTACAATGTTCATGTATTTCAAACAAAAACGAGAGAAAAATAATTTTTTCACCAGGTGAATGTGCTGCACCCCTTAGGAGGCCTGATGGAGGAAAACACTGACAACAGAGAGCAGGTTTTCTAATTTAATGTTCATGTGATTGCAGTAATAAATGGAAGTTTGCTCTGTTGGACTGCTTCTGCATATCAAATTAAAAATGAAACCCAAAGCCTTTTGTGGCCCCAGAGGAAGCAGCATTGAGTCGACAAGGGGACAGAGGTTGAAGTAAACTTGGAAACTAGCTAAATCTGTGAGCTCATCTTTCATTTGCTCTGGCAGAGAGGGATTGGACCCCCTCCCATCCAAACAGATGTCCCCTCCAGTCCTGTCCAGGATTGGCCAATGAAAACCGTTTATGCAATTTACTGTGTTGGCTGCTGTCTTATTTGTAACAGTCTTTTAATCTGGTATCATTTCTCTACTAAGGGATATAAACAGTAAACCTCCATTTGTATTATAAGCGTAGCATAATAGTTTGTTCACATTTTGAGGCGCTGAAAACTGCATGCAACATATTTTCCCTCTTGTTGGTTGTAGATCTGTAAAAGTAAGACAGGAAATGGACATGCACAGCCCTCAAAGTTTATTGGCACTGCTTGTAAATAATTTTTAGTAGCTTTAAATCATATTAATCTTATTTAAATGTAATTTTAACCTAATTTCAGACTGAAAAATAAGAACAGTTTTTATTCAATTGAGGAACTGCTTTTTTCTCTCTCTCAAAACCACTGATGCCACACTTTTTGGTACCCAACATTTTCAATAAGACAAATGTAACTGAAGCTTTTTGTTTTTAAATGTTGCTGTTTTTAGATCGTTGAGATCATTTTAAATAGAAATCCATGACTTCTTGTTTCACTGGGATATAATCTCTTAACCACTCATAAAAACAGGAAAGACAAAAGAAAATGTTTTTTTAGGTCTCATTTACAAAGAAATCGTGTAATACTTTTCTCTTTCTTCTTTTTGAAATACGATTGGTCCCTCTGAGTTGCATACGCACGCTGCACGTGAAAATGTTCTCCAACCCCCATTGCCTGCAATAGCCGTAGAAAGAAAATAGATGGGAAAACAAGCGAGTCGGAAAAAGCTAGTCTCTTCTACGTCACAGGGAAAATGGATAATTATGGACTTGCCTACCTTGGCTTGCAACGGCACACGGGAAGGCTGTATTGATTTTGCAGCCAGGAGAGCAGAGCAGTCTCTGCTAGTAGAAGCTAACCATTAGCAACTCCACAACATGGCGCAACACATTCAGGCTTGTGTTATTTGGAGAGATAACACATCAGCATTCAATTTTTTTTACCCAAGCAAGAAGAGCTGAGGAAGAAATGGTATAAATGTGTCTTTGGAACACCAGTAGCAATTTAAGTTAAGTTAGTTAGTTTATTCAAGGGCAGCGCAAGAGCTGTTAGCCAATCAAAGGCAAGACGTTTGCATATCATAAATATTAACAAGCAAGACTCGTAATCCTGTCATTTTCTGCCCACCCACTCCGAAAAACTTTAACCCATTGGAACAGGAGCACGAGAGCATTTTTCCCTGCAGGAAACGACTCACTATAGACCACTCCAAATTTATCGAAAAAACAAGTGAATGAGACCTTTAAGGAGGGCAGATGCATGTTAATTATCGTGAGGTGGGAAATGGCCTCAGACAAATGGCTACCTGCCTAATGTTGCTCACATCTTTAATTGGAACAATAATAAGAAATCTTAAAACATCAGGAGATGTGACAAACCAGGCTGGACGAGGATCCAAGTTTATCTTGCTACCATGCACAGTGAGAAAGATGGTAAGGGAGGTATAAACAAAAATCTGCAAAGCTAATTGAAATGCAACAAAAACTGGCATCCTGGGGTCATTAAATCTATATCATGGCCACCACTTGCTATCTACATGCTAAACAATTGTTTGCTAGGAGAGACCTTGCCTCAACAATGAGAGTTCAAATGGTTTTGAAGGGATTTTTTGGTATCTTAGGGGATAATGGCCAATCAATTTGTTGAAAACATCTGGAGGGTTTGGAGACTCAAATGTCTCAAAACATAAATTTCCCAAATCAAATGTAGATCCCTCCATATGCTACCTAGAGCAGAGAAAAGTAAATTAGTCAAATGGAGGAGAGGTGGGGAGGATGGTAGATGACTTAGGTAGAGGCCAGCGATGAAGGATGTAGGGATGAAGGGTTGGATATTTCTGGAAAAATGGAAGGTGGGGTTGAAATAACATGATGAATAGTCCTGATTAGAAGAGATGAAAATAAATAGAAAGCTGGATCGAGCTGAAATTAAATCCTTATTCTGCTGATTGCTTTGATCTGAAGAAAGCATTGAGGTTTTCACCAGGAAATCCTTCAGGGGGGTTGAAACAAGTGATTAATATGTGGAGAATCTCCTCCTGCGCACAGTTAAGTATGGTGGATGATCGGTGATGCTGTGGGCTTGTGTTATGGGAACTTGTTAGAGTGCAAAGCATCATGAATTCTTTGAAATACCAGTAGATTTTAAATAAAAATCTGAAATCTACAAGGAAAATGAAAAAGAATGTTTCACCACTGGGTCTTTCAGCAGGATAATGATGCAAAAATCACAAAATCAGCTCGAAATGACACATCAAACACAAAATAAACATTATTTTATGACTATTTAGAGAGACTGTCCAAAGATAATTAGTCAAGAGTTGTGCTAAACAGTGCCACTGGTGAGGTTGTTAAAAAATAATTATTTCTTAACATGGATTATTTTTTATTATGTACTCAAATTAAAGATTAGATTTTTCCGAGCTTTTCAGTCTGATATTTCTGCGATGAATTTGTTTCAAGGCTTCTTACAGCTCTTTATATTGGGATTATTAAAAGAATGGCATTTAATGGTAGTCTTGAATTTTTTCATGTGTAAAAATTCTGTTTTATCCTGATCATAAACACTTTGCAGGGTGCATTGTGAATGTCAACAAAGCAGAGTAAGAAGTGCTTTAACGCTGAGGTGATTTTTCTGTGTCTTGAATGGGGATCGGTTCATACAAAATTTGCCCAGTTAGGCTGGATTCCCACAAATCATCTTAGGTGTAGACACAGTGCAGATCTCTTGCCTGCCGACTGAGCCTCAGAGCAGTCAGAGCGATCACAAAGTGAACCATAAATGTAACTGGAATTTAAATCCCTGAATTAGTTAATTCAATATTGTGCCAGTCAATGTAGAGCAAGAAAGCTGCAAATGTCCATAAAAAGAAAACTTCATGTGCTGTAGTGGTCATTGAGGTCTCGTAGGCTGCCAAGAGCAACATACTTTAAAAGGGGTGACTGTGGCTCAGTGGTAGAGTAGAGTTGGCTTGCAATCGTAGGTTCGATTCCAGCTTCCTCCAGTCACATGTCAATGTGCCCCTGGGCAAGGCACTTAACCCCAAATAACATCGTCCTACCGAGCCATGTTGGGTGTCGGTGTATGAATGCGAGTGTGAGTGGGTGAATGTGGCTTCAATGTAAAGCGCTTTGAGTGGTCAGTATGACTAGAAAAGCGCTATATAAGTTCAGTCCATTTACCATTTACCAAAAGATCACAAAGAAAACAGAAGACAAGCTGCATTTTTCACATGTCTCATGAGGAAAGAAATAATTTCAAGAAAAGCCTCAAAGCCCCTCAGCCTTCCTTGAAGTTTATGAGCCTGCTATGTGAAAATTGTTTCATTGTAAAGCTGATTTTCTATTTAAATGAGCAAGCCTCATTTAAACTCTTTGATGTGATGAACATCTACAGATCCCAACTCTGAATCTAGGTCAAACACCAAACCGGAGAATCCCGGTACGAGTTGTATCCAGCAAGTAACCAGCAAGTGTCTGCTCGTGTCTAAAACAGGCTTGTGTTTTCATTGATGCAGCGCTCTGAAGAATTTTGAATTGTGTGTCTTTGTTATCATGCAAAAAAAGGGAAAAGTGTCAAAGGGGTAATGACAATATGAAAGATGAGACTCTATTTTAAGCTCTGAGCATTTTTTTTACTGTTTAGCTGTGAAGATATTTATAGGTGTGAGGTATTATAAAAAGAAGTGTGTGTGAATGAAACTTTCAAGTTGACAGAAAAATATAAAAATAACTGATGAAGAAGAAACACAATATGTGGCATTCTGACACCCGAGCTTCACAAAAGCACAGTAGTTTCAGACCTATTAAAAAAAATCTATGTTCAACCAAATTAATTGCATGTTAAACCAAATCATCGAAGAGTTTAAATTAAAATTATGATTTCTTCAGGTGAAATGGTAAAAACAAAGCAAGAATGTTTCAATATATCTCCTAACAGCAAAATCATTCAATATTAATAGACCCAAGCTCATGCTGACACTTGTGAAATAGCACAGCACATCCCTTTAGGGCCAGTACTTTTGTTTTCACATGGATTTAAGTATGTATATACAAATTTCTTCTGCTTTAGCTTTTTTGTTACTGTTTAAGTATTTCAGATCATCAAAAACTGTGTAATATCAAAGATAACCCGAGTAAATGCAAAATGCATGCTTTAAATTATAGTTTCCTTATTAAGGGGAAAAATACAATCCAAACCAACATGATCCTATGTAAAAAGTATTTGCCCCCTAAAGGTAATGTACAACTGCCATCAAGCATTTGTGAAAACTGGTAATGAGGTATTTCCATCACTGTTGAGGAATTTCCAAGTAGCATTGTTTTAATTCCACCAAATTTGTGGGTTTTTGAGCATGAATGGTATGGTTAAGGTCATGCTACATAAACAAAATCAGATTTAAGTCCAAATTCTGATTAGACCACTCCAAAACCATAAAACAAAGAAGTTCCAGACCCTTTTTTTCTCTTGATGAAGAAAACTCTCATTAACAATCAGCTTTTTGTATTTACTCAGGTTCTCTCTGTTTAAAATTAAAAATAATTTGTTCTGAAACGTTTAAATGTGACAAAAAAGCAAACAGAAAAAATCTCTAAGGGGGTAAGTTCTTTCCGACAGCACCGTGCATATTACTCACAATATATTTCACGGTTTCAAAATGGTTCACCAAATTGTTTGGATCAGGATAAAAGTAAACTAAATGGAGCTACTCTATCCCTGTAATTAACTAAAACATCAGCACCAGGAAGAACAGTTAGCACACAGGGTGTGACTTATTTATAGAAAACCGCTGACACTGACCCTCCTGGAATTTGGGATGTTTTTGCAATAAATTATGTGATCCAAAGATTCAGCGTTATTTGTGCATGAAAATGATTTGGACCTAATTAGAGTAGATAAACATAGTCTGGGCTGCCTCATGCTGTAGCTCACACCATTAAATTAGAAGTGAGGATCGGATGACAAAGAAATATACAGAATTAAGATTAAATTCTAACCCTTTATGCCATTTATAGGTTTTATCCTCGAAAATTGTCAGTTTATTTGGGCATACGTCAAACTAGATAGTGAGGACAAGCTACTAGAGTAAACTAACACCCATTCAGTCTTCTGTACACTTATCACAGTTAATTGGAACCTTTGTAACAACAGTCTCACACACAGTAAACATTGTTATTGATTTATTTTAAAAATGCTTCATTTAACTCTTAAGGGATAGTTCTGTACTATTTATGTAAGCTTCTGCTAAAGGGTTATAAGAAGTTAATATTTTACCTGAAGTAGATAACTCTCTTTAGTGTCTTTTGCTAGTAAAAACCCAGATTATTAGGTGCCAGAGGTTAAAGCTAATGGCTAGTCCAAAAAAAGGGGAAAGACCAAAGTGAACTTCTACCGTTCAATCTCAAAAACCATCATAGCAGTTTGAGTAAACATTGCTTAATAAACTGCTAAACTGTCATTACATTTGTTCAGGACATTAACTTATGCTGAAGTACACACTGGAAACACTGGTAGGAGGCAACGCACCACCAATGACCTTCCTGTGTGAAACATTTAATGAGAACATTTAAAGTGTTAGCAATCAGTGTAACAGAGGTGGGACCAAGTCATTGTTTTACAAGTCTTAAGTAAGTTTCAAGTCATTATCTTCAAGTCCTGAGTCAAGTCTCAAGCCAAGACAGGCAAGTTTCAAGTCAAGTCCCTTTTTAAACTTAAAATTGCAAGTAATTTCGACAGTTAAAAAACAAAAACAACGGTACAAGTATATGTTAAGTTTAAATCCTAAACCATGTGTTCTTTTCAAAATCTTTATTTATTTCAACACTTGATGAAACAAGTACAACTGAACCTAGAAAATTTACAAAAAGTAGTTCTGAAGTCGTACTTCCATGTTGTACAGTTTAATTAAACTTTTCTAATTAGAATCCTTTAAACTACAATTTCACAGATTCACAGTCAAGAATTAAAGAGATTTTACAAGCGAGTACGGTTGATGTAATTTTCAAGATGATATTTAGATTTTTAAGAGTCACAGGTATTTACTTAAAGTGCAACTCACCACCAAATCAACTTTTGTTTTTGCTGATAAACTGTATAAATGAGTGTCTAACAGTGCTGTCTACATGTCTGGTCATTATTTTTGGTATTTTACAATGTTTTAGTTAAAGCTGCAGTCCTGAGAATATATTTATGTATCAAAGTTTTATAAATCTTTAAAATGATAGTGGGGTTCAATACTGTCATGATTTTAGCTTTCGGACTCTAGTGCAGACACACAAACGACTCAGTGAGACTGGAGGTAAAGTTTGCAAAAGTAATTTATTTTCCCCTATTGCTCGAAGGGTCCAGGAACACAGGAACTCAGAACCACGGGGAACTTGGAGGACAACCACTGGAGACAAGAGATGGAGGTGAGTGATCTTTCAATGTTGCTTGGCAGGAGGGAAAAAACAGAAGTTTGTGGGTTCTTACTTTGCCGTTGGTGCAGATTCCACTGAGGAGGGATTGGGGAGGATGTGGTCCTTGGTGCGTGGAAGAGGGACCGACCTTGGGGTGTTTGTCTCCAGGAAGCAGAGCGAGGGTGGACAGGCAGTGGGGACCCTGAGCTCAGCCAGATACCTTGAGGAGGAAGCCCAGGATGCCGGGAAGGAGCAGACGCCCAGGCTGCAGGCCGACCAGCAGGTCCGGGACCGCAGAGTGACTGGAGGGAAAAAGGCAAGGAGGTAAGGATCTTACGTGGAGTAAGTTGCGGACGGTAGAAAGGCAGAGGAAGTGGCTTGTTACCACACGACGCGGTTTAACCATCTGGCGTCTGCTCCAGGTTGGCACTCTCCTTTTGAGTGCTCCTCCTCAATTAGGCTGAGTGGCACCAGCTGCAAGAGCACGATCACCAATCTGCACCCTTGGATGGAAAACAGGTGAGGCAAGCACACACACCCACACAATCCTCACAAATACTATGATAAAAGGCTATTGCTCCACAACACTTGTTTTTTTTTTTAATCCCACCTTATTCCCGCAGACCCCTATGCATTTCACACTGAGAGCCGAATTTTTTTAGCCAATAGAATTCGAGTTTCCGCATTTTCGGCGTTCAATGAAATTGCATGTGGATTGCGCTAACACGTGAACATGTGGCCGCACACACAGATCGCTCCGTGCCTTTCCCGTTTACAGCCTTCCCGTTTACAGCCATATTGTGAGAGAGTATCAGTCATGCAGAAGTTGCTCACCTCCGAAATTTCCATAGCAGAAATACAATCGGGTGGTGCTCAATAGCACTTGCTGCTTCTTTGACTCGCTGTATCGCCACAGGTGATGCGCGTGCACAACTGCTGCGGTAGGGCTGGAGGGAGGGGGGGGGGGGGGGTTTGAGAGGGCCCTTGGTACGTCGGATTCAAAAAATCTTTCTCCCTCAAATACTCCGGACTGCAGCTTTAAACTATACATTTTTTACCAAAAACCGTCAGTGGAGTACCCTCTTCAGGTTAAAATTTTACACTGCACTTTGAATCGGATATTGCTACTGGCTCAGCCTCTATGGCTGACATCAGGCTGACATCAGCCAACCTGCCGCTGTGGAGTATAAAACAACCCCAGTCTTGGCCACACCTCCATAGCAAGATGGAGTTTGAATAGCGAGGAAGTGTTGACACCGCCCAGCCCCCTCCCCCCTCGGCCCTCCAGGCAACACCTCCTTTTGCTGCATTTTTCAAACCGGAAATGTTGGTGGAGTAAGACTCTGGTAGGGGGGCGGGGTTGAGTTGCTCTTTAAGAATGAGGTATTAAAACTATTCTGTCCTTACTCCAGTCCAAAAGGTGGCAGTAGTGCACCTCAAGTTGTTTGCCAACCGCAGTAAAATCAAAAGAAGAAGAAGTGTGCCATGTTATATGTAGGCCAATAATGAGCATGCTGATTGAAACTTCGACATGTAAGGAAGGAAATCCAAAAGGTTTTCAGCGGCAGATTATGTTGGATTGTGGGTGTCAGAAATGTCATGGAATAACTACTATTGGATCGGTCTTGGTTTGGGTTATTATTAGAGGCTACAAACGGTGAGTTTAAAATTATTTTTCTTTCTGAGTAAAAAAGCGCTTGCTGTGTCTACAGTTATGATTGTATCCTTGATTGCCATATGCCATTGAAATCACAATAATCTTAGCTTCCCAGTGATGCATAGCATGTGTATGTACGCAGAAAGGGTGTTGCAAAAAGAGGCAGATTTGACCCGGAAGTATGTAACATCCCACCATGACAAAAATAGCATAATAGCAGCATCGTCAACGTAGCCTGGAGTAAATGTGCTCACAAATTGAAGTTGGCTAAAGTCAGCCATGGCATCATACAGTGAGACAATCTCAGTGATGAGTGAAATGACATAAAAGTGCTCAAGTTTGAAATAATAGATGTTTATCTTCTCAAAGTAACATGGTTTTACACAAATCTGAGTGTGTGTCTCTACCAGAGGAAACACTGGACAGTTTTGTCATGGTAGAGGCTGGGACTCTTGACAAAGTTTTCTCCTCAGTGAGGCCCACCACATGTGTTTTGGAACCAATTTCCACTTCCTTTTTTTAAGCAATTTTTAATACAGCCTCGCTGTTTAGAGACTGTAGAGATAGCTGATCCACCAAAGAGACAGAGAAATCCCATATCAGAAGAAGCTAGAAAAAGAAAAAGAGAATGTGATAGAGAGAAAGCAAAGACCAGAGTAAATATAGGGCCGGCTTTTCCTCATTGGAGAGTTATTTTGGAACTAACTTCATGTACTATAGACGCCGAGTTAGCCGTGCTGCTAATGGATAGGTAAGTAATCAATGATTTCACTGGGGTTATAGTGTTTGGTCTGGCATGATGTTTTTATACAGTCCTGAGAAAGCTATTTATTTAATGTGTGGAGGTGGATGAACATAGTTTGCACGGTATGCCTTACAGTAGTAACGTGAATTACACAACCGAGTCGATCTCAGTTAGCCATCTAGAGGCTAATGTGATGCTAACGTGTAAGACTCGGTTCTGTAGATAAAGCTGCAAACTCCGGCCTAGTCGCTGTATTTCAGTATATAAGTCAAACTTTTTTCTTTTGGTTTTGTCAAGGTAGTGATTTATATTTTTGTCGTTTGATTTTTTTCCTAAAAACACCTAATTATGTAGGCTGATTCTAGTGTCGGGGGGTGTTTGCTACGTAGTGCTTAGACGTTCTCTGTATCTAATCCCACTGTTTTTCCAATTACCCCGACCTCCCCCACAAACTAAATACCCAGCTGTGAGGTCTTTACTCTAAATTATCCCGATTGTTACAGTTGAATTGCGAACTGAAACGGCGCTTGTTTGTTGTTTGGGCAAGCGATCTGGAAAGCAGCCACTGAAACATGCCTCTTATGAGCGACAGAGATTTGATTTTATGACAATGATGTTGCGCGGCAAGCCTGAAGAGGGCGAAAGAGAGCAAATATCATGAAAGTTGCAGAGTATGGCTTTAATGATCTGATAATGAACAATTTCAGATCGGTATCTAACTTACCGTTTATAAGCAACATTTTAGAAAAGCTTGTTTTAATTCAACGTAATGATTTTATTAATCAACACAATGTCCTGGAGAAATTTCAGTCTGGTTTTAGAATGAACCACAGCACAGAGACGGCCCTTTTGAAGATTTTAAATGATTTCAGATTAAACTATGACGCACAGAGGGTCACAGTGTTGGTTCTACTGGATCTAAGCGATGCCTTTGATACAGTGGACCACACTGTTCTTTTAACCCATTTAGAACAGATTGGCCTCTCTGTGAGATAGGATGTAAACCATTTGTGAACAGCACCAGACAGGACTTTTATGGTAAGTTTAGATACCTGCTCCTCTAAGGTACACAATATTACATGTGGTGTGTTCCAGGGTTCAATTTTAGGCCCAGTGCTTTTTAACCTTTATATGCTTCCTCTTGGGGGTGTCAACGGAAGACATGGAGTCAACTTTCACAGTTATGCTGATGATACACAGTTGTACATCTCCGTGTCTCCCGATGACACACGGCCAATGGATGCACTTTTTAACTGCATTGTAGACATCAAATCCTGGATGGCAGAAAATTTTCTCCAGCTCAATCAGGACAAAACTGAAGTTTTAGTCATCCGCCCTGAGAGAGAAACTTTAACCAAAACTACAATCACTGTCTCTAAATCCTTTACAAGTGAAGAACTTGGGCATCATTTTTGATTCTGAGCTGACTTTTATCCCTCACATTAAAAATATAACCAAAATAGGTTTTTATCAGCTAAAGAACATTGCCAGAGTCCGCCCCATTCTCTCTCGGGCCAATAGGGAGCCACTGGTGCATGCTTTTATCTCTAGTAGGATTGATTACTGCAATGCCCTGGTTTCTGGTCTTCCCAAAAAGAGTATATCCAGTTTACAACTACTACAAAATTCAGCAGCACGTGTCCTGATGAAGACCAGGAGGCGGGAAGACCCTACTCCTGTCTTAAATTCATTGCATTGGTTCCCCATATGTTTTAGGATCGATTTTAAAGGTTTTGTTAATGGTTTTTAAGTGTCTTAATGGTCTTGGGCCTTCTTATCTCTCTGAACTGCTTTTACCATATGAACCTTCGCGGTCTCTGCGCTCCTCTGGCTGCCGTTTCCTTGTCACCCCAAAAGTTAGGACACACATTCACGGTGAGGCGTCTTTCCAGTACAACGGCCCTCAACTCTGGAACAGCCTGCCAAAGGACCTCAGGGCAGCAGAGAAAGTTCATGTTTTTAAGAGCAGGCTCAAGACTCACCTTTTTAGCCTAGCTTTTAACTGATCATTATTTATTATTGTCTGTTTAATTGCTCTGCATGTTTTATATGATTATATTTTATCAGTGTTTTACTATTTAATCTTATCACATTTATTTACTGCTTATTTTTATATTTTAATTTGTTATCTTAATCCCTGTTACAGTTTTTGCTCTGTGGGAGCCCTCTGCCCCGGGAGCGGTGGTCGGCTGTGGCTGCCTGAGGGCTCTCCAGGTGAAGCTTGGGTGGTGCAGATGGCTCCTCTGATGGTGTTTCCTTGCATGGTTCATCTGCACTTGGCCCAATGTCCTTTTTTACTGTTGGTTTCAACTGTGTGTACATGGGAGTTAAGCTGGGGGGAGGGTGGTATAACTGTGACCATGCTTTTAAATCTTTGGGGGAATGTAGTTTTATGTAGGGTCATTTTAATCAGTAAAGCACTTTGTGATGCAATTCTTTTATGAAAAGCGCTTTATAAATAAAGTTTAATTTGGTGTTTTACACTTTAGATAGTGGGTAAAAAAAATCAAGCATTTTCAAGTAAACGGGTTCAAGTTCGAGTCAAGTCCCAAGTCATTGGTGTAAAAGTCCAAGTCAAGTCTAAAGTCATAAAATTAAAGACTCGAGTCCAAGTCATGTGAATCAAGTCCACACCTCTGCAGTGTAACTACCTGACAGAAAAAGAAAGGCAGTGTAAAACAGGGTGTTAACCTAAATCGGTGTAACGTTTTTGGTTTTTAAACAGTTGTAGCACATCTACCTTATGTGTTTTTTCTAGGTCACTTCAAAATAGCTTCTCCAGAATTTTTAGGTATTGCCAAAATAACCTCTTATTCCAAGCAGGGGGTGGCTCTGAGATTGTTCTTCGGAAAAATAAGTTTTGTTTGAGTACCTGTCAAAGTTTTACTTATAATCTTGTCCTGTTGCGAATTTAGATATTTATAAAGCTTTGAAACATATTAGTCGTAGCTTAGATTTTGATGATAGTGGAAGATTTTTTTTTCATCCTCAGCTTTTAATACGGTCGATCACAACATTCTGATTGAAAGGGTCGAGTCCCACTTGACTGGTTCTGCTCTTACCTAACAGCTAGAATCTTCAGAGTCTGCATTGGTGACTGTTCCTCTCCCTCTGTGCCATTTCTCTGGGGGGTGCCACAGGGCTCAATTTTGGGACCCCTACTTTTTTCAATCTATATCCTCCCCCTGGGTAAGATATTTGCAAAATATAGTGTGAACTATCACATATATGTTGATGACTGTCAGATTTATATGGCACTAAATCCTCAAAATCCCACTCATCTGTTCATTGACTGTTTTTGGAGATTAAAAACTAGTTTCCTACCAATTTCCTCCTTTTAAAATGATAGATAGATAGATAGATAGATAGATAGATAGATAGATAGATAGATAGATAGATAGATAGATAGATAGATAGATAGATAGATAGATAGATAGATAGATAGATAGATAGATAGATAGATAGATAGATAGATACTTTATTTATCCCCAAAAGGGGAATTTCACTATCTTATACCATCCTATTCTCACAAAAAAATTTTTTTTCCTTTAACTGTCGATTTCTCTGCCAAACTGTTTTTAAATGTGCTATAGAAATAAATGTTGTATTGTAAATGTTAAAGAAAGCCTAACATTCCCAAAGGAGCTACTTAAAAGACTATTGGGAGAAGAGGATATCACACAGTTAAGGGTCTTTGTAAGCACCCCCCCCCAAAAGACTAACACTTATCTTTATTCACGTACAGGGTTCATTTTGTCATGATGGGCTAAAGAAATGTTTAAAATGATGGATCATCAGTAACTATGACTCTTCGTGAGAGAAGAGGACAAGGAGGAGAGTGTGGGCCAGGAAGACATTGGGATTTTTGTTTGGCATGCCAAAAGGTATTGGCACTCCTAAGTGCTGACTCATACACCAGGTCTGCAGGGATTATTGGGATTATTAGTTTTTAATGTGTCCTTGGCATTATTTTTTAAGAAATGTAGCTACTGTCAGCAGAAACTAGAGGAAGGCGCACGCTGGCAGAGATATGAGTCTTTAAACAGCTGCCACTGATTACTTTTAGTTTGATTTAGCATGAGGTAGAGGTAACTTGGCTAAGAAAATATATACTTTATCTAACAACCTGACACGACACCCTATGGAAATATTGTCACAGCTTTAACTTGAATCCAAAGATGCAAAAGCTGAATTCTTGCTTAAGATACTTACATACAAACTGGAACAGAGTGTTCACCACTTCTCTAGCATAGGAAAGTCTGAAATAAAGTAACCTTCAATTAGGACATGTTTCGATTTATTTTTTATAGTTAGGTACTGCCATTGATGTTCTGAAAGAAAAGAATGCAATTTATAAAGGAAAATTTTTAATGTGTCAACACCAGCATGAAATTATGATGCAAAATACAACTCCAATGTCATTTTAAAAACGAAAGGGATGCCTAAGTCATTATGTAGATTTCCTCAAATCCACTAATGGCGCAAATTATACATACAGGTTGAATTACATACATATACTCTTAATACTTGCCTCAATGCTCCTTACCAAGTTGCTGAGAAGCTAAATGTTTTTTAGCTATCTGGCACAATTTTTGCTGCACATTTGACCCCTCTTCTTATCAAAAATGGATGAATTAATTTAAATTGGTTGTCTTCCAAAGACCTGGTAAAGACCTAGCTTTTGTGTATGATTTGCACATTTTTTATTAAGTCTGAAGTTTAGTCCATTCCAGAAGTCTGATGTTAGCCAATTTCATTCATTCCAAACCCAGATTTTATCTGTGTTTCTGATCATTATCCTGTTAAAACAGCCAGCTTTGTCCAAGTTTCAACCATCTAGGTATTGATCTGAGGTGAAACTGAAAAATTTCACCTCAAATCTACCATCTATTATTTTGCCTAGTTTTATTTTATTTTACTAAGTCTTTTAGTTTGTATTTCATTGTTTGTTTAGATAAATTCTGAAGCACTTTAATAAACTTTTGTTGCTTTTCAACATGCTATAGCAACACATTTGAGTCCTCTAAGCATCCTACTTGTCATTGAGGCCAAATTCCTTGATCTTTGTCTCATTTAGTCACAAAACATTTTTCCTCAGGAGACATTTTGGCTTACCCATGTTTTCTGTTTACTGGTGATTATTTCTTGGTCTACTTAAGGGGCACAGTTTGAGTAAGATAATGAATTTTGGAAAGATAACACCAAGCATTAAGTATGCAATCATAATGGGCTACAATTAATCCATTCCATCTGTGATTTTGGCTCAAATAACCTCCCAAAAGGAAAGTAGCTAATGTGAAATGTGTTGTGGTGTCAGAACATACAGAGGCAAACTGAAGTGTACCTCTTCTTCCCTTATTTTTGCTAATGTTTCACCAGCATCACCTTTTTTACAGCCACTCACCTCAGTCTGCTTCAGCATAAATCCAAAGCTACATACAAAACAAGTGAATTTTTCTTCAGAACAGATCTGTAAAATCCACACAACTATAAAGTGCTCCAGAAAGCAAGAAAAGTTTAAAAGGAAAATGTGTCATATCCCAACACAAAACATTAATAAATTAATGATTTTTAAAATCATAATTGAGTTGCAGCAACTTAAAAAAAAAACTACAAACAAGCACTGCAATCATTTTCAGTCCCAGTCTACTAGACTCGGTATTCTTCTTATTAGAGCAATCATTAGTCAGTGATTCCACATGCCCAGGCCCACAGCATTACCAATAATTGGCACAGTAACGTCTTTGCAATATTTTGTCAAATTTAAATGTCACCCTTTGGCTCAGACAGCAGGCCTAACCTCTGCTGAAATGTTGCACTGCAGCCTAAAACTTAAAGCCATGGCTGTACTGGTTTGTCTGCAGCCCTCATGCTATAATAATAGACTTACTTTAAATTGCAGCACTCCAAGGCTGAAAATAAATCCTGACTCTCATCCCCTCCTTCCTTCCTTTGCCTTTATTCTTACTTCCTCCTCCTTTCACCAGAAAGCTGACTGGGTGCATCCATGAAGCTTAACTTACTGGCAAATCACTCCCCTCCCTTCCCTTCCCCTCCTTCTCTCTCTCTTGCTGCTCCTACAAGAATATGTGAGAGGTTATTTCCATGCTTTACGGCTCCTCAGCAGCCATGAACTCCAAGTCCTTCCTTATAAGCTGGAAGGAGGTAGGAGTTTGCTGAACTCAGCTCATGCTCTATCTGTACATGTTAAGGGAGCGTAACTTAACATTATTATGTCATTTAGAGTGCTATAAAAACTATTTCTCCCTTTTGAGATGTCTTGTGTTTTTGCTTTTTCTCACATTTATGTGCTTTCATGAAAGCTTTTTCAACTTGCAGTAATGGGAAACAACTAAGTTGGCGTTTGGGAGGGAAAACAGCAGCCAGGATGTGCTAATTAACCAATTATCCAAAGGTATGAAGACCTCTATAGCAGCAGTAGTTTTGCAGTTCTGGGGCATACAGTGTAGTTTAAAAACAATGCAAAAGAGGATATACATCAGCAATTGTTACTGCCTATGCGTTGGTTAGGGTTAAAGACCCTCTTCAAACTATTTAAGGTCCATTATTCTGCAGTGAAAAAGAAGAATACACAGAAAATATTAATAACAGCTTTCAAAAATCCCCTCATTGCTCAGAAATATTGCAAAATACTACAGTTCCATCTCAGACCCAACAGGTCTTGGTTAGCATAGTGATTTGAAGTTCAAGGCTATACGATTAGAAGACGGCAGAACAAGTTGTACTCATTTGAAAGGGTTTCCAAGAAAAAGCCTCTACACAGTCTCAATTACCCATAAAACTTTAGGTGGCAAATTTCGAAAATAAAGCCTGAACAAAATATTTTTTTAAAGATTATACAGCTATAAAATAATTTAAATTAAATATAAAGCATTCTATAATAAATTTATTTAAATTCTACTATATCTACTTCAAAGGCCTGTGAAAAATATAGCAGTTAACACATCATTTGGAAAGAAGACTTACTCTTTTGTCCAATTTAAAGACCAAAGTGTCATTATTTTATGATTAATCATTAAGATACTGACCACTTATGACAACACCACAGACCACAACGCAAAAATACCCAGACTGTTTTTTTAACCTTAAAACTTGTCATAAAATCTGTATTTTACAATCTATTATTGTATTTGTATCTTCTAGTTTGGATTTGTGTGGGTTCTACCTTTGCTACATCTCCCTTCTAAAGGAGATATCTGATCTCACTGGGACTTCCTGGTTAAACAAAATGATAAACGTATAAAAGTCAAGCTCACAGGCACAGCTACGATTTTATATTATTAAAAACTGTAACTCATATTTTACTAATATTAAACCCCAATTGTAAGAAAGTTAAGATGGTGTGGAAAATTGTAACTATTTAAATTATGAAACTATTAAAAAAGGAAAGAATAAAAATCAAAACATTTAGAAACACGAAACCAGAATGTTTTACGCTTGGCTCTGTCAACATAAGTTGACTTACTAATATACCTGTATTTAAAGTCTGTCATATAATTGATAAAAAAAAAAACATCCACCAATCATCTATATGTAATCATTTTCCACGCAGGGTCATTGAGGGACTAGTGTTAATGTCCAGTGATCATTGGCAGAGAAGCAGCGTACGCTCTGATCAGGTTGCCAGTCCATCACATGGCAACATGGAGACACACAGGACAAACAGCCATGCACACACACAAGGGCAAATTAGACAGACAAATTAACCTAACAATCATGTTTTTGGACTGTGGCAAGAAGCCAGAGTACCTGGAGAGAATCAGTGCAAGCACAGGGATAACATGCAAACTTGATTCAGAAAGATCCCAGCTCAGGATTTGAACCCAGGACTTTCTTTCTGCATGGCAACAGTCTTACCAACTGCTCCACCGTACAGTCTAAGTCAACAAATTATAAGTTTAATAAACTGAATGAAAAAAAGTATACCTTCGGTTCTCTTTAAATGCAGTAAAGTATATTTTTACCGACCTACATTGAGGAAGATTGGAAGGCATTTCCACATTTTTCCCCAAACAGTGAAGACTGTTGTGGACCTCGTGTTGTAAACCTAAATGTTATCAACAAAAACATAAAGCTGAGCTGTTTCTCTCTGTGAGGTTATAGATGTGCCTTTCCCAAAGGCAATCTTCACTTCTTTGTGCCTGAATTGATGATGAAAACAACACTGACATTGTGGAGCAACACACCCGGCCTTAAAGACCATATTTTTTACACCATATTAAAGGATTTGGTACTCATTACATCAGCATTTACAGTGAACTCAGTTAAATCTCTCAGACCTATAAACTCAGGGCTTTTTTTGGAAAAAAGATTAAAGACACATAAAAGGGAGTGTGGATATAATGAAGACAGAGTATAAATGGCACTGGTATATGGGAAATGTTTCTTATTGCTGAATTTGTAATATTAAGCTATTAGAATATTAAAGCATACAAATATATGTACAAAAAACCCCAGAGAGCTTTATTGTATATAAAAGTATCATCCATCACACTAGCACTATAAGGTGGAGGTACAGGAAGCTGACCAACTACTGAGCCGCTGAAAAACCACATTTTTGGCAAAATAAAACTACATTTATGTGTAACAGAAAGCGCAGGCTTCCTGGGGTGAAGAACTGCTGAGTCAGGGAAAAATTAGGCGATTGGGTCAGCTGACTGGGTTTGATATCCAATGACTATAGGATGAGATATCTCCTCCTTTCAAGAACATGTTGATTTTGCACAATACACCACTATTCTTCAGTTTTGCATCGAAATTAAAAAAAAAAAGATTTTTCTTTAAACCTAAGTGGTATTTTCCAAACCCATCCATTGACCGGGAGACCTTTCTTTGTTTTTAATGGTCTCATCTGCAGTTGCAATGTCAAGCATTTAGTAAAGTGTTGTGTCAGTTCTGCTTTTACTATTCTCCTTATTTGACTCTGCAATGTTCTCCAAGGATAATTTTGCTGATCTTTAAAATACACCCATTGGAGCTGAGTCAGTTCAGCAAAGTTACTACCTTCACAATCAAAGTACAAAACATTTTCTCGCCTAATACCATTTAGGGTTTTTACAGGGTTTATATGATCCTTGTAGTTTAAGACATCCATACTTCCTGTACAAGTCCTCTTGGTGATGAGTTAATAAGATGTAACATTTATTACCTTCTTAGATTACAACCAAATGTCTTTCTCTCACTTATTAAGAGCTTGCATCATAAATCTTCAGATAATATTTCATAAGAAATAGTGAATAAAGATGTTGAAATCAATGAAGATTGGGCTGTTTAAACCCTCCGTGAGTGTTTGGGTAACTCAGTGGCCTGATACTCCACTGCCATCTAGTGTTATAGTTAAAATGTAATTAATTCATCTTCAGTTTGGCTTCATCAAGCTATGGCCATAATACGTAGCACCAAAGTATTTGTCTTGCTTTAAATTATGTAAAAAGACCCTTGAAACAGTGGCCATGCACATTGAATCTTTTCATGTAGTCACATTACAGCTACAAACGTTATTGAGATGTTATGTGATGGGTCAATTTAAGGGAGCACATCATTATAAAGTGGAAGGAAAATGATGATTTTCAAAATAAAAATCTGAAAAGTGTGACTCAGATCAATCAAATAATCTCAATTAATAGAGACGTAAAAAAAAACAATATTAGAAACAGAAGCCAATGGAAAAAAACAGCAGCAGTAAAGACAAAAAGAATGAGGTAAGTCGAGAGAGGTGTGGCTTGTTTGAATTAATTGAATTAATGTTGTAAGTCCTCCAAATGTCTTTAGATAGTTGATGCTGATGGTTATGGGCAGGAAGGACCGCCTCCTGTAGCAGTCTGGATTTCAGCAGCTCTGAATTAGACAACCGACTGAAGACACTATTGTGGTATTAATCTTATGAAGAGAATGCTCAGGGTTGTTTTTAATGTCCATTTTATGAAGAATCTTTTCCTTTCCTACTCGCGTCCTCACTAGAACCAGTAAAGTAGAGCACATCACCCCAGTTCTAAAATCCTTAACTGGCTCCCTGTAGCGCAGAGAATAAGACTCCAAAATATTTTACTAGTTTATTAATCATTGAATGGCTTAGCACCAAAGTACATTGAAGATCTGTTGTCACCATACCAAACCCCAAGACCAGTCAGGTCTTCCAACTCTAGTCTACTAATCATCCCTAGAATTAGAACCAAACATGGAGAAGCAGCTTATCCTGCAGCCTCCTTCTGTTCCTACACTAATATAGTTAAAAATGAGTCATCTAAAAATGCCCATCTGCACCTAAAAATTGAAGCAAATCTCTTTATTCTTGCTTTAATAATACTTTTACATCAGATTTTCTTTGACATCATACAGCATTGTAACAATGCAGAACGAACATGCAACAAGACATGTTCTCACAAAAAATGTTCTGAAATAATGTCAATTTCTTTAAAAAGCACACAGTTTAAAACCCTTTCTGTAGTGAAGCTAAAGGTAGCTGGCACTCTGCTGCAGATTTTGATCTACAACGTCTAAATCATAAAAACTGTCATCCCAATTGTGATATAACACAATAATACTTGTACAATAAACACTGGTGGTAAAGCACAGCTTTAAAGGGTTGTGCTTGTAGATCCAGTTCGGTTTTGTGGCTTGAGCTGAATAAATAAGTTAACTTTGTATGTTAAAAGAAACATTTAAAAATCACCAGTAAGGGCAGAGTCCATAAGGTCATCGTCTTCGTTTCTCATATACATCGGGCTGGACCGCGATGGACGATCTGAACCAAGCATGGAGAGTGAGGACTCTGAGGCTGAGATGGGAGACCGGGACCAGCTGTCTGCTTTTGTCGAATGTGAAGAAGACCCCATGGACATGGAGGACTTCTTTTTCTCCTTCTCCCTTTCTCGGTCTCTGTCTCTCTCTCGTTCCTTGTCCTTCAGTTTCTTCTTCTCTTTCTTGTGCTTCTTGTGTTTTTCGCCCGAGCTGAGGGGGATGGAGCTCATGTAGTCCTGGGGTGGAAGGGGTCGGACCGTCTGGTCGTCGTCCGAGCTGGGGCTGTTCTGGTGGGACTTTTCAGCCACAGAGCTGCTGCCCGATTCGCTCTCGCTGTCCTGGTTCAGAGGGGTGTATCCCGGCGAGCGGCTGTGGCTGGGCGATGAGCGGTCATGCTTTGGAGTGGAGCCGCTGAAGAGGGGGGATGCTTTGAGGCTGGAGATCTGTGGACGCATCGAATCTCCGGATCCTTCCCCTGTTTTCTGAAGAGTCACTTTGGCCTTGATGCTTGGTGAGCCACCATCTGGTTTGCTAATTATGATTTTGGCCAGGGTGGTTCCGCCTGACCCACTAGTTTTTGGATCCATCATTTTTTTATCCCCACTGCTACCTACTGAAACCATCACTTTTGATTTTCCTTCCTTATCAGACTTTTCCCGCTTATATTCCCCGCTTTGAGAGGATGAGGAATGCTTAGAAGAACCTATGTTTGAAGGTCCGCTGGGAACATTTCCAGGAACACCAGGAGTAGATGCTGATCCAGGACCTCCCACCGGAGTCCCTACCTCACAACCGTCCTCCCCAACTCCTCCGCCACCTACACTCTTGAGTTTGTCTATGACTGCTGTTAGAGAAGGTTTCTTGTTTCTACTGGGAGACTTCCCTTTGGCGTTGGGGTTATTTGAATTGTTCTGACCTGCCCCTCCACCACTTCCTCCACTACTTCCTTCATTTCCATTACCTCCCCCTCCCCCGCTGCCATACTGTGGCTGGGATCCACCAGAGAAGCTCATGGAACCAGAAGATGAGCTGGAGGAGGAAGATGTAGAACCGGACGAACCCCCACCACCTGGTTTTTGGGAACTCCCGCCAGAGGAAGACTTGGATCCTCCCGAGCTGCTACTTCCTGATCCGACTGGAGACTTAGCTTTTGAAGATGGAGGAGTTCCTGGAACTTGGGAGTGCTGCATTTTCATTGGAGAGGACAGTTTATCACCAGAGCTACTGGAGCGGGAATGGGAAGGTGAGATGTTAGGTTTTATGTTGGGGTTCATAAGGGAACCTGGAGGTTTGCCTCCTTGGGGCTTAATTTTATTGCCACTTCCCATTCCACCTCCAGTACCCCCAGGCCCAGACAGACCATGTTTAGTGATTGGGGACGATCCTGGCTTGCCAGAACCCATACCTTGAGAGGATCCTTTCATCTGCGATTGTCCACCTCCTGACCCCGGCTTGGAGCTGCTACTTTGTGTCATAGACCCTTCTTTGGACTTGATCTTCCCCGAGGAGGAGGAGTGCGAATGGTGGCTTTTGCTGCTACCGCTTGTCCCGCTTGCACCTCCTGTGCTGCTAGTCGCCGAGCTGCTGGATGTGTATCCGCTGTGGGAGGACGTTTTCCCCCCAGTGATGGTACCTTTTGGGATCTGAATAGTGATTTTGGGGATTGGGGGCGTAGCACCTCCTGGGGGAGTTTGCGAGCGTCCAGAGCTACCAGGAGACTTGGAGCCTCCGCCGCTTATGCTTCCTCCAGAGCCCGAACCACCACTAGGGGGTGTGTAGGGTCGCCCCCCTGAGCTGTGAGACGGAGACTTTCCATCAGGATCAAGCTTTTTGCGCTTGGGGGGCTTGTCTTTAGACTTTCCTTCACTGGATGGTGTCCTGCTTCGTTTCACCTGTTTGCCCTCTGCTGAGCTGCTTCCAATCCCCATCCCAGAACTGCTACCTCCATTTCCCCCATTCTCATCCTTGGGCCGTATGAGTCCCTGCTGTTTGACTTTTGGTTCTGTATTTTTAAAATCCGAACATGCAGCGCCAAGTCCCATCATGAGGGGGCTCTGGGATCCTCCGCTGTGTGTGTCTATTAAGTCAGGAGCCTGCCCCAGAAGAGGTTTACCACCTCCACTGTTACCTCCAAAGACTATCCCCATATCAAATGGGTCCTTCAGTGAGGGTTCTGGAGTACTCTGTCCATGTTGAGGGTTCTGTGGAGTTCCTGAGGGAGTGTTTTGCTGGCTACCTCCCCCAAATCCCTTGACCAAGTCCATATCTCCGTCAGCACTTGGGGAGCTGTCATCGAAGTAGTTTTGGGAGAAGCCATGGCCTGAAGTCAGGAGGTCAGGGTTGAAGTCGGATGCATCAGGAAAGAAGTTAGTGGAGGAGGAGTCACTGTTGGGAGTGGCGGCAGTTGCAGCTGCCTCCGCGATCAGGTCAGCTGCGTCTGTAAACGGGTTTTCATTGCTGTTGGTGTTGAAAATGTCCGCCGAATCGAACACTGCGCTACCCTGACCAGAGCTGGAGGAGTCACGGATGGGAGTGCCCAAAGGACCCCCATCCTCCGGTTGCCCGTGGCCCCCACCGCTACCTTTCCCAGTTTGCTCTGGTAAATCTTGTAGGATCTCTGTGATGTCAGGCCCAATGCTGTCAGAACTAGGAAGTCGAACAATGCGAGGCGGTACAGAGCCAGGTTGTTGCTGCTGAGACTGGACATGAGACTGGGAGTAAGCCATGCCAGAGCCAGGCGGCGGCGTTCCACACTGGCTAAGTGTTGGAGTTATGCTGTGGTGTGTGTCCAGGCCGTCGCCAGCGAGGTTCACATCAAAAATTGAATTCTGAGAGGCGTCCACATCCATCGACAGGAGCTTGCGGTGGAAATCATCCTCATGAGCAACAGAGTGGTGCTGGAGGTGTTGCGACATGGAGGACCCTTGTTGTGCTTTCATGCCCAGACCACCACCTCCACCTGCACCCACTCCAGGCAATACTCCACCCTTTTCAGGACCCCGAGGACGCTTCTTCTTCCCCTTGGTGTTACCGCCAGGACAGGCACCACCCATGCTATCTGTTCTTGGAGAGCCAGATGAAGAATTCTGCCGCTCTAATGGACTCGAGCTGTACAGCGCAGCAAAATCTTGTGTGGGGTTGTCTTTCAACAAGTTCATCAGCATGGGGTGACTCTTTGTGTTGCTGGCAGGGGACGACGTCGGTGGCGGAGTTTGATGGGGTTGAGGTGCATTCTGGGAGCTGGGGCTGGAGCCAACATTTCCAGTTATCTGCAGTAAACTGGTCAGAATGGGATTCTGTGTGACTTTATTGTAGTCATCTGAATGGCCTTGGCCTTGCTGCTGTTGTTGCAGCTGCTGCTGGCCAGCCACCCCTCCTGGGGTCAGGCACTCCCCTTGAGCTTGCCTTTCTGCACGAGACATTCCAAAGAGAGTGGTGATTGGACCTGCGAAATTAGGCCCTCCAGGTGGTCCTCCACCAGTAGGCGTGTTGCCACCAGCAAGCCCAGGTAGTCCCATTGGGTTAGTTTCATCTCCTGCCACCATATTGTAGGTAGGACTACCAGAGGGCGGAGGGTTATTCTTCACCATGGTCTCCACTGTCTGCGCTATTAATGAGAGGGCTGGAGTGTCTGCCTGGATGGTCTCAGCTTTCCTCCGAATGGCCCGCATGGTAACAGGAATGGACATGCATCTATAAGGGTGAGGAAACAATTACTACTAAATGCCCTTTATATATGAATGCAATTGGGAGGGAAAAACCTACCTTGTGACCACTTTAGTAATGAATTCATCAGTACAGATCAAAGCGTCTGATGGTCCTTTATACAGATGGCAGGAGACCTGTCTGGAGTCAATCACCTCCATCACAACTAGAAAAACGAAACGAGGCCAGAAGAAAGCCTTTTGCATAAATTTGTCACCTGGTGATTCTTCAGCTAACAAAAACATGTAATTAAACAGTCACACACTATAGGAGAAAACTGAAAAACAATAAAAATGCAGAGAGTGGTGGAATGTGGGGATTAAGTGTAGAACACAGCATGCTGGAATGTGTCTGATGTTGCTCCTATGTGACCGATGCTACTACAGGCATTCATATAGCAAATGTTCATCTAATTTGTAAAATAAATTTTAGATAGTCATCTGAAAGTAAAACTGTCAAGTCTCGACTGTATTTGGAGGTTGCTAGGGAAGCAGATTCGGCACATCCTCAATTTCAATTATTATATAAAGGGATTCAATAGGGAACCTTTTATAACAGGTATGTCACAACTAATATGCTACCTAGCATGCTTGTATCAATTTGTAGGTAGAGATTATTTGAATTGTAGAAATGTCCATTTTCAGATTTCCACGTGATCAAAAAACAACAATTAATTTTAGGTCTCACAATAATAATTTTAATGCTTCCCACCTAAATAAGTTGAATAAACTTTTGAATAAAGTCAATCATCTGCTATTTTTCAATCAATGGAAAAAAAAAAAAATTCAGTCCTAAATTAGATGTTCAGTCGAATGCTTTGCAGAGGTTTTAAATAATCCAAATTAAATATGAATCAATTACTACTGAATATGATATATTTTAAAATACAATTAATGATTTCAAATGGCAGTAAAAAATAAATTAATTGGATCACATGTTCCAAAAACTTCATACATTTTGAAATTTTTATCTAACCTCTGATTTCACTTGAGTTTATTTGTTTGTTCTGAGAAGTTCTGAGAATAGAAAGTTTAAATAAATATTTATGGTGAAAATATAGCTGATTCAATACAAATTTTTCTACATATTGAAAGCTCATGAAGCATTAGTGCTTCATGGATAAAACTGCCTTTTCGTTTGCTGCATCTCAATCTATAAAGTTCAGGTTTTTAAAATCCTAAACTATTTTTAGAACAAAGTTTTTAACCCCCCCCCCCCCTTCAGTTTTTTTTTAAGATTATGGACATTTAAGCACAACACAGTTGGGCTTCAATTTCAATTTTTTTGCTCCGCTCACAAATCTTGAAAAATTGCAGTGCTAAATCTGACACTGTAGTAAAGGGCTATTTCACAGGGTTTTTTTGTTAATCAGAAACTATAATAGAGAAGTATAGAAAGAAATATTCAAAATAACAGAGAACTTAAAATTATACCATGAGCAGTGATAACTTCATTTGACAAAATTAAATATTAGAAATTTTAATGCTTAGCATCTCACTTAAACCTAATCCAAGAACCTGAGGAGCAGTTTAAATCCATCTGGATGAAATGAAGGAAGAAGAAAAGGAAATAACCCATTTTTTATGTTTTTATCTGTTAGCAACTCAAAAACCACAATGATTAATCAGCGGGGGGGAAAATCTCTGCATTTTTAATAAATTCTGATTTTGATATTTTAATATAATGGAATAAGATATAAAATCTGGAAACATCAGCTTTTTTCCAAACTAAATTCTCATTTTGCCAGACTTGGAAAATTATCAGCTTAAATTCCATATTTTCCCTACTTTTCAAGACAATGTAAGAACCCTGTTAGATAATTTAATTAATGCAAATTGTTAGGCATCCATCTAAATGAACAGAACCAGAGCTTTACACCACAAAGTGTCTACTCACCACAGACTAAAGATTCGTTGACTGGATGCTGGAAAGAGACGCTGAAACTTGAGTCGGTGAGAGGACAGACTTCAAACTGCAGAAGACATGCGCTGTCTGAGAAAACAAAATATAAAAGGTGTCGCTCTAGTTAAATACAGAAAAAGCAAGGGAGGTTGTTTATAATGGTAAATGGCCTACATTAGTATAGTCAGTGGACGACAAAGATTCATTCACACACACACATTCACAATGTGGCAAGCTACACAACCGAGCCACGGTCACCCCAATACAGGCATGTCATTGTTACTTACCTTCTTTGAAAGATGATCGTTTGACACAGCTGCCAATCAAGGTGTTGTATGCTGCCTGGTGGCGAATGATATCCAGCAAGAGTGGAACCTGCGCTGGATGGCGAAAAGGGATCTTGGACACCATTGCTCCTTGCAATGAGTGGCCATCTTGTACCGGTGCATCTCCATTTAGGAAATAACAGTGATGCTGGTCTGGTAAGATCTGGAAAAGAACAAAAAAAAGCTACATTTTCATACCCAATGAAAAATGTCACACATATTTGTATTTCATGAGGAAAAAGTATTACATTTCACTGTGTTCAACATTCATTCTATAAATGTGTAAGAAGAGAAGACAACCAAGATGAGTAGGAGCAGTAAGTTTGACAAGAAGTCATAAAAAAAGCAGAAATTAGCTTACAGAATAAAAGTGCATGTTGTGCAAGGTGGTTGGCACAGAGCTGCCCTCCTCCAGAAGCTGCAGCTGACTCTGGATAATTAACTGGCAAAGAGGTGAGAAGCTGGGTGATGTCTCAAACACCGGGATCGCTGTGGGGGGAAAAAGAGAAGAGGTTGAGGCCTACATCCTTAATGGAAACAAGAGTAACCTTTGCATAACAATTTCAGTACAACTGAACGAAGAAAAGGTATTTATAAAAGTTAAACCCACAACTAGCATTGCCAAGCCTCTGAATAAAGGAGAGTGAGAAAGGCATGGGGCGGTTCATCTTGAGGAAAAAACAGGCCGGCAGGTCCACGCTATTGGAGTTGCTCACAGTGGAAAAGGACGGTGTGCTAATATAAATCAAAAAGCAAATATATGATGATAATTTTTCTTTAAACTTAATGTTGTTATAACCACAAATGTGTGTTTATGATTATGAAGTTACTAAACCAAGTGTGTCGTGCTGGCTTACCCTTTGTTATCCACAGGGTGGGATCCAGTGATGAGTGGAGCAATTGGGAGCTTGTATACAGCTGAAGTTCCCTCGATCGTAACAGAGACACTGACACCCAGCGAACGTGGAGCTACACAATGAAATGCCCACGAACAGAGATAAGTGAAAAGCTTGCTATCAACCAGCAAATCAAATAGCTCATTGATTGAGTTTCCAGGGTTCCTACACACTTTTCATTTCAACATTCCGTGCAGTCTTAGACTAAAAATAAAAAAATAGCAGTTTTAGTGCTTTGCTTGGCATTTTAGACTCAATTTATGAAACCGATCCAGTTCAACCTGAAATGTAAGTCTCGAGTCTCCAAAAGGTAGTTAAATTGCGCCTCTTTTTTATTTGAATGAGTGTTCATCAGGGCTGCACAATAGATTGCCAATTTATCTTTACTGCAGACTGTTTGGGCAATTTGCATATTGCAAAGAACTTCTCGCTTGTTACAAGGCATGTTAGCTAATTATTAAAGTCACATGCATTCAGTGTCTCTGTCTGTGCCTGATATATATTTGGTGACACTTCTTGTTTAATGTAGCATAAAACATATTAGAATGTAAAGAGGTGATAAGGTTGTCAAGTCATTAAGAAACTACAACTAGAGGTTGGCTAGAAACAACCTCTACAATGAAAATGTGCTGTTGAGATGGAAATAAGGAATTTTATTTTATTTTTAGACTACTCCTTATCTGGGGCCAATGTTTGCTATGAGCCCAAGCAGGAACAAACTACCGATGTGTAAAATGGAAAAATCAAAGATTAAACATTTTATTTTTAACACAAACTAATATGAAATACACTTTATTTATTAGGTCTTATAATACTTATGTCCCTTAGAAAATTTAAATCTTTTTTTGATACTCATCCAAACCTGAAAGATGATAAAAGCCGATTCCAGACTTTTCAAGACTGTGTAGGAACCCTAGGTAGTAGACACTGTTCATATCTGGACTTGCCAGTGTTATCCGTTAAATTGAGCTGGGAGCCTGCTTCCACCTCAAATATATCATAAGGAGACACGTAGCATTGAAGAGACACCAGATTTCCACCACTCCTTGGAGTCACCCAACCAACACTCCCATGAAGAATCGTTTCAACTGAATTAGCATTTGTTGCTAACCTAGAAGACAGGAAAAAAGAAAGAAGTACCCAAACACATGATCAAACAGAGTGTTTTACTGCTGATCAATATCTCAGAAGACTATCTAATCATATTTCACCAATGGCGCTTCATTTCCTTTTAACATCTGACTATGTCTCTTTAGACCAACTTGCTAAACATGACATGGCATTATATCAGTCAAAACTAAGAAATTCCTTAGGTCACTATATATTTTTTTAAATCTAAAGGGGCAAGCTGGACGCTGCATCATCATCATTCACTGTAATGTTAGAATCATCTGGTCTATACCGAGCAGTTAAGAAATCTCTAAGGTGACAAAAACTTACCTAAACATGTGCATCATCTTGGTGAGATCGAGCTCCAGAGACTGCAGTGCTATGTACATCTTAGTTTTCAGTTTACTGAAACACAAGAATAACCAATGTTATACAATTAAATGTGCTTTCCAGAAAAAAACTGCATGAAAGAAAAGTGTTTGTTTTATTTATTTTTGAAATCAACAATGGAAGTATTTCCTCTATTTCTTTTAAAATAGAGTTTTCATTGGTTGCTTAAGGGATTCTGATGATTTTGCCCTGACTAGTGACCTACTGACAGAAAACTCAAACATCCAATCTTTTCTTATACACCCTCCCTTACACCTGAAAGGTTGTGCAAACAACACTCTTAAGTGTGGAAGTTACAATGAAGGGAATAAGACTTTAAAAAGCAACTCACCCACAAATCAACTTTTTTGCTGATAAACTGTATAAATAGTTGTCTAATAATGCCGTCTACATGTCTGGTCATTATTTTGGAATTTTAGTGCATCTTGGGCAGAAAATGCGTTTTTACTGAAATAATCCGTGTGGCGCTCTCTTCAGGTTAAAACTCTATACTGCACTTGAATTTGAATCGGGCTATTCGCTCTGCGGTGATGGCTGGCTGACGTCAGCCATCCTGCCGCTGTGGGGTATAAAAGGAAAGGCAAGGCAAGGCAATTTTATTTGTATAGCAGGTAACAAGGAAAGGAAGAAAAGAAGCCGAGTCTCTGCCCACGCCTCTTCCACAGAACCTCCCTCCCTTTCCTCTCTTTCCCCTGGTGAAGGAGGTGGAGAGAAATTATTCGAGAAACAAGTAAAATAACTAGAAAACCTGCTTGGTTTTTATCTTTTTCAGCTTTCAGCTTCTGTCTGTAAATGAACATGCTACCTTTTGGAAATCTCAAAGCTGATGTAATGGTCTAGAGACTCTAGACTTTCTAAGGTTAGCAAACTCCAGCCCCCCCCACCCCATTTTTAAACATAAAATTTGATTATGAATTTATGAAAGATTTTTCTCCAGCTGGCAGGCTTTAAAAATGGAGCCTAGAAAAAAAAACGAAACCACAAAACGGGACAGAGGGAAACAAGCAAGGATGGGCAGAATGAAGGAAAGAAAGAAGGAAGGATGAAAGGGGGAAGAGACACAAAAGGAAGGGAGTAGGACATGAGGATTGAGGGAGGAAAGGTAAGAAAGAATGGAAGGAAAGAAAGGAGTACACAAGAAAGGAGGGTGTAAGGATGCGAGAAAGGAAGGAAAAAATGAAGGAATAGAGTAAGCAAATAAGGAAAGAGAGGGATACGAAGAAAAAAAGGAGGGCAGATGAAGTAAAGAAAGAAAGGAAGGAAACAAGGAAGGAAAGACAGAGGTAAGGTAACAAGGAAAGGAATAAAAGAGAAACAAGGAATCAAAAAGAAGAACGGACAGAACAAAGGAAAAACGGAAAGACAACTTTGAGACAATGGGGTAGAGAATATTCTATTGTCTATTCGGATGAAAATATTAATATTTTCCATACACTTATTTACATTCTTCATAGTTTTCCATACACACAAAAATGTTTTATTTCCATGCTTTCAGACTCCATAGGAACATATGACACATTTCCATGCTGTTCTCTCTGATCTAGGAAGAAAGTACTATTTTGTGTGTAGCAAAACCTCAAGTCATCAAGAACTCAGTTTATAGAAGATTTAAATGTATTCTAGTGGTATTGCTATCAATTTAACACATTAAAGCAAGCTTTAAATAAATTTCGTAGTCTGCAAAGGGACTTACTTGTCACCAGGAAGTCGGTATAAATCAACCAGTCCCTTGAGATGTTTAGAAAAGGCTTCAAAGTTCTTTTCGCTAAAGAGGAAAAATGTGATGGCTATTATTCAAGTATTAACATTCTCCCAAAGCATTAGTACATCTGCATTATCATTTGTGTTGAAGTGCAAAAGTTTAAAATGTGTTGCTTGTACCAACCTTAGATGTTGAATAAGTTCAGGACAACTCTGGAACCACAGAGTGAAGATAAAATAATAGTTATTTAAGTGTTGCAAACATTTAAAGCAACAAAATAAACTATTTCTTTCTTCTTCGATTTAGCCATATTCAGAAATTCTCTGGTCTTAGACATGAAAATATGCCAACCGTTGGGTTCTCCCCCTGATGAGCAACCTTGACGTCCACTAGCTGGCCACCAGCGTCCAGCTGCACCTCTACATAAAACATGTCTGACGTGATGTAGCACTCCGTTTTTGTTGTACTGAGGTGAGAGCCCAACCTATGGAGACAGGAAACAAATGATCAAACCTAAAATATGATTTTTACATTCTTCCAGGCTCCATCTTACCCACAAAAACAAGGACGGTAGCGAAAAACAAGGCAAAACATTTTTTTTTTAAACTGTGTGACTCTCACATGTTTTGTCGAGCAATAGACTCAAGACGATCCGTCATGGAGGGGAGAGATGAGACTGAAAAAAAAAGGAGATCCAAAAATTTTAAATATGACCATGACATAGATCAGTAAAAGGCATACAATACCCACCTAGGGAAACACATACCAAGTGATGTGTACACTAGCCAGGTAACATTGATTGGAACAGATCAGTTTTACTCTTGAGCAGCCCCGATCTGTGATGAGCCAATCGGAAACTAAAAAGCAAGATTCTTCTAAGCAGTGAACACTCCATACATAAGCCCTACAAGGCTCAACTGAGTGGAAGCTATTACTGAGGGAAGAAGATTTAAAGTTATCTATTTTCAGTACCAGTGAGGTGTTTCAAATGATTTACGAAAATACAAAACCCATAAGAACCTTCTGGAATAGAAACTGTATTATCCACTGAGGCATGCCAGCTGTTTGTTTAGGCTCACCAAAACAGGGATTTAGATGCCAGCAGATAACAGGAAGCGGAACATATTACAACTAAGCTGTTTTGTGTTAGTTTTCTGAAGAGTCCAGTTTAGTCTGTCATAAGGCTGGGCGATAAATCGATTTTATCGATTAATTCGAATTTGCAGTTTAAGAAGATTTATTTTTGGGAAAATCGAGATTTAAACCCCCCCCCCAAATATATTGAATTGGTTCGGTTTTGCGACTTCAGACTTGCAGCAACAAACAGCACGCTGCAAAATCTGTTTGACGGCTGTTGCTACCAAAGGTGGGAGTACGACGAATTTGTTTCAACACCTGAAACAGAGGCACTCCGTCGAGTGGGAGAAGTGCTGCTCTCTACGAGATGCTCAAGCAAGCAGCAGCTCACACAACACCGCCAAAAGACAAGCCACCATAGGGGAATCATTTTCACACTGTGTCCCTTATGATAAGACGAGTGTCCAGTGGAAAGCAATCACAGATGCCAACACAATTTTAAAAAAATCAATTAAAATCGGAAATCGGATTTGGTGTGAAAAAATCTGAGATTTTATTTTTAGGCCATATCGCCCAGCCCTAGTCTGTCATAGAACACGCTGGTTTAAGAAATGTTGGTAGTCTTCTGGAAATCTTAGAAATAAGATAAAGACAGATAAACTCTGCTGTAAGTAATGCCTAATTGTCAGAAACACTCATATAAAGACAGTTTAAAGCATCAAATGTGAAACACTGTTCATCTACAGAGTTGTGAAACGCTAATTGCTCTCTTTCAAACACACAGTGTGACCTCTCCTCTGTTTGTTATGATCCGTCAAAGAAAGATTCATGGGGCTCTTGTATAGGCATAGCGAAATCAGTGATCTAACAATTTTAACACAACAGTAAATCCAACCTTTAAATTCTAAAATATTAAGTTGGAGATAACTGTTATTTCTTGAGTTTATCTTATCATTCGAAGAATATTGCCAAGCTGAGCCACATCGTGTCACGATCTGAGTTAGAGATGATGATCCATGCCTTTATTTCATCACGTCTCAATTATTGCAACTCACTTTTTTCATTTTTCAGTAGAAAATCCATGGGCTGCCTTCGGACTGTCCACAACGCTCCAGCAAAGCTTTTAACGAGATCTTCCAAGTATTCTCATGTCACCCCTTTACTGTCTCAGCTGCACTGGCTCCCCATCCAATACAGAATGCATTTTAAAATCTTAGTTTTATTGTACAAAGCTTAAAATTATCTTGCACTTGTCTACATTTCCGAGCTTTTGCAGCCTTACATCCCCAGCTGGTCCTTAAGATCCAGTAATCAGCATCTGCTGATTGCGAAGAAAACCCGTTAAAAACTAAAGGTGAAAGGGCTTTTGCAGTAGTGGCTCCTTCTCTCTGGAATTCCCTTCCTCTAAGCTTGAGAACTGCTGATTCAGAGTTTTCCTTTAAAAAGCAGCTTAAAACCCATCTTTTTTAAATTGCTTTTGCATAGTTTTTTTTACTATCTGATTTTATATGTTTTGTGATTGTTGTAATGTTTTAACTGTAAAGCACTTTGGTATTATTTCTAGAAAGGTGCTATATAAATAAAGCTCTACTTACTGACTTTTAGAAACAAATTTGAATACCTTATGATATGGTACAGAACAGAAAGTAAAATCCTCTAAAATTGGTATTAGCAGGTCAGAGCTTAAAACAAGTTCTCTAACTGTTGCATCTATTTTCTTAAACTGAGCTAATTCATTGTTATCTGAAAGGAAAGGTAATAATTTTAAATCAAAATCTTCTGTGGGTCAAAGCGCTCACCTTTCAGAGCTCTCTGCAGGGTCTCCAAACAGTTGAGCAGCAGCTGATGACCTGCTTCATTCATCACGCCGCGTTTCTCCTGAGATACAATATGGGCAGAAAAGATCTATATTAAAATTTTGAAAAAAAAGAAGACATTATAAAGAGGAAGGTCTGATGTTCAGATATGATTGTAACTGAATTTCTCTGCATAAATAGTATCATATATTTACCACGGTGGGTACATTTGAAAGGCAATATCTGTTTGTGGTTTTATTGGCCCTATTGAGCATAAAATAAATTCACTGTGATGGTTGTGTCTTTGTTAAAGGCTGAATAAGTAAAGCATTGTCATTTCTGTGGGACTACAGGAACTTTTAAAGCTTTCTAAACGCTCAGTTTACGTAGAAAAATTCCCAATTACACCCTTTGATTGTCTCAACCAGTCTAAAAGAACTGCTAAGCAAATGAAATTGTTGAGATAAAACAAATTGCACAACAGAAACTGAAAGCAAGTCACTAGAAAGTTAATGTCAACTGGTTAGAAATTTAAGATTTTCAAAATTTTTTGCGAAAGGTGCCTCCGTCTCACCATTGCCTGACGCACAACATTGATGGTCCCCTCCCATGGCCTCGAAGCATTGTGTTTAGCATGAAGCCTCTCCAGTAGAGCAGCCATGCGACTCTGCTTCTCTGCTTCTAAAAAAAACAAAAAAGAAGTTCAAAACAAAAGACACATGAATAAAATACAGGTTTAAAAATACATTTTAATCATATGCATGCATAATTATTTACAGATTTTCAACTGTGATGGCATGTTAATGCAAACAGACAGCAGAAACCAAAAACACAGAAGAAAATCATTAGATAACAGCTGAAAACTGATCTGAATCTCACATTTAGTGAAGTAAGTATTTGATCCCTCTAAAAAATACAACTTAGCACTTAAAAGAAAAATACCTTTGCTGCCAAGCGTAGCATTATGACTGTAGTTTCTGTAGTTTCCCACTAGGTTAGGACACATCTGACATCTCTATTACGAATTGCTAATTCATAGCTTCAGCAGGACTAATGTCTAAGACAGGCAAAGCCACTCCATGATCTTATTGTACACCTTCTTTAGCCATTTCTCTTTTCCCTTGGTGATTTGAGTTAAATCATTGCCACTCCATGATCTTATTGTACACCTTCTTTAGCCATGTCTCTTTTCCCTTGGTTATTTGAGTTAAATCATTGTCATACTGGAAAATCATTCCGGGACCCATCTTTAATATTCGGGCTGAGGGGAAAACGGCTCTCGTCCATGAGTTTAATAATACATGGACCAATTCATACGGCCTTCAATTAAGTGAAGTCGCCCCGTACTTGCTGGCAGAATTAAAACTGCCCAAAATGTTTCCACCTCTGTGCTTGCCTGTGGGGATGGCGATCTTTGAGTCATATTCAGTATCCAAACAGACTGGATCAAGATGATGCTAAGAAGCACACTTTAACCCAATCAACAGCAGTTTTTCTCAAGCCTTGCCTGAATCATTTAGCCAAACTTAAGACAGACCTGTACATGTAAGTTTTATAACAATAGGCTGCAAAATCCCAATCCATTACTTATTATCAGTTTATCCCCATTTGAAAGGAAACTAAAAATTTATTTGTTTTCATTTATGATTAGTACGTTGGGTTATTTATTCTCATTATTAATTTTTTGAATTTATCTTTAAGCAAATCATATTTAAAGTTGATGTTACGAAGGCACACTAAAAGAAAAGTTGACTAGACTAAATATCTTCATAGAGGAGTGATTTAATTATTAAATTTCAACATAATACAGCAGCATGTGTGTATGTGTGTGCGATTATTATAATTCCAAAAAGTTGTTTTCTAACTTTCTGATCTTTCTTTTATTACAAATAGAAAATATGATCAAATGTTAAACATAATGTTAAAGTTCATATTTGTTGTGAACAAGCACAAAACAACCATGTTTTTTACCTTTCATCCCCTCAGCATCAGTGACAACACTTGAGTTTGTTTTCATGTCTGCTGTGTCTGTTAGATCAGCACGATATTCAGCAAATACATTGTTGCAATAAGATTGTATTATGCTAAATGCAAAAACAGGGCAAATGAACAACTTTGATCACATAAAGATAAATAACAATACGTGCGACTGTCAATTATAGCTAATATTAATCGATGTGTCATAGCCAACATTTATGGCATTACTAACAGGGTTATATATTTATTATAACCCTATTACTATCCGAAAAGACGCACCAACACTGTAACTACAAAAACACAACAAATATCTTGGTCATGTAGTATAAATCTTTTTTTTTATTACTTAAATTTTTGTTATCTTGGTGACAAAGTTTTTGTTAGCTTATGCTAGCCTTTAGCTCACACACAGCAACAAACTAGACGGACTACTATTATTTCGGTATATATTTTGTAAAATATATATTTTGTCATATGTTGAAGACACGTCAAGAAAGCGGTTAACTGCAGTTACACTCGGATAGCACTGAGATGACATCTGCTGTGAATCGGCGCTATATAAATAATGTGAATTTATTTGAAAGTGAAAAGAAGAGCTGTTAGCAGTAGATAGCCTTAGCAGCCTCAACCAGCGCTGTTGCTTTCTTTAAAATTAAAATAAAGAGTGGTGCGCACCTGTTACATCTTCTGTTTTTATACGTTCCCCGAAAGTCTGAGTTGATCCTTGCTGAACAGAAATAGAAAGCTCTCTGGCAGGACTGCCGCTCTGCAGAGAGACACCAGGCCCAGCCGCCATTGTTTCTCTTCTGCTGCCCGCTTCGAATTCCCCAATCTTGGGCTTCCGTAGAACGCGATCTGCACTTTCTTTCCTGAAACAAGAACAGACTTAGACTGAAGCATCTTTCAGCATTACATAAGACTAGAATATATTTAGAAACTTTTTGAAAAAGAAAACCATGTAAACTATATATTTTTATTTGCATATGGGCTGATAAATTACAGGAAATCTTTCATTTTCCGCTGTCACAAAAGACAACATTAATACAGAGATTCAAAGCAGCCACAATTCAAATAAACAAAAAAGTAACATTAAGTGCTTTGCTTAATGTATTATTATGTAATTACAATTGAAAACAAATACATCATAGTTGTAAAAGTATAATTTCATAATCTTGTGATATGTAAAGAATTTTTTAAACCAATGCAAACATTAAAATACCTGTCTTTTAAACTATAACGCAAATGAGTTATAATTTAAAAAACTGACGTAATTAGCTAGATGTGTAAATAGGTAATTTAAACTGAAATAATATATTTATACAGTACTGTGTAAAAGGTTTAGCAGGTGTGGAAAAAATGCTGTAAACAAAGAATGCTTTCAAAAGTGGAATTGTTATTCATTTATTTTTCATCAATCACAAATGGCAGTGAATGAACAAAAGAGAAATCTAAATCAAGTCAATATTTTTGTGTAACCACCCTTTGCCTTCAACAGCATCAATTCTTTTAGGTACACTTGCACACAGGTTTTGAAGGAACTCAGCAGGTAGGTTGTTTTAAACATCTTGGAGAACTAACCACAGATCTTCTGTGGTATGGAGAATCATCCCTTCCAAATTGACAATAAAGAAAAAAAGAAAAAAAAGCAACAAGTAAATAAATGTGGAAATAAATAAATAAATGGATATATGCAATTGAAAATAGATAAATACATATATGTGGGAATAAATAAATTTAAACACGTATTTCCACATTTATTTATTTAAAATTTTGTTTATCTCCACATTTATTTATTCCCTGGAGTGTATGACGATGAGGTGTGCGTCTCTAAATACAGTCAATGGTCTCTAACACTGGCCTACACCATGATTGGTTAGCTACAAGAACCAGTGTCAACCAATCAGCTCTCTGGATATTCAAACATTTTGGCTCTGCCCTGCTGGGCCTTATCAGGTAGTACTGGCCACTTGGTGAGAAAATGGCTTCTCTACAAGGCTTTAGCACATGAGCTAAGACATATTCCCAGTTTGATTCATAATAATTCAGTCAGTGATGACTATATATTTATTTCGGGTACATACTGTAACTGACAGGATTATGATACTAGCTGCACACACAGACAGAAGTTGATCCTGTCATTTTCCAAATTTTGGAGCTAACCAGTCATGGTGTAGGCCAGTGGTAGAGATGCCCACCACATTATCATACACTTCAGGGAATACATAAATAGATGTGGAAATACATAATAATATTTTTTATTTGTTCCCACATATATTTATTTTCAATTGTATATGCCCATTTATTTATTTATTTACACATTTATTTATTAATTTATTGCTATATTTATGTATTTATTTCCATATGCATTTTCACAGTTATACTCCCCTCCCCCCAACCCTACTGAATGTCCACATTGTGGGATTAATAAAGTATTGATACATTCCTTCATTCATTCATTCAACCCAACCCCCATGCGCGCACACACTCAAGAGCAACAATAAAAACGACATTAGGCCGAGTACAGATTAGCCAGGTAAGGTAAGGAAACCATCAAAGGAGCCATCTGCACCGGCAGCAGCATATCAACAGCAGCAGCCAAGGCACTGACACTGGGCACCCAGAGGAGGCTAGGCCGAGACCCCCACCTCCACCCAAGCGCCACCTAGAGAGCACCCAGACAGCCACAGCCGACCACCGCTCTCGAGGCAGAGGGCACCCATAGAGGAAACACTGGAAGGAAGATTAAAATAAGTTAAAAAATAAAAATAAACTGTGGCTAAATATGATAAGACTAAGCAGTAAAACACTGATAAAATATAAGCAAGTATAACATTCAGAGCAATTAAACAGACTATAATAAATAATTATCAGTTAAAAGCTAGTCTAAAAAGGTGTGTCTTGAGCCTGCTCTTAAAAACATGAACGTTCTCTGCTGCCCTGAGGTCCTCCGGCAGCCTGTTCCAGAGGTGAAGGGCCATAGTACTGGAAAGACGCCTCGCTGTGAGTGTGTGTCCTGACTTTGGAGATGACAAGGAGACGGCTGCCAGAGGAGCGCAAAGACAACGACGGTTCATACGGTAAAAGCAGTTCTGAAAGATAAGAAGCCCCAAGACCATTAAGACACTTAAAAACCATTAAAATAACCTTAAAATTGATCCTAAAACATACAGGTAGGCAATGAAATGTATTTAAGATGAGTGTAATGTGCTCCCGCCTCCTGGTCTTCGTCAGGACACGTGCTGCTGAATTTTGTAGAAGTTATAACACTGAGATACTCTTTCTGGGAAGACCAGAAAGCAGGGCATTACAGTAACCAATTATACTGGTGACAAAGCATGCATCAGTGCCTCCGTGTTGCCCGAGAGAGAATGATAAAAACCAATTTTAGTAATGCTCTTAATGTGAGAGATAAAAGTCAGCTCAGAATCAAAAATCACGCCCAGGCTCTTCACTTGTAAAGGAGGATTAAAAGACAGTGGTTGTAGTTTCTCCACGGAGAAATGAAGACCATGCAAGTTTTGAGTGTGTTAACGTTAACTTTTAGTGGAGCAAGCAAGTCGAGAGCTGACTGAAGCCATATATATATATACATGTTTGTATAAATATTCTTAAAAAGTAATAACAAATTAAAAGAACTGTTTTTTTCTAACGCTCTTTCATTTACATCATCCCTTCTTGGAGTTGACCTGAATGCAAAGTCCAAATAAAAACACACTGTAAAACGTGCCTCTAAAACAAGATGGAAGGCCTTGGGCAGGCTTACATACAAACAGAAAAAATTCAATATATCAATTTAATCGATATATTGTCCAGCCCTACATGCCACAATTCAAGAAAAGACAATAATTTAATAATTTCCCAAATCTGTCAATATGTAAATAAAATTCCGGAAAGAAATACATGTATATATTTAATTAAATAAATTAAAAAAAAAAAAAATATTACATTTTTTGCTAAATGTTTGTATGATTATTTTACTATGAATTTTTGATTTCATCATTGCGTGCTGCAACAATTATTTGATCTTTCCCAAACAAGGGGTTGACATAACTTGTATGTGAGCCGCTTGAACCTTGAAGATCAGCACACACTTTTATTCACACTGCTTTTAGCTCAGTTGAAAGAACACATTACCCTCAGAAATCTACTGTTTTTATCACAGCCTCCTACAGGGCGATAAGCCACTGGTTGTTGTACTCAGAAGAGGAGCATAACAAATGCACTGAAACGAAGCAACAGCGATTTCTCACCAGGATATCAATGTAAGTTTCACATCCTTGCTGTTCATGAGAGAGGAGTTATTCACACACAGTTCTCTCCTCACTGTATTTATTTTATAACAAGAATTATTGTTCTTCTTCTTCATGATCATGATCTGTTCTTCTGTTGTATATTTGGTTCCACCCTATCCATACTCACATCACAGCTCACAACAACAAAATAAAAAAAATAATAATCACAAAAATCTTGGCCACATACGGATATCCGCAGAGACCTATTGGACAGATGATGAAAGTTACACTTTGCATAGGGTTTGTGGTTGAGGAGGCAGTAGAGGTGAATGCAAATTAACCAATTTAAAGTCAGTGGGTGGGGCTAACACTGCTATATACCTTTAGTGAAGATTAACCAATCAGATGTCAATTTCACCAGCCTCCATGACTTGTCAACTGGAATCTGTGTCTTTCTGCACTCTATCAAGGGAAGCGCAAAATAAATGAATAAAAACTGAAATAATTGCAGGATTGAAAAAATAATGACTTCCCATTTAAAATATTATAATTATTATTACATTTTTGATCATGTATTTAATAAATTACCTTCGTTTAAAAAAATTGACAAGTTATTTTATTTACTTTTCACTTGATTCTAATTATAGGATGTATCAATTCAGTTATCTATTTGTATTATATTATATTATATCACATTTGGGCTCTTCTGGGAAAAAGAAGCTCAGTGTCTTCATGAATACTGTAGATGGCGTAGTGCTGCAAGTAAATGATTCATGTTTTGCCAAAAGCAACCAAATCTTGAGGCAAGTTGAAAAATTGTTTTTCCTAAAATATCTTCATCATAGCTGATGATTTTATGATGATTTTCTTTTTTTTTTTTGCAGTGGAATCAAATGATAAATAAAAATCTAGTCTAATTAAACAGTCCAGTGAAATAAACTATAAAGGCAGTCATGCCTTGCACACACAAGCACATCATACACACACCTGAGCCTATTGTACAGCTGAGCCTGTGGCAATGAGTGTTCTCAAGGGAGGGTTTTCCCACCAACCATTATGACCTGCCTGTGAGAGGGAGCAGGGAGTGTGTGCATGAATACATGTGCATTTGTGCATATGTAAAGCTGTATTTATGAACAGGAGTTTAAAACAACAGTCACAAGAGACAGCTTTAGAAGGCAGAGGAGATGGAGAGGGACCAGATTGGCATCGTCTGAGACAGTAGACAGACCCACAGAAAGACATGAGAAAAGAGGGGAGGTGCCACTCTGTAATTGATGTGCCCACCAGGAGCTTTAGCTGGCTGCCTGGTATGAAGGAGGATTTGGATGCTGCTGCCAAGACAGCAGTGGGAGAAAGGAAAAGGAGGCACGAGCCTTAGGGAGCACAGTAGCGGGCTGAAACCTTGCCCATCAATCAGAGGCTAGTTCACCTTGCCATGCCAAGCGGGACCTCCCGCTGCGCCGAGGGATGGCATGGCACAGGGAGCGAGGCTGGCACAAGAGCTAAATCTTCCCTTAATCTTCATGGTGGGTGTATCAGTGCCATGTCTGGATGGCAGCAGAGTGGCCAAAGCTAGACACGAGGCAAAAAAAGAGAAAGTTAAGCCCCTGTGCTGAGAAATGTTTCACACAATGTTGTTAACATGAGGAAGAAATGTTCGAGTTAGTTTAGCAACAGACTGCATGTTAAGTGTCTCAAGAAAAAGGGAAAAAAACACAAAAAACAACAACTGTCAAACTGACAAGAGGGTTGATTCTGGATAAATGTCTTGCTGGATTTCGACATGGTTCTATAGCTCTGTGGTTCATCATAAATACTATACATTTTGCAATGTTTATGAATGTTTAACAATGCAATACTACAATCATACTAAGCTTTTATACAGTGGGCATTGAAAAGACTTAAAAAATTACACAATAAAAGACTGAAAAGGTGCTTTACTGATTTCATCGATTAACTGATAAAAGATCAACAACATGAATCTTCAGTAGGCTATGTCATATGTAAAGGGGTTATGGCAAGGGGTTTGAGGCGACCGTGGCTCAGGTGGTAGGAATCCACCCCGTAGTCGGTGGGTTGCAGGTTCAAATTCCCTCTCGTCAGTCGCGGTCGTTTTGTCCTTGGGCAAGACACTTCCCTTCCCCCACCTTGCCTGCTGGTGGTGGTCAGAGGGCGGCAGAGAACTGTTCGGCAGCCTCGCCTCTGTTAGTGTGCCCCAGGGCAGCTGTGGCTACAATGTAGTAGCATGCCACCATCAGCAAGTGAATGGGTAAATGACTGAATGTAGTGCAAAGTGCTTTGTGGTCCGCTGACTGAAAATGTGCTAAACAAATGCAGGCCATTTACCACCCCATCATTTATGACCCAATTAGGATTACTTACTTTTGAAGGGAAACATAGGGCTAAATATTAACAGCAAATAAATTCCATATTCATGGCTTTATGGTAAATCAAATATGGATCACATCGATGTTTAGAGCTGTTATCTGTCTGCTGACAAAGCAGATATAACTTCAATTGTAGATGCTATATGCAGCGAGTTACAGAAGTATTCATACCCACTGAACTTTTTCATATTTTGAGACATTACAACCACAGACTTCAAAGTACTTGAGTCAGATTGTATGATAGACTAAAACAAAGCAGTGCATAAATGTAAGGTGGGGAAAAAAAGGATTCCTGGTTTCTAGACTTCTTACAGATGCACATCTGCAAATTGTGGTGTTTTTATTGAATCTGATTCCCCTAAAATCTACACCTAATTAATGAATAGTTGACCTGTGTCTAATTTAATCCTTCTGTAAATACAGGCAATCCATCATCTGCAAATGGAAAGGGCATGGTAAAACTGCAAACCTACTCGTCCACATAAACTGGCAGGCCAGACAAGGAAAGTATTAACAGAGAAGCTGCCAAGAAGCCCATAGCAACTAAAGAGGTGCTGCAGAGATCCACAACTCCGGTGGGAGGATCTGTTGAAAGAAATACTATCAGTACTGAACTCCACAAGACTGGCATTGTGGAGGAGTGTCAAAAGAAAACCATAGTTGAACCAAAAGCATACGAAGTCTTGTTTTCAGTTTGCCACAAACCATGTAGGGAACATAGCAATCATGTTTTGGGAGAAGGTGCTCGGGTCAGATAAAACCAGAAAATGACAGTTTTTGGCCTACATGCTAAACACCATCTATGGAGAAAAAATAACCCTGCACAAGAAAACCTGTGAGAGGCTGCAAAAGACTTAAGGTGGAGGAGAGTCAAAATCCAGCAGGACAATGACACTAAACAGTTATAATAGTTTAGCTAAAAGCCTTTTCATATGGCAAAATGGCAGAATCAAAGTCCAGATTGGAATCCAACAGAGAATCCGTAGCAAGACATGAAAATTGCGCTAAGCGAAGCACCTAATCCATTCTGAGTTTTGGCTGTTCTGCAAACCAGAATGGTTATAATTTCTTCCTCTCGGTGTGGAAAGATGGTACAGACATAACCCACAAGAACTGTGGTGGTATTCTCAGCAAGGTCGTTTTCGAAAGTATTGACTAAAGTTGGCCAACTACAAATTCATACCATCTTTTTCAGATGTCTGGTTGAAAATCAGTTTGAATGTCATTTACAGTATATATTTTCTTTCAACTTCACAAATGCAAGCTACTTTGTGTGGGGTTATCACATAAAATAACAATAAAGCAAACTGAAATTTGTGATTATAATAAGATTATGTGAAAACAACTGTGTAAGAAAACTTTTGCAAGGCCCTGTTTCTGTTAGGGAGGCTTCTGAATGAACTAAATGACTCTGAAGACACAACTGTATTCAGAAAGATTTATGTTCAGTGATAAAAAAATCGCTGAAAGTGTCTTAAAACAGATGGTTTAGACCACATGAAACCCTCATTGCAACACAAGTATAGCATGATATGAGGACAGAGAGGCAAATTAGACTAAGTAGGAAAGTTTTTACAACACAATTCATACCAAAGGAAATTCAAAGTGCAGTGAAGGGTTTGGTGTCTCACCAGGTTGTCAGAAGCACAGGAGCACTTCAGTGGACTATGCTCTCACCATTCCTTTTCACTCTGTTATCTGCAGAAATACTAAGATGACTGAAATTGTTGCGTGTATCACAAATGGGCAAAATGATCAGTACAAAGAACTCGTGAACCCCTTTGAGAATGGCGTGGAAACAATCATCTCATCTTGAATATGAGGAAAAACAAACAAGATGATAGTAGATTTCAGTAGATACGTAAATATGTCAAACACCATTTCCATCATGGGAGAAGACCTGGAGGTGGTGAAGGAATATCAGTATCTCGGTCTTCTGCTGGACAACAGGCTGGATGGAGACACAACAGTAAAGATCTACATAAGAAGGGACTGAGCCAACTGTACTACTTAGGGATCTTGTTGCAAGCACTAAAGCATTTGCACATATCATTCTTGGGTTGGTTGTGAAGAGTGCAATCTCTTTTGCCATCATCTGTTGGGGCAGTAGCATCAGAGCCATTGACTTTAAAAACCTAAACGAAGTGATAAGGAACGCTGGTTCTGTTCTGGGGACTGATTTAGAATCTCTGGTGATGGTTGTGCAAAGAAGGATGTTTCATAAAATAAAAATCGTTAAACAACCCTGAGTGTCCTGTTCATGAGACTGTCATACGACAACAGTGGCATCAGTCAGCGATTTCATCGGATCCACTGTAAGGCGGACTGCTACCAGTGGTCCTTTTGCCAAAACCTATTATCCTTTTTGGCAACTCTCTGAAGAAGCTTGGACGATACAAGTTACCACATCTGTTTCCCTTGTGTAGTTTTGGTTCTGGGAACACTGAGGGGTCTACTTGGTTCATACATGACAGGCAACTCCAAAATGTCTTAATGCCCAAGGCCATTCAATATCTTATGGTTCAATTTCAAGATTTTAAAATCTACCCTTCTGCTAACAGGAAGCCATTGCAGTGATTTTAGGACTTCCTGCTATTGGTTAGGACTCTAACAGCAAGATTTTGGATGAGGTGCAGGTGCCTGATCGATTAGTCATGGAGACCAATTGAGACAATATTACAACAATCTAATCTACTAGAAATGAAGGCAAGCACAGTTTATCCAAGGAGACTGCTGCAGTCTAGTTGATTGCTTATTTCTAACCTTGCATTTTTGGGACCAAAAACAAGTACTTTTGTTTTCTTTTGTTTGCATTAAGCTGAAGAAAAGTCATACTCATTCCCTCAATGATATTATGGACACACTGACTGTAACTGACTGTGGTCATGTGGTGACATAGAAATAAAGTTGTATGTCATCAGCATACATATGGTAACAGAGGATGTAGTTAGTGCTGTGTTGAAAAAATTTATTCTCTGATTCTGAATCAATTCTTATAAAAATTCTTGAAATTCAATTCATATGTTCAAAACCTGTTTTAATCGTTTAACATTGTTTGCTTTTTTTTACAGCTAAAATAGGACGGAAAAGTCCAGACAAGCATTTTAAGGCTTAGGTCTGAAAGGGTTAATAGTGTTTCCCCCAGTGAAATGTAACCCCACCCAGTGTTGCCTCATTGAATTACAGTCATGTAATTAAGGTAACCGTCCAATAAAACGCTTTTAATAGCACTGACCCATATTAGTATCATATTGGAACAGATTGGATTCGATCTGATTGTGATAATTGAGTCAAACTCTTGCGTGTCGGAATTGAATCAGTTCTTGAAATTTGAATTGATACCAAGCTCTAGATGTAGTGCTAGAAAAATCTGAGCTATGGGGAGCATATAGATGTTGCATAAAACTAGCCCTAAACTTTACATTAAAACATCAAAAAATGATTAGAAATTTGCTGGAACTACTGCGTGGGATTTTATATTACATTTTTCTCTGCCCTCTTTGAAAGCACTGATCTGTTACGTCAGTGTCTTTAACTGGTATTGTCTTTGAGTTGTCTTTTGTTTTGGGTAATGTTAAAATTGTCTTTTATGTATGTGGTTACTTTATCTTGCAAACATGAAAAAACATGGGGTGAGAATGGAACCTTGAGGAACCCCATAGGTGAAATTAGACCAATTTGAAGATTTCAAGAGTGGCTATGCTTCATGTTTTACAATGTTATTTGTTTGAATTATTTAAATAAAAAAATTACACTTGTGGTGTTTTAACAGCAAAAATAGAATATCTCACGGTGCAAAGCTACATCCACATACATGTTTTTACGTGCATATAAACCATTGTTGAATATTTTTTGTGTGTGCACATAAATATTTAACATGAACAAGCAGCAGTGAGCTTGATTTTTTTCTTTCTTCTTCATCTTTTTGCAGTATTGTGGAGTTGTTTAACAGCTCTTTCTCCTGCATGTTTTTGGTTTCAGTGCTGGGATGTTGATGTGCGAACATCTTGGCAACCTTACGGAGTGCTTTGAAGTTGATTACCCTTCTTTTTTCACAGCCTCTCCAGGTAACCTCACATCTTACCTGCTGTGAATGAAGATAAACTATTTGATACATACAAGCCTCCTTGACAATCTGTGGCCACCAGACAAATTAAGCAGACAGTGCAATTGACAAATTTCTCTGTACGGTTTGTGCTTGGATGAGAAACGGTCCTATTAAGATGCTCTTTGTAGAAATGTGCCAGACAAAAGGAATCAACCGAGGCGTTTGCTTTTCACCTACAATGTACAAGTTTGAGATCAGTGAGCGTAAAAGCCTGGAAGGAGTCCAGGAAACAGTGAAGCATTATCAGGACACAGTTTCTGCTTTTTGGCACCGACTGCCTTGAAGTGTGTGGGGCAGCTGGGAAGATGAGCAGGAGGAGGGAGGGTGGTGAAGTGAGGGAAGAGCAAGAGATGAGGAGAGAGAGATGGAAAAAGGAGGGGTTAGCCCTATAGGACCATTTGTGATGAGGCTCATTTGCACAACGGCACTTAATTGGCTACAACAATTAATTAATGTGTTGGAAAGTTGGCAAAAAAAGTTCATTTAAGAGGGTTTTAATAAGCAATTAGGGAGAAGTAACCAGTGAGGTGGAAGCAAGTGCAGAAAAAAGATGCTGAAAACTCCTGCTAAGACTTTTTAAGCATAATGTGCCATAACTGAAAACCAATGTGATGGTTTGCTATTATGGGCGGTTATTGCACATCCCATTGTGAGCGGCTGATGACACTGAAATGCATTATTTTTACCCCATACTTTTACAGCCCCAGCTGAAAACACATTGTCTCCACTCTCCCTCCCACTGTCTGCCTCCCTCTCTCACTCTGTGTATGAAATATCGCATGACTAATGAGCGGAGCAGGTTGAAATCCTGGGGAAGATGTCCTTGGAAGACGAATGCATTTTCAGCAGAATAATTAACTTAATTAACAAATTCACATGCATATTCATCAGCCTATTAATGTCTCCTCTGCGCGGCTTGATGAGCAGTGGGGTAATAACCATCTCATTTGCATAGGCTGTTCACATGGCTCTTTCCGTTTAAAGGCGGAATTAGGGGGAAAGAAGACGGAAGCGGGAAAGAGAAACAGCACAGGGAGACAACAAATAGAAAAACAGGGAGAGGACGCAGCAGGGTAACATGCAGGAGTGAGGAAGTGACGCGAACTGGTTGGAAATAGCCTCTCTGACTGATGGTTGACATGAGGAGGGAAGGAGAACAAGAGCCCCAACACACTGTCTCCGTCTTCCCCTTTCTTTTTCTTCCTAACCCATCTTCCCCCTCCTGCTGCTTCATCGCCATTTTTGTTGCATCCAGGCAAGAATGGCCCTCAAAGCGAAATTGCTGCCCCTATTTACTTTTTAATTGACCCTCTCAGTTGTATGTAAAGTATCATATGTACATTAAGTGTATAAACTATCCTTTTCCCCTTCAGTGATAACTACGTGCTCCTATCAGCATGGCCTCTCCGTGTTTCCTCTCCCTCTCCTGTCTGTCTCTTTTCTACTCTCTCTCTCTCAGGGGGAATCTTCTTGGCATTGCTCCACTCCTTTCTTCTCCACTGCCAGACTGCTGCTGATGCTGCCGTCTCTGCTCTGTTACCACTGTCTGCACACAACCTGGTGCTCCTAGCAACGCCACCTCTCCTTCGCATACACGCTCCACATGGCAGTCCGAGAGGCATCCAGACACACAGACACGCGTACACCTCGTGTTTGCCTAGGGTTTATGTTTCGCTCTCATGTTTGTGCCTGTCCTGCTGTAAATCCTTGGGTCTACATCATGAGAGCTGAATGTTTACTCTGCCACTTTATAAAAAAACAAATCAAAAAGAGAATGTCAAATTCAATAATCCTGTGTGCTTAGACTGTTTGAGTTAAGTTTGACGGAGCTATGTTGGAGAACAATACAATATAATTTAATTCCTATTATAAGTTAATGATTCCATCTCTTTTGTTGTTTTCATAACAATTGTTTTAAATAATTTCTAGGGTTGTCTAAATATCCTGGTTCTATATAAACTAATCATAATTGTACTGGACACAAAGATGCACCCAAATCTATAAATACGCCGTATAAAAAGACAAAAAATGATTACTTTCCTCATTATTTCACTTTATAGACTAATGTTTCTTGTTTTAGGTCAATTAGGAATAACAAACTTATTTCTGTCTGCTAGATACCAGAACTTTGAGGAAAATTATTGTTTTAGAGATCTTATCCAAAACTTTATATACATTTCCTTGGTATGACTTGAGTAAAGTATTTTGGGTGTCTGAAAACAGATTATATATCAAGGTCTCAGAAACATATCTAGGTTAAGGGCCTTTAAGTTTGGAGTGATCCAGACGGAAAGCTATGAATATACTCAATATGCTCCCAGATTGTCAAAAGCTGCAGGCTACCAAATAGAGGTGTTCCAGTGAAAACCACTGCTTGAAGATTCAATTAATTAAAATTATTGACAGCCAATCAAAAGTTCAATACACTTCGGCATCCTTTTACAAGCACAAATGTTTGCAGAAATGTAGGCCCGGACTGCCAAACATAACTGGTTAATTGAGACATGTTTATAGGCTGCTGTGCTCAGATACACCTTTTCACCTCTGCCCACATATTGTCCATTGGTCTGAGATCAGAGCTATGCGATGGTCCCTCCAAAACATTGACTTTGATGTCCTTGAGGCCCTTTCTAACTAATTTGATAGTATGATCAGGGTCACTGTCCATATGGTACATCCCTTTGGACCTAAGCTTTAACGTTTTTGGTTATGGACATGAAATGTTGTTTCAGTATTAAATTTTTTTTACATAATGTTCTTCACATGGTGTTCAGGGCTACCACTAAATGTGAATGGTGCTGTGTATGAACTGCACAAAATATCCTTGCTTGAGAATGAGTGTTTAAATGTTGCATTAAGACAAATTATTAGCATCACTGCTAAACCAGATGTTCCTCTCTTTCAGGGTATTTTATTTTGCTAGTCTGAGCAACAGATAAGGCTATAATTAAAGTGCCTTCCTAACCCAACTGGAAATTCTCAAACAAATGTTTTTTAAAGTATCAAAGAGATTCCTTGTTACCAGAGAAACACAGCAAAGATGTAGATATTTGTATTTATTTGATACATTTGTTTCTAAATAATTTTCTTTATGCCCACATGTACGTTTTTCATGACAAACCTTTCTTTTTCAGGTTTATTTTTGTCAGCATTTGTCAGCAACTTAACTAAGTGTAGCATTACTTTACTTTTACTTCTACTTTACTCACCTAGAAGTAAAATGTGGTTAGTTGAGAAAGAGTAAGTTTTTGGTAAAAAGGCTATTAAGTCCAAAATAACTACTTGATCATAAAATCTTTTTTAAATTGTACTAAATTATGCACTCAGACAAACTTAGTCGTCGCTCCTTAGTTATTTGCAATGACTAATGACGAAATAACAAGGTCAGACAGAATGATCAAACATTTCCAAATCTGTTTTTCTTTTTAAACCAATACTTACAGTAGGCAATGTTAGAACAGTGCTAAGTACTTCCCCTGATAATATATAATGTTTACTGCATATTCACTTGACCTCCAAATGGCACATCAGGCTCAGCAGATGGCAAATAGCATTTGAACAATGACTGTTGTTTACAAAGAATGGGTAGAGTAGCTAGAAATTCTAATAAAGTAAGAATAGTGTTACTTTAAAATATAACTCAGGTAGAATTAAAGTATGGTCCAATTTATTTTCAAAAAGTTACTTGAGTGATGTAATTGAGTACAAGGAACTTTTTATTTTATTTTATATATTTTTTTTACAAGGAACTTTTTACTACTTCTACGTGTGTGTAAAAGGACACAGGCTGAGTGTCTGTAAGGTTCTTGATTGTATAGTTTATGATGTTCTGTCATGAAAATATTTGCCTCTTTACAGACTTTTTTCTGTTTTTTCTTTTTTTCATCATGCTTAAATGTTGAAGATCATCAAACAAGTTTTGTCATCAGACAAATATAACCTGGATAAACACAAAAATATTTCAGCATTCAATATTAATATATTTCAGTTTGCTCTACCACCTCTTGTAAAATTTTAAACTAATTCTGATTAACCATGTTTCTTGGGTTCAATTAGACTAACCACACTCGGGACTGATTGATGCCAGACCTGTAGAATAAAATTACCTGTCTGACAACATGAAGTAAATAGCTAAAAAAAGTGATACATCATGTTCTGATCTAAAAACATAAGAAAAAATCAAGTAATGAACCTTCCCAGTTGTGTGTGGTCTACCAAAGCTACTTTAAGAACAACAGCTCAAACAGGAGGTCACAAAAGAACCCAGAACAATATCTAAACCACTGCAGGCTTCACTTGCCTCAGCTGAGATCACTGTTCATGATTCATCAATTAGAACGAGACTTTTGGGGAAATATTCTGAGATGTTTTGAGACAAAAACAGAATAATTTGGAAAATGTGCATGCTGATACATTAATACACAGCATTTGAGGAAATAAAAAAGTCAAAGCATAGCAGGTGCAGTGTGATGATCTGGGGATGGTTTGCTGCTTCACAACCTGGAAGACTGGCCATAATTGATTAATGACCATGAATTCTCCTCACCATCAACAAATCCAGGGAATGTCCCAGCATGAGTTTGTGACCCCAAGTTCAAACACACTTGGCTTATGCAGTAACAGAATGATTCCAGAAGCACCAGCAAGTCCAGCTCTGAATGGCTAAAAAACAAACAAAAGGAAGGCTCTGGAGTGGCATAGTCAAAGTCTGTGGCATGATGTAAAACAGGCCGTTCATGTCTGAAAGACTTCCGACATGGCCGAATTTTAAAAATTCTGCAAATAAGGGTGGGCATAAATTCAACCAAAGGGATGTAAAAAAGAAACCTCAGTAACAGTTATCACAAAAACTCAATTGCAGTTGTTGTCACCAAGGGTGGCCCAAGCAGTTATTATATTTAGGCAGCAAATAGTTTTCCGCATTTCACTTTTGTGAAAATGTAATGTTTTTAAATGTCCTGCAGTTTGCATTCAGAGTTGAGTTTTACCTGAAATTTTACATAAATTTGAACACAGCAATCACCTGTTCTCAGAGTTCAGTTAGGTAGCTAAGCATGGAGTAGTTTCAGTTTTTATTCAAAATTTGTATTCTCAGATGCCTTTTCTGATGCTCTTTTGATCATTCTGCACAGGCTGTTGCCTAGTTGTTGTGAACCAGGAACCAGATGATTGAGACACAGAGCATTAGCTAGTGTCAGGAGAAAATTAAAGGCCAGATCGCTTTCTTAATCAGAGCACAAGCACAGCGTTGGGAAGAAATTAGGTCGACAGCTGCTTACCTTGCCCTCACTCTCTCTTCCTCATATATGTGCACACGTGTTATTCGAAGTCATTCCCATATGTTCTGCCTTTCACTTTTGTTAATTTTGCAAACATGTCCCTTTGATTGTAAAGTGTTCCTTCTTGTTTCACTATCTATTATATCATAATTTTCTTTCCAAGTGTTTTTGCTCATTGCTTGCCCAAAATAGGCAAAGCTGAGATATCAAATATGTTCTCAATCTGAAAAGAACAGCATAGAGAAGGCGAGAAGAGGAGAGAGAAGATAGAAATGAATTTTGGTTCTGTTCCAGGAGGCTGAGTGGAGTCCCTGCGGCTGATGGATGAGCTGTCACTGCTGAGCTCTTCCTTATACACCTGAGATAAATGGTCAAACATCAGTGGTCCTTTCGTTATCTATCCATCTTCCTCTGTTGAAACACAGTCTGCCAGGCGCACATAGCTACATGCTCTCAACACAATAGGCTCATTCTTGTTAAAGAGCATGTGCACTATTGTTTTATAACTCCGATAATATTGGACTGTACAGTGCTGTAAAAACATTTTGATAAACTGTGATAAATGACAGTTTTTGGAAAGCTGAGGTTAATTTCACCTGCCACACCCAGGCCTTATTACTGCCTCTCCTACAGAATAAAAAAATAATTATCTAAACGGAATCGTCTCTGACAACATGAAGAAGGCCAGAGAAAACATGGAGCAATTGTGAAGCTTCCCCGGAGTGGCCGTTTAGCCGAAATCATTCCAACAATGCATCCAAGACCCACACAGACGGTCACAAAAGAACCCAGAATAACATAAAAAGTCCTGCAGGCCTCACTTGTCTCAGTTAGGGTCAGTGGTCAGGATTGCATTATAAGGAAGAGATTGGAAAGACTTACATAATGATGTTTTTTTTGTTTTGTTTTGTGTTTTACCTGTGACATTCTTGAAGTGGAGAATTACCCTATTTATATGATACCAGTGGTCATTTTTTACGAGGACAACATGAAAAAGGAGATGGCATGGACAGAAATATCTGCAGTTTTGGGAGTGGATGGCGAATGTATGATAGTAATTCATTTAAAAATTACCTTTCAGTGTCAGCTAAAATAAGAAATCAAAAATGTTTTAAGAATTTTAACAGTAGAAACTTCCTTTTGCATGTTGATAAGTGTTAAAAAAAATCATAGTTCTACAAGTTTCCACGGTTACATAACATTACAGCAAACTGCCCTTGAGAAGTTGGGTCAGGTACGCCCAGTCCATATTAAGCATCCTCTTTTTGACACAGAGGCACTTTTGGGTGAAGCTGCTCTGTGCTCTCTCCAAGGGGAAAGGTTTAAAAAACATTTAATTAGGCTTTTGGCATGGCTTCACTTTTAGCCTGGAGGTGTTGGAGGAGATTTTACAGACTTCATCCCTATTAAAGCCTCACAGATTAAACATTCATGAGAGCAATCAGCAGTCCTTATGTGTCCTCTCCTGCCGTACAACTTCATCTGCAGTTTGCCGGTGTCTAGCATCACATTCGTGCATCTTCATACTGGGGAGTTATTAAATGTGGCAGGCCAAATATTTTAGAGAGAGATGCTGCTGAATAACCTAAGCTGAATTTTGTGTCGTGCAATTTTCTTAAACAGGTAGATGTTAAAGTTTGGTGGCACTTTGAGTCGACTGTATGGGTAGGATGGAACTGGAAGGTGTAGAAGGGTGGGATTGTGTTGAGGGAGGGTGGGACGGAGCGGAGGGGGGCAACAGATGGTACGCCACGCTGCGAGGGATGTCGGCTGCCATGGGTGGGAGTGTGAGGTGGAGTGGGGGGCAGATAAATGGGAGTGGGAGGAGGCGCTTTTCCCCCAAAGTGTCAGCAGGGATGACGAGGAGGGGATCTAGATGTGTACATGTGTGTTATTTTGTGTTACTGTGCATGAATCGCAGAAATAGAGGGGTCAATCAGATTTCTGACTCCCATCAAGTGAGGTTAGAAACCTTTGCCTCATTTCTTTGCCCACTCTATCTGTGTGTGGACTCCCAGCGTTGCAGAACAGAATGATGATTCTCCCCTACAAGCCAGAACACAGCTAGTTCACTGGCATGGAGACCGAGTGAAGATGATGCTTCAATTACTCGTAACCCAGTTGTTGTGATGAACTACAAATTATGATCCTCACGTCAGACACCATAAATCAGCCTCGAGCAAAACGGCCATATGTGAGGGGAATTTAATAGCTCTTGTTTGATTTTTGAGCCATTTTCTTGTTGTTTTTTTCCCGAGCTAGGCAGTATTTCATGCTCTGAAACTTGCTGAGCCGAGAGCAGCAAATTTGAAACTCACCGTCAATATACTGCAAACCGTTACCTCCCCACTCCCACAACACCTATGCAAGCACATGCGTGAACACATGCACAATAAGTGCATGCACGCACCAACCCCCCATTACTATGGCTGCCTGTAAACATACCAGCTTCGGTGGTGTATATGGGTGCTGCCTATTGAACAGATGTTGTGGAATTTAAGATGCAAAAACCCAACCCACCACCTCCACCCTCTCTGACACAGACACATACACATTCAACCATGTCTCCCCCCCTCCCCCCCAGCTGGCCCTGCCACGAACGTGCCATGTGGCGTTCCATTCCCTCTGGCACTCTGACTCTGGCTGTGCCAGCTCTGCCGCGTCTGGCCACCGCCAACTGGAAAGACCAAGAAAACAGCAGAGACTCAAAGTGCACTGCTTCTTTGCATGTCTCCGAGTGTGTGCGTGCTCGTGTTTGTGTGTATACTGTGCAAGCAGATGAAGAATAACCGGCAAACATGAGCTGTCAGTTAACTGAGGAATCTGACATTTTAGTCTCTCACATGAACAATGAGTCAAAGCTCCTGTTCAGTTTGCTGGAGGAACATGCTTTCGCCTTTCTCCGTGTTCAGGTGTAGTGTGGATGTAGCGTGTGCAGCGTGTCACACCGTCAGTCCGTACATACTGCTTGTTAAACCCACTTGGGAATTGTGATGGAATTCCTGTTACCATGGAGATGTCCAAGCTCGTCTGAAATAAAATTTCAACTTAAGAGAGATTAATTTAGAGGAAAGTGTTGATTTATTCATCCTGATGGATAGTGATACACTCATCCATTCGCTCTGATGTTCAGCTGCCCTTTCTCTCTCTGGTTTTGATTTTTCAATCAAACGTGGCAGCTGATGTGCTTCCAGTCTAAGATAACAATGAGGAACAAAGATGTTTTCCTCTTTTGGACACCCTACCACACCCTATGATGAACATAAAGCCTGTTGATATGCCTTCATTTTAGGTACAGCATCTTGAAATTTTGTATTGCATTGTATTGCATTTTGTAACATTAAAGCCACAAATCTCAGTGGATTTATAGAGATTTTATGTGATAGAACAACACAAAGTTGTGCTTAATTGTGAAGTAAAGGGTATTTGAACATCTAGAGACGAATCTAGAGAGAGTTTCTTTTTCTTCTAAGCAAAACAGGTCTAAACAGGTCAAAATCTAAACCAGATGGTCTGTGATCATTCATTGTCAGGTCTTCCCACAGCATAATGCTGCCACCACCATGTTTGCACAAAGGCAAAAACGTTTAGATATGGTCCCATCTGACTAGACAACCCTCATCTAACCCTATGTTCTTGCCACTCTTTCATGGAGGCTTGATTTGTGCAGTGCACAACTAATAGATTTCCCATCTACAGATTCTCCAACCTAAGCTGTGGATGTCTGAAGCTCATCCACAGTTACAATGGGCCTCTTGCTGCCCCTCAAATTAATGCTCTTCTTGCCTGACCTGTCAGTTTAGGGGGCAGCCATGTCAAACGTGGGTTTGCAGGGCTTTCTATATTTTGTATGATGGATTCAACTATGGTCTGTGAGATGTTCAGAGCTCTGGGAATTGTTTTACAGCCTTATCTTATAAAAACCTCTCCACAACTTTCCCCCTAACCTGTCTGCTGTTGCCTTGGTCTATATGATGCTGTTTGGTCACTAATATTCTCTTACCAACCCCTTAAGCCTTCATTGAACAGCAGGACTACTTATTAGGTGACTAATGACTGGATCTGGTTGGACTGGATTATTTTTAGGGTTATCAGCATAAAAGGAGGGGGGACACAAATCCATATCACACTTGTCATATTTTTATTTGTTAAATAGAGAAATAAAAGTATAATTTTCCTTCCTCTTTACAATTATGTGCAACGTTGTGTTGGTCTATCACATAAACACAATCAGGATAAAATACAGTGAAGTTTGGTTGTAATGTGACAAAATGTGGAAAAGGTCAATCGTATGAATACTGCATATGCTCTGTGATTTTTGCTCATTGGAATTGGTGTCTTCACAACACATTTTTAAATACTGAACATTAAGAAAGCACTTGAAATTAAATTCCTGAATTACCTTATCAGTAACAATATTGAGACAGAATAATAAAGTTCTGATATGGTAATAACATTTAGGTATCATTAAAACCCTAAAGAGCCATGCTTGACCAACGAGTTGAATTGGAATTAGGAGCTTTTTTCTTTTCGTTTCTGCTACGTGTGTCTCCTTATATTGGCAGAATGACAGCATATATGGTGGAGCTGCTTATGTAGTGCCTTTATGTAAGTTGCATCCTACCATACTTTCATTACAGATGGTGCAGGAGTGATTACACAGAGGTAGGCTGCACAGTGGAATCTACAAATATGTTCTTTGGAATGTTATTGCTGTTACTACTGAGTAGTTTCCCATTGACATGAAAGAGGAAGGGAAAAGTTCTTGAAATCACAAAGCAACTATGACTGTGAACCCCTAATTAAGAATAATTATTACAAGATAAAAAGGTCAACACGTATTTACAATGTTTTGCCACCTGTGCCTATTCTAACTTCTGTCTGGCATTCACTCAGTACAAGATTGTCTGTTGTTAATCCCTGTCACAGCCTTCAAGTGTTCATATCTGCTTTCCTGATTGTGTACTTGACCTGTTTTGCCTTCTGACTATCACATTTGCCTGCTGCCTGCCTGGCCTGATTGTTTCCTCGCCTGGGCCTTCGATTTCCACGATTACAGTCTCACGGATTTTGGACAAAGTGATCATACATTTTCCTATCGTGAAATCTGATAATCGTAGGAGTTATTGTAAACAAACGTACCTTGCTATCATAGCTACTGCTTACCACAGATCCGTGTGTCTTGGTTTCATTCGTATAGAGTTCAATTATCTGTATGGTCCAGCGAGTGCAACAGTCCTCAGTAAACAAACAGTATTATCTTTCTTTCTGTCACAACCGTGTTCTTGGTGAGTAAGGTCCGAAGAGGATAACTAGGGAAACCACCTCTGGTTATCTTGAGCTTTGCCCAAGAGGTCACTGCGTTCCAGTGTGCATATTCTAATTATATTCAATAAAGTCTGGGTTTTGATTTCCGTTCTGGGTCCAAATCGTATGAAAACCTTTACACACACTACATTTTTCCTTGTTGTATTACTTCTTTGATACATTTAGATGTAAAAAACATCTAAGCTGCTTTCTTCATCACGTCATACATATTTGGTAAAAAGCATCAGATAATAAATACAAAGTTAAAATAATCCTTTCAGCTGAGAACCCTTGCAATTAACTCAGACATGTGTCTCTAGAAACACAACAATGTTAGATTTTATTTTGGTAATATGCTGTGACATGTTCAGGGTGGATGAAATATGGCAAGTAAAACATTTTTCTGACCCATTCCTCTGTTTGAAAAATTGGTTTCCTTTGATTTTAACAATTAATGTGACTCAAATTAAAGCTTCTGCATTTATCGTACTCCCTTGACTCCTGTCCAATCCCTGAAGTGAAAAATGTCAACCCAAAAATGGATGCAATGTCTTTTTGGAGTAACATAAATTTTCAGGTTGCATGAATTCTCAAAGAGTGAGAAGAAAATGAGAAATACAGTCATTTACCTGAATCAGGTGATAGGCCTGTTCAAGAGAACATAATTGTAAAGGAATCCATGTTTGCATATGCATGGACATGTGTTTCATATGAGCTAGTTGTTTCACAACCCTTCAGTCTCCATTGATTTCAGCTGAAAAAAACACTCTCCAAATCCTCCTTAACACCTGGTGTGAAGTGAAGTGAGAGCTCTACTTCATCCCTCCTATGATAATCTCTTTAAATCTGAAAACGCAGCAGAAGTGGACATCTATGTCAACACCCCGTGCCACTGGTACACACTCTCCATGTTGTTCACTCCCTCTTCGCATCCGAGTAGAAGCTGAATAGGTTAAAAACAAAAGATGAAGAGAGATTTAGGCTGAGAACAAAGTAGATAGTTTGAAAAACCATAAAATTATTTCTTTAACCTAAATGCTGGGTTTATGTTGTTGGACAGAAGTGTGGAAAGTTTAACTAAACATTTGGTTAAAATTGTGTTAGTTGGGTGACAGAAGAAACCAGAAGGAGTGTCATCTAGACTCCCAATTTGAACTCTATATTGACCTGATTCTCTTCCACAGCATTCAGTAAAAAATGGTTAAGATGTTCAAATTATACAGTACAATAAATATTAATGTCAGTGGATTGTGTTAATGACCTTAGTTCACATTAGTTTATTCATAACATTAACCTTCGCTAGGTAGTTTGTGTTAGCAAGTCCTTACTAAACATCCCTAGACTCAGAACTAAACATGGAGAAGCAGCTTTCAGTTTATATGCTCCCCTTATCTGGAACAGACTTCCTGACGAGTGTAGAGCTGCTGAAACTCTGAACTGCTTTAAATCGAGACCAAAAACCCATCTGTTTAGAATTGCCTTTGAGTAAATGCTTGATGTTATATGTATGAAATGTGTTCATGCTCTCTTGCTTTTTTTATTTTTCTCTTGCTTTATTGTGTATCATGTATAATGTGTGTTTCTTTTATGTGTTTCTTTTAAATCACCAAATCATGTAAAGCACCTTGAATTGCCCTGCTGTTGAAAGTGTGCTATACAAATAAAATTGCCTTGCCTTGCCTTGCCTAGTTGCAGTAGCTGACTCAGGAAGTTAGTGTGAAGTGCTTCCTTAACATTGGGGGACTAGACATCAAGACGGTGTAGGAGGGAGTGAGGAGGATAATATTGAATTACTTTATGCCATACGTTTTTAGGAATGAAAGGATGCAAAAGAGTTTGAGCATTGCCCAGCTTTGGGCCCCTGTATGATGATTGTGGCCAACCTGCTTATTAGATATCAAAAAACGCCTAATGGACTGGAGCTTCATCCTTATTAAAGGAAGAAGATATTTTCTTCTACGACATGACCAGGGTTTGCTACACCTCCCTCATCCTTTAAAATCATAAAATGTTAATTTATTTTAAGATGAAATTGTAGATTGCATTTCAAATTATTAACTGATGGGCTTTGTAACATTTTTTTCTGAGTTATATTTAATGCAGCACTCTGCAATTTAGGGGTCTAGGAAGCTAAGAAATGTATGATTTTAGCCAATTATTTGTAGAGATGGGCAGGTTTGTTCATAGAGCAGGTACACACATCCAAAGCTGATACGTAGCTAAATATTAAGATTTACAGGGCATAATTAGATAGAGTAATCTAATTCATAAATGTTTTTCTGGAGCAGGTGACCTGGCAGAAGTGCAGGAAGCTACAAGTGAACAACACTCTTGCTTTGTAAGAGCAGCAAAAATAATTACAGAACTTCAGCACTGTTTCTTCATGACTGGCATCAACCATCTGACAATGTTAGCTTTTTATTCTTTATGATATTCTGATTACACAAACTCATACGTGGCAAACAGTTTAATATGCATGTGCCAAAACAAGTAATTGTATGTACACAGATACATATGGTTACATGCATGCATGATGTCAATATTAATTTCTTTATAAATGAGGTGTCTGGAACTGGTGTCTTTAGACTACAATATAATGTGATCTGTTTATTAAATATCTTTTTTTTTGTTTATAATTGTTGTGGATAATAAGGAGCTGGCCCAAGTGGCTGGGGAGAGGGAAGTCTGGGTCTCTGCTTAAGCTGCTGCCCCCGCGACCCGACCCTGGATAAGCGGAAGAAAATGGATGGATGGAGGGTGGATAATAATGTTTATTAATACATTAATCAAAATTTAGTTGCCAAGGTAAGAAAATAAATAACTATGAATTGCTCTAATAAAACAATCTTGATTTGCATTTTAAAGTGCTGATGAATTAAAATAACTAAATTTTTATAAATCTGGATAAATAATAAGCTAGTGTGTAAAAAGATAAATAGCACAACGACGGACATTTAAAAAGTCCCTTTGCATTTGAAAATGTATGTATGGTAGCAAAAAATGCTTGGCCAAAGCGTGTGTTCACACTGTTTGTAATTATTCAGTTTGTTAATAATACGTTTTATGTGTTAATACTGTAGCCATATCATATTTGCAACCAATTGTAATACTTTCTCTTTAAACCATGGTTAGTTATTTTAAATCACAACTGGTGCTTCATTTGTTATGGGGTGATTGTCAACCCAGCAGGGACAAAAATAGGCGCTGGTCTCTTCTTTATCTGGACATGCCAGTCCTGTTGCAGATTTCTAAAGACACCCTAAATGTCAATGTCTAAATTTAAGAGTTACACAACATGAAATTTAGGAGAAAATGTTTATATTCGGTTCCAAGATAGCGACCACTGGAAAAGGACATTTTTGGAGAACTTTTTTGGTCAACAAAGCAAGTTTTTGTTGTGTAATCTGCAAAAACGGAACAATTCTGATCTAGGGCGTATGGATGGAAATGGGCATGGGGGGGTTCTTGTTGTTCAGGTATGTACCTTTTGGTACACCTTACCGGGAAATATGAAGATATAGCAGGGGTGGATATGAGCTGTAGTGGGGGTGGGGGGCAGTAGAGGGAGGGGCTTGTCCAGGGCTCCTTTAATGGAGGAACCACCACTGCTTATTGCCTCTCCATATTAAACCAAAGGCTTGATAAACAAGCATTTTATGTGCACTGGCAAAAATGAATTTTTAGAGGTCAGACCCACACAAAGTTGAAACCTGTGGGAAGCTGCTGAGTTGAGGCCAGTTACAAAAGACAGAATATATCTATGTGTGTGTGTGGGTGAGTGTGGGTAAGTGTGCATGTGTGTCAGGGTCTGTGTGTGTAGTTTGTGCATGTTGTAAGCATCTGCATGTGCAGGAGAGGGACACTAGCTGTGACAATCTCTGTATGTGTGAAAGAGTATTTAAATTCAGTGACAGCTGTTCATTAGTCCATTACAACCACACTGCTGATTCCTCAAAGCAGCACACGACAGCACAGGGACACTCCACAGGAAGCATTCATTTTGGACGCACCAGTTAATCCTGTTTCCTCACAAATCAGGTTTTCAGTTTGACTTATTTATTTATTTACTTACTGTGATATTACAAGGTGTTTTATATTTATTTTTTATAATTTCCCCAAGTAAATGATAAAAGCCCTTGTCTTGTGTGTCTGTCTGTTGCCCTGTAATGGACTGATGACCTGTCCAACATGTACCCAGCCTCTTTCTGGGGATGGATGGATGGATGGAGAACAGCACATAATTGATTTTTCTTCTTACGTCATGTTGGCAGGGTGTTACATATTTCCAGGTCAATCTGTCTTTTTTGACACCCTTTCTATGTACATATTCATATTAATAATCATTTGAAGGCCGGATGGCCAGATGGAGGCTCAGGAGTTTCCCCCGAATGGCCGGTCTGTTCTAAACCTGTGGCCAGAACATTTGTTTCTGCCTCTATATACAGTCTATGGTTTCTGCACTACAAAAGCAGCCACACTTGAGCCCCTGTCATGATCCCGCTGTGTGTCTGCTTGTGTACATGAGTGAGGCATCTTCCTTTATAGAAGATCTTTGAAAGCGCTGCTGCGCTCTTTTCTAAAATAATCTATTTTGATATTGTTTGCTAGCTGCTACCAGATGTCAGTAGCTCTCTCCTCTGCAGGGCTTCCAAATATAGGTCGCCTCGGTGCCAGAAAGTTTGAGATACTCATGAGAAAACAAATTACAAATTCTTATCCACGACTACCTGGGGTAAAGAAACTTCCAAGCTCCCGGGCTAAAGCACCATCCTATCTCTGCTTGTGATTCAAATGATGTATGCCAATCAATGATACAATCATAACTGTAGAAACAGCACACGCATTTGTCAAACCACTCAGAAAGCTAATAAATGACAACTTACCATTTGAAGTCACATATGCCTGAATGGGCGCTCCTGCCCATGGCACTTGACCTGGTTAAGGCAGCTGTCAAAAATCAAGCCCCTCCTGCCTAAACATCATCCAGAGACATTGATCCATGCTTTCATCACCCCATGCCTGGATTACTTTTGATTGGAATGAGCCAAGCCTCGTTTTCAGGTCTACAGTTAGTACAAAATGCTGCTGCAAGATTCTTAATTAGTACAAGCAAAGGAGAGCACACAAAACTCAAATTTTAGAGTCCCATGACTGGCTTCCATTCAGTTTTGAATCCATTTTAAAATTTTACTGCATCTATATTACTTTAACATTTCCTTAGCTCCTGTTTAATAACTTAAATCTGTTTTATTGTTTTATTCCTGTTTTCTCTAACATTTTTTGTACAGCACTTTGGTCAACTGTTGTGTTGTATTTTTAGAAATAAAGTGGTATGGTTTGATTTAATTTGGAAAAAAAATCCCATCCATCCATCCATCCATCCATCCCCGCCTATCCGTGGGGTACACTCCGAACATATCAAAGGGCAACACAGAAACACAATGGACAAACAACCATGCACACACACGCAGGGCAATTTGGAGAGACTACTTTGTCTAACAGTAATGTTTTTGAACCATGAGAGGAAGCCATAGTACCCAGAGGCGTGGGAACCCACACATTGAGGGAGAGAACATGCAAACTCAATGCAGAAAGAGCTCAGGCTAGGATTCAAACCCTGGAGCGTCTTGCTGTAAGGCAAGAGCATAAACCACTATACCACTGTGAAGCCTGCATAAATATACAAATTATTTTCTTTGCTACAGTTGTTGGCACTCTGATCAGTCCCTATCAAAATGGAGCTAAAATGTTTTTGTAGTTAATATTTTACTTTTTTAATTTAATTACAGTGTACAGGGATATAAATATAAGACCCATTTCTCTTAGACAAGAGAACATGCCAGGGCAGATGTGTCTTGATCTCCGCAAGTCAGAAAATAGCTACAAGAAACAAACTAATCAGCAAAGATAAAATAAGTATAAGAAGGGCTTGGCTATTTCTATCCCAACAAAATGTTCCACTGATTAAGAAGGGTATAAACAATTTTTGACATGCCATTTTATATTAAAATGTAAATAGAAATAGATGTACAATTGTTTTCCTGAATTGACACTCCTTTTGTTATAGTTTCTTTAACTTTTAAGAGATACCTGTCTCGTTTCCATTCAGAACAGTTTTACAACTAACTCTACCAAGGGTTTGGATAATTTGGAGCTTGACACTTGCTTCCACATCAACGATGCTATCAGTAAATTAAATGTTTAAGTAAGGAAAGTAAAACTTATGTATATAGCACCTTTCACAGTTAAAATGACAATATGCTTCACAAAGAGAATACAAAAATCAACACATGACTATCATAAAACATGAATAAAAAACAAAGAGCAAATAAAACATCTGAAGAGAGAGGGTGTCCTCCAAACTCCTAGGGATCCACATTTCTGAGGACCTATCATGGGTGAATAATATAACTGTCTTGGTAAAAAAAAAACCATTAGCTACTTCACTTTCTAAGGGTCCTGAAGTGGAACAGGCTGCAGACCATCCAGCTGGCATCCTTTTATCGAGCCACAATTGAGAGTGTGCTGGTGTATGCCATCCCTGCGTGGTATGCTAGCTGCACGGTAACCGATAAAAGGAGCTTATAGAAGGTCATTAGGGCAGAAAAGGTGATCGGCTGTTTTCTCCCCTCCCTGGGTTCCATAAATTTTAAATTGCACTGGTGTAACTTATTTTAAGTATTTACTATCTATCTATCTATTAAAAAAAAAATTCATTGCTCTGATGTAATATTCTTATTCTAAATGTCGTTTTTATTAGCTTTTGAAGGAAAACCATCATAATTATGAGTGCTTTAAAAGTATGTGTTTCACTTTTCCGTAATATTCAAATGTATTGAGTAGGTTTGGATACATAAAATTTGGATACAATTTTAAGAGGAAAATCAATACAGTTATACTGGAAAACAAGATTTCTTGAAAGTTTTTTATTTGATGTGATATGTCAATCATCTATAAAAGTATGAAAACAGTTTTTATATAAATGCATATTTTATAAATACTTTTGACAACATAACAGTCAAATAATCATCTGTAAACAAATAATTTGCGCTTAACAGTTTAAGTTTCTTTCTGATTAAAATAAAACTTTTACTATGGCATATACTGTTTCCCTACAGTCTTTTACACTTTTACAGTTTTTCTCCATTGGTTTGGCTCATTTCTTGACACAGAAATTACATTCTCAAAACTCTAAGATCATTTGGCAAAACAGTCGTAAGTTCAGCACAACACTATAGCTCACTCAGCAAAATGTCATATCTCTCCCAAATCAGTTCACTCATGCTTCAAAACTAAATTTCCTTCTCATGAAAATAGTCAATGCCCCCAAAATGGCAAAGATCCTTCTCAATTGCTTTGGACGTTCTTAACACTCTTGGTGCTTTTGCCAAAATAACGTGGATGGTTCGGCACAACACCATGGGTCACCTGCAAAAGCTCATACCTCTCCCAAAACAGTTCACTTATGTGTCAAAACTAAATTTCCTTCTCATTTAAACAATCAGTGCCCCCAAAATGCCTTGTCCCTTTGGCATTGTGCAAGCACTGCAAGTCTAAATGTTTAGATGTTTTGTCACTATGGCAGAGGACCATTGAAATGTCCCTCATGTCCACCTTTCAGTCTTATCGCAATCCTTCATTGACAATAGTTATTGTTACTTTTTTTGTCCAGCTAACAGAAACTGAAAAAACAAAAACAAAAAAACAACACCCATAAATCCTATTTCTTTGTTGTTACAGCAAGAGTCCAAGGTTTGACATCACACATTGCACTCATACTGCCAAGGACATTCTAATCATTATCACTCACAAGTAAAGTAACTTCCATACATCAGAGTAAAAAGAAAAATGTATTCTGCGTAACATAACACAAACAAAAAATGAAAATTATATGCAGCCTGTAGTGCTGTAAATAAAGTTGGAGTTACACAACAATTCTTCACTAGTCTCTGTCCTCACTCTCCCCCTACTGGCCAACGTCCACACCCTCCTGGCCATCCACACGCCGATGTCTGTCTTGCCAAAGATTCTTGTCCACATCACAGCCTATATTCTCCCTTGTGATGCAACGAGGGAAGAAACGGCGTGCATGTAGCAGCCATCCCCTACACTGATCTCCTGTAATGTCCTCACAAGCAGTGTCCATGGCATGGAGCAGGGACCTCTGATCTTGAGCCCGATGCTCATACACTCTCCACCTCCAAGCGGAGAAAAACTCCTCAATGGAATTGAGGAAAGGACTGTAAGGTGGTACGAACACCATGACCATCCTTGGATAAGTAGTAAACCAGTCCCTGATGAGCGGGCCTCGGTGAAAATTCACATTGTCCCATACAATGACATATTTTGATAAGTGAGGCCCTACGAGACCTCTCTCATTTCCAGGGATCAAATCAAAATGGGGGCGGTCCAAGAAGATGAGGAGGTGTTGTATGGGCCAAGACTGGGGATGCGGGTGGCCACACCATTCTCATATATGGCAGCACACAGTTATATTGCCCCCTCGCTGGCTTGGGACACCCACCGTGGCCCGGTGGCCAATAATATTACGGCCACGTCTTTGGCCCTTGGCCAAGTTGAAGCCAGCTTCATCCACAAATACGAGGATGTGAGGGGTCTCATTTCCTTCCAATCCCATTATTCTCTACAATAGCGTAAAGTAAAAAAAATCAAATCAGTCATACAGAAGAATCATACACTACAGTTACGGACAATTACATGGGAATGTTCTATGTTCTCCGGGTTCAATATACTACCGGCCACTACTCCAGTGGTTACAAACCTGGGGTACATGTACCCCTATGCAGAGGTACTACAGGGGGTATTTGACAGAGAGGGGAGGGGGGAAATCATCAATGACTAGACTTACTGAAATGTTACACTAAAACCCACAATTGTAGATAGATTTACATGGGAGGCACTAATTGCAGCTCTTTGACCCTTTTTCTTATGGTCTGTTATATTCTTCAAAATACGGATTATAATAATAATAATTGTATCATACAGTAAGCTGCAGTTGTAGGCGAGAAGTGAAATACTTTCATACCTGGATTACCTGGATACACAAATCAGATAAAGTAGGTACTGAAGCCAAAAAGTTTGGGACCCACTGCTTAATTGTAAAAAGGTTATAATGATGGACAACCAGTAACTGACTTACCTGTACATACTATATCACAGCTCTTTCACTCTATCAGAGTTCCTATCAAATGGTACCCTGTAAATCTGCTTCATTGTCATGTGATGCTTCTTCAATATGCGCTCTATTGTGGAGATGCTTATAGAGTTGAAGTTTTGGAATATGGCATTGTCTTGTAGGATTGCAGCGTGGATCTGTCTCAATGTGATGGCATTATTTGCCGTCACCATGTTTCAGATCTCTTGTTCTTGGTGCTCATTGAGAAGTTTTCCTCTGCCACCCCTGCGAGGTTGTCGTCCAATCATAGACATAGAATTATATTATATATTTCTTGCTGTATGCAGTGTCCTGTCCTAGACAACATATGATTCCATCATTGACTGGCTACATACCTGTTTTCCCTGCGAAAGGTTTGGATGATGGAGGAGACTGTAGAGCGAGGCACATTAGGCTGCACTCGTCGACCTGCCTCCGCCATTGTGAGGCCATGGTTGAGGACATAGTCTATAATTGTGGCCCGAATTTCTTCCAGGACAGCATGGTGTCTTCGTGCTCCTCTGCCTCTTCCCTTATTCCACCACCACGCACCCTTACTCCTCTTCTTCCTCTTCCTCGAGCAGGCAGTTACCCTTGTTCATTTATTTGGCCAGGTGCCTCCATTTTCAGAAACTATACTGGTCCTGTATGGTCAAGCTCTTTATATACATGTTTGACAGCATTCACAGTCATGCACAGCACCTGTCAGGTAACTTAACATACTTGTTGTGTAGATAAGGTGGAGATAGGTGTAGGACCCGCTGATGTCGAGTTTGTATCTACTTTCAACCACGAGTGTCGACCAGAACACTATTTAGGTCTGGGTGAGGGATAACCAATGACAGTCTCTATGTGCAGGTGACAGATGGATAACCAGGCTTGACTTGGTTGTTTGAATTCCTTATTTTACATAGTTGAGTACAAGATCCAACACGGAGGCAGATTTGCTTAACTGAAGCAGTACAATGAAGAGGTTGTAGGAGTACACGTGGTTTCCTGTAAATAAACATATCAAACTGAATATCCTAATATTCCATGACATGTCTACATGTACTGCATAGGAAATAATAACCCTCCTTACAAACATGCTGAATAAGTGTAATTATTCCTGATACATTTGTTCAAACTAACAATTTAAACATCAGATACACATCTGTAAGAACCAGCAATAAATAAACTATCATACCTATACGACAGAAACATTCCCCAAATATGAGGGAAGTTATAATCTACATTTATCAGCTAACTAGCGGTTAGCATTAGCGGCTAACAAGCTAACATCCAACCATACATTAAACTAACACTTTCTGTAGCCTTGAGCGCCCGTATAATACTCACTCTTTATAGACGCACGGACACTCCCATAAACGTCTCTTTTAGCCGCTCACGGGCTCATTTAGCATCTTAGCTGAGCTTCAACCTGCACTGAATGGTCGTACTGCAGTGGAAACTACGTTCGCGGGGTAAAGCTGCGTGTGACATCATCGTCTACCTGCCGCACCTAACTACGGTATCCCTCTAAGGCCAAACATATGACTGCAAACATGCAAACTCTCCCCAACAGGTAAACTATAACCTACCAAATCAAACCCTTTTATACAGCCGCCCCCAAATGTATGTAGTACATTTGAACTATTAACATGCAAAGTCCCTAATTCCGTAAACCCCCGTTCTCTTCTGGGAGCTCAGGCAGAGACACCAGACGTGCAACAGGCCGGGTGAACACTTTCCCCTTGACCTTTATCTCTGCAGACCTTACATGTCCATCTGCACTAACGTGCACCTTGATCACATGTCCCACGGGCCAGAGGGCTCTCGGAAGCTGTGGATCCACCACCATCACCACCGTTCCTTCTTTCAGGTCTTCAGACGAGGAGTGCCATTTCTGCCGTAACTGCATGCATGGCAAATATAAGCGGATGAATCGTGACCAAAAATGCTCTGCAAGGACTTGGGCGTGTTTCCAACGACGGCGGCCCAACAGCTCGTTCTGCGGGTATACCACCTGTGGGAGCGATCCGTCCAGCCGCCCCGTCAGCAGAAAGTTAGGAGTCACAGGATCCAGATCCCTAACGTCTGATGGAACGTAGCCTAACGGCTTGGAGTTAAGGATCCCTTCCACCTCCACCAGTACTGTGCGGAGGACTTCTTCTTGCACAGGTTGGGCACCCACCGTGATGTACAAGGCGGATTTTACAGAGCGTATCTCCCGCTCGCAGGTTCCCCCGAAGTGAGGAGATGCAGGAGGGTTGAAATTAAACGGAATTTTCTGTGGCGCTAGAAGCTGCTGAAGCTCCGATGTCATAGCCGTATAGGCCTCCTGGAGTTCAGTTCGTCCTCCTCTAAAATTTGTTCCGTGGTCAGAGTAAAGCTCCGCTGGGGTTCCTCTCCGGGCAATAAAACGACGTAGGGCCACAAGAAAGGAGTCGGTGTCGAGTGAAGAAAGGACACCCAGGTGCACAGCTCTTACAGTCAGGCACTTGAAAATAATGCCCCACCTCTTCTACAAACGACGTCCCACCTTGACCTCAAATAGACCAAAACAGTCTGTTCCTGTAGAGTAGAAAGCCGGTTTGAACAGGCGAAGTCGGGCTATCGGTAGATCCGACATCTTTGGCACATGTGGCTTTGCTTTCCACCTTTGACAGTCGGTGCATGTTCTCTGGTAACGACGAATGGCCTCTCTACCCCTCAGGATCCAGTACTGCCGTCTCATCTCAGCGAACACCCGTTCGGGACCTGGGGGTTTTAGGCGGTTGTCATAATCCTGGGTAAGCAACTGGGTAATAGGATGGGCTGCATCCAGCACAATTGGATGTTGACTGCAGTAGTCGAGACCTTCAGCTCGTCGTAGTCGTCCTCCAACCCGAATCAGTTCCATATCCTCATCCAGTTCAGGTGATAAGGCCAGCAGACGGCTGCTACGATGTAGTGGTTTCCCTTTCTCAGGCTCAGTTCTTCTGAGAAACAGTCCCGCTGCACAGCTTTTAAAAGATCCGCTTCTGCTTGACGATAATGTACAGCAGTGAGGGTACCGATTTTGGCCGCCCCATGTAACTCCTCCAAAGTCGCCCCTAAAAGGTCCTGCCAATTGCTGTACTGAGTATAATCTGCCACTACTCTCTCACACGTGGAGGTTGTCGCACAGAAAGCAGACTTCCGCAGCTCCGCAGGGTCCAGAAGAGTTTGGTTCCCATAACAGGGGTCTTTAGGCCAACACTCTAAAGGCTGATGAAGAAAGGGGGGGCCCTGAGACCATCGACTGGCTTCAACTAAGTTCTCCAACTTCAGCCCTCTTGTGATGTCATCGGCGGGATTTCTTCCAGAGTCCACGTAGCGCCAGGTATGATGCTGGGTTAACTCCTGGATCTCCGCCACGCGGGTTCCCACGAAGACTTTGAAGCGGCACGATTCTGCCCGCGACCAGGCCAACACCGTGGTAGAATCAGTCCATAGCACAGTCTTTGAAACAGGGAGGGAGAGCTCACCGTCCAAAAGGTGAGCAATCTGAGCTCCGAGGAGAGCCGCACATAACTCTAGTCTTGGTATGGAATGGAGGCGCTTAGGGGCAACCTTAGATCGTGCCATTACAAAAGCCACATGGGCTTCATCATGCCCTCCTGAAGTCCGTAGGTAAGCCACCGCGCCGTATGCCTCCTCTGAAGCATCGCAGAATATGTGCAGATCTCTGTCCTCTGACTCACCCCCCTTGACAGGTTGGTATGGCCTGGGAAACTGAATCTTTGGGAGAAATTGCAGCTCTTGCTCCCAGGAGTCCCAGCGTCACAAGAGATCAGGAGGGAGATGAGGGTCATCCCAACCTCTTGATTTGTCCCATAGATGTCTCACTAACATCTTGCCTTTGGTGGTATACGGCAGGATGAACCCTAGGGGGTCGTACTGGCTAGCCAATACCCTGTAAATTCTCCTCATGGTGGGAGGCCCAGGTTCCACCGGTCTGTCAAGGTACAACACCCCAGTTGAACTATCCCTTTTCTCTCTTGTAGCTACCGTTGACTGAGATCCCATCACACCGCCAGTATTCACCTCATGTAGAATCTGTAAATGTCTACCCTGGCAGAGGTTGCATAGCTTCTTCAAGTTACACTGAACTGCTCGGTGGGACCGCGCACAACGCCAGCATCTTTTATTCATCTTTATCCACTGCTCCAGCTGTTCCTTATTCAGTTTATTAATCTCTGTGCACTGGCTCAGATGATGCCCTTTGATGTCACAGAACGCACAGTAGGAGGCTGGCATGCTCAGTGCTGATGACCTGGGCGGTATGGTTGAACTCTGAGCTGTATTCTCAGTCCCGTGCAACACGGCAACAGAACGTCTCCCGGTTTGTGTTCCAGGCTTGAAGCTCTTCCGATCCTCTCTAACTCCTCCCCCTGGAATTTGCTCCGTATAATCATGGCACCACGATTCTTGCTTCAACCAATTAGCTAGATTTGTGAGGGTGTGATTGCGGGTTGATTGCCTCAGCATGCTTCGACGAAAGTCTGCCCTTTGTTCAGGCGGTAACTTGCTGAGGAGACGAGCCACATGGGAACCACACTGGAGTTCCACCTCACCTTCTGATCCCAGCGTTCTTAGCATGCCGACCAAGGATTGTATTTGCAGTGAAAATCACTCAAATGCAATCACATCTCCTCTCCTGATGTCGGGAGCATCCATCACTCCGGCAATCTTCCTCAATGCTAACGGGTGCGGCTGTCCAAATCTCTCAGTTAAGGCCTGCATGGTGTCCGTGAAAGGCGTTTGAGAGTGCAAATATGCCTCAGCTATCAGTTTAGCCTCATCCAATTTTAGATGGTCCATTAAGATTTGATACTTGAATAATTCTGGACTATCTACTGGTAGCAGGTTCTCTATAGCAATTCGGAGGTGGGCGAACTCCCCCGGATCCCTCCGTGTGAAGTGAAGTATGGTAGGACGGGGCCCATGATACGCAGGGTCCGCACTGAAGCGGTAGCAGGAGGGTCGGGAAGGCTGAAGGACCATTCTGGGATCTTGGTTGAACGACTGGGATGCCGCATGCTGCCCCTTTAACCTTGGAGTGTCAGGGCCTGATTGGATTGGGTCTTTGCCGGGTGTCGAAGTAAATATCCTGGTTTCAGGGAGTGAAATAGAGGATGTTACTAACTGCCTAGGGAGTGTTGCCTGAGGATGGCTAGCTGGTACAGGAAAATCCGGTTGGATAGGGTTCGCTGCAGAGATCAGAATTGGCAGGGATGTGCTCTTCCTCGCGAATAGAACCTCCTCTTTCAATACCTGCAGCTCCCCCATCATCTTATTTAAAGATGCAAGTACAGGTTCGGTATTGGTAACCTGATCATCCCACACTGGTGGGGGTGGTGGAGGCCAATCCTCTTCTTCGACATTCAGGTCGACAGGGAGGTTTGTTGATGCTCGTTCCTCCTTGTTATGATGAAGATCTCGGACTGCATTCATTATTTGTAGCATGTCCTCTTGCATAATTCTGAGCTCTGCCAGATCTGCTGCTAGGCGTTGCTTCGACTGATGAAGTTGAAATTTCTCCTGTTGCAGCTCATTACACTCACGTCTCAGCTCTCCTGCATATCCCGACCTGTAGAAGGCTGGTGTTGGGTTAGCATACTCCCATGCTCCCAACATGTTCCCATATAGGTTTCCTCCGGGTGTCTGGTACTCGGCCTGTCCACCTGGTTCATCATGCTCGCTGTAAGTGTCATCCTGCTTCTGGTAGACTGGGTCTGTAGCAGAAGTGAAGGAGCCCATTGCAGCTGCGCCCTCCGGTGATGGAGTGTATTCTCTGGCCAGCTCATGGGTAGCAGGGCTGAATCTGTGGTAATCTAACTGATAGTCTTTATAACGCTCTGGGATGCGAACCTGTCGACGGGGCCGGGCGCCTCTGAATGTGTAATCCCTCTGGTCCTCCATTTCAGCAGTTGGAAGTAGAATTTTATCCGGCTCGAAGGACCATAATGTTGTGTAGATAAGGTGGAGATAGGTGTAGGACCCGCTGATGTCGAGTTTGTATCTACTTTCAACCACGAGTGTCGACCAGAACACTATTTAGGTCTGGGTGAGGGATAACCAATGACAGTCTCTATGTGCAGGTGACAGATGGATAACCAGGCTTGACTTGGTTGTTTGAATTCCTTATTTTATATAGTTGAGTACAAGATCCAACACGGAGGCAGATTTGCTTAACTGAAGCAGTACAATGAAGAGGTTGTAGGAGTACACGTGGTTTCCTGTAAATAAACATATCAAACTGAATATCCTAATATTCCATGACATGTCTACATGTACTGCATAGGAAATAATAACCCTCCTTACAAACATGCTGAATAAGTGTAATTATTCCTGATACATTTGTTCAAACTAACAATTTAAACATCAGATACACATCTGTAAGAACCAGCAATAAATAAACTATCATACCTATACGACAGAAACATTCCCCAAATATGAGGGAAGTTATAATCTACATTTATCAGCTAACTAGCGGTTAGCATTAGCGGCTAACAAGCTAACATCCAACCATACATTAAACTAACACTTTCTGTAGCCTTGAGCGCCCGTATAATACTCACTCTTTATAGACGCACGGACACTCCTATAAACGTCTCTTTAAGCCGCTCACGGGCTCATTTAGCAACTTAGCTGAGCTTCAACCTGCACTGAATGGTCGTACTGCAGTGGAAACTACGTTCGCGGGGTAAAGCTGCGTGTGACATCATCGTCTACCTGCCGCACCTAACTACGGTATCCCTCTAAGGCCAAACATATGACTGCAAACATGCAAACTCTCCCCAACAGGTAAACTATAACCTACCAAATCAAACCCTTTTATACAATACTGTTTGATTGGTCATCTGAGATGTGTGACACTCCTCCTTCATTAGTCAAGTTCTAGTTTCACCTGACTGTTAATTGATGTAATAAATTTATCAAATGTTCCAAGGGATTCATATATGGCATTCATGGTATTGTGTTTCTGACTAATTTTGACAATTGAACAGACTATTGAGCATGTGATGACTTTTAAAATGAAATGACGCTGACACGTTTTGGAGCGAACAACCATTAGACTGAGAATCAGCAATCAGTTTAGATCAACAAGATCTATTCACTTAGAAATTGTGCTAATTGAAGGGTACATGTACTTAACCAGTTGCAAGATGTACTAAGGCATTGAGACATGTACTCAACCATTTGCAATTTGATGAAATTAATGAGAAATTCAATTCTGTTGTGAACAATTGCAAAGCGGTTTGGAGACTTGTCCATGTTTTTTGAGAACGTAATTTCTGTTTCAAGTAATGAGCCAAACCAATGGAGAAAAACTGTAAATAAAACGTGTTACAAACTATTGCTAATTTTTTACCTTTATTTCACTCCTAAATAATGGATTTGTTGTTTATGAAGGTTAAACATTCATTGAATAAACATGAACTTATTTCAAGTTGTGAAGTTTCATATTATTTAATTCTTTTATGCGAAATAGAGCCTAATCTGCTGACAGCAAAGGGTTATTCAGCTGTCGTGTATTCTTAGAATTAGATGTATACATCTAGGGGCTGTCTAGCTTCTGTGATTTGGAGAAACATATGGACATTGACCTGCAGAAGCCTTTTTCACTGAACCCTAAATGAAAACTGCATATCCGGAGAGAGTCTGGAAAGTCTGGCCTTGGTTAGTCTTATTGTGCATGTTTTTTGGAAGTGCTCTCTGATAAAAATTAAACACGATATAATAAGTTGCATTTTATAATTCTAGATCCTTCTTGAGACATGTTTTAAATATAATGACTCGCAAAAATGTGCTTCATATTTGCAGAAGATTCCTAGTTGTGTCTCTATATATACATCCATGGCATGTACTTTAATATTTGGCAAGTCTCCTTGCCAAAGATAGTTCCAATTATTGGTATAAATGCACCAAGATCTGCTAATAGAATATTGTTTTGATAAGGCCCTGCCGAAGTATAAATTTGGATTTTTTTCTATCAGTGTAAAACATCATACAAGACTGATTTGAGGTCACACTTAAACAATCTTCCACATGGAAAAAGTTGGCTATTTTTTAGAATCACTGAGTTATTTACAAATGAAGGTAGGAGAATCACAACAGTTGTTGCAGAGTATTTGAAAGGTAACTGTGTTTGTTTGACACATTGAGACATTTTAATCAGGTAATGAGAGAGCAAGACTCTTCGCAGACAACACAAGGGTTGAATTTAAATGTGCTATATTTAATCTTTCAGACTTTTCAACCTCTGTCATGGAACATTCTGGATTTAGGAAGATGGCATCTAATTTAAGATATATTTATAAATCTGGTTTCATGGTTTATTTTATTACAGTTCTTATAGAGAAATTGTAAAATGTTAAAATCAATATTGCCAGGACAATAAAAAAGGAGATGGAAATTGCAAAGTTAGATAGACGCTTCTCTAATTATTTGACTTGGAGAAATTGAGGTCAGCGAACCAAAATGACCGTGGAGCAGCATTAAGTCTACAATTAGTAAAGATAATTGGCCCTTTCCATCCGTTTTGAGTAGATCTGAGGTTGCTAACTGTTAACACTTCATTTGTGTGTTGTGTTTATTTTCCATTCTGTTACAAAAGTAAAGAGCTGACACAACAAGCCCAGGGGGTTGCTGGGTCGATAATGATCTGTGTGTTAGTACAGATGAATAATTACTTTACACTCCCGACTCCTGAGGAAACTCTAGCTTGAAAAGCAGAATCCAGAAAAAAACAGCAACATTCGGATATGTTACTCAGAAAAAGAAATCCTCACAAAGGAATTACCAGATTTTTTTTCTTTGAATTCGTGAGCACTTAGAATCAGAAATAAATGTAAAAGCAGAATAATTTTCTTTATCTCTGGTTCCTGTTTAGATTTTAAATTTGCATAAAAACTATAATGAGCATATTGTCATATTATGCCTCCCTCCCCCAATAAAAAACAAAACAATAAAAAAGAACAACAAAATAGTAATTTAAGATGCAACACATGGGTTTATCCTTTGCTGCCAGGATTTTCTATACACTTGCCAAGTGCCAAGATTAATATTGGAACTGTCATGAACCACCATGCCTTGGTAGGTTTGCAACTGTTTCACTTTCATTGTGTTTCCATTTTTGGATGTAGGATTGAGCAGTGCTCTGAGAGATGTTCATAGTTTGGGGCTGTGTCTCCAACAGGCTGGCCTGCAGTACAAGGGCCCGACAGGGAATGGTGCTCTGCCTCATCACAAGTGAAGATGACTCAGAGTACAGACAGTGGACACGGGACTTTGTAGAATGGTGCCAGGAAAACCACCTCCTGATCAACGCAGAAAAAAAAACAAGGAGTTGGTGGTGGATTTCCACAGGCGCAGACCCACCATACTTACACCGGTGATCATCCAGAGAGTGGACATTGAGATAGTTGCCTCTTATAAATACCTGGGTGCTCACCTGAACAGATAACTGGACTGGAACCAAATGCTCTTTAGAGGAAGGGTCAGAGCAGACTCTACCTGCTGAGAAGACAGGTCTTTTGGAGTCCAGAGAGTGCTCCTAAAGACCTTCTTTGATTCTGGCATCAGCCATCTTTTATGGTGTTGTCTGTTGGAGCAGAGAGTAAGAAGTTGGATAAACTCATCAAGAAGGCCAGCTCTGGGCTGGGATAGCTCCTCTATCCAGTAAAGGCAGTGGGAGACAAAAGGACTCTGTCCAAAATAACATCACTGATGGTCTACAACCCCATGGATGAAGCTGTTGCACCCCTTCAGCTACAGACTGCTGGATGCTAGGTGCAAGAAGAAACTTTATCATAGCAGCTGTTAGACTCTACAACCATCACTGCTCCCAACAAACTCAATATGTATGTGTACATCTCTGCTGTATTTTGCATTGTTTATCTCACTTCAAAAGCATTTCTAATGCTTTTATTTGCACATCTCTGTTTACACATTTATATTTTTTCACTTCTTATAAATAATATCTTTTTAATGCACAAAAAACCAAGAACATTCTGTAAATGTTTTTAAATAATACTGTTCAGTTGCACATTCTTCAAATCTGTGTATGCCATTTTTTGTTTTTTGTTTAATAACTGCACAGTACTTTAGTTTTGTAATTTGGTCCTTACTGTACATATATTTTTCTTAAATCTGTTTTTTGTATATTTTTGTCTGAATCTAATGCTTCTACTACCTCTCACTTTGCTGCTCTTACATCTGAAATACCCCTCTGTGGGACAATAAAGTATTATTCTATTCTATTCTATTCTATTCTATTCTATTCTATTCTATTCTATTCTATTCTATTCTATTCTATTGTTTTACCACCTAACTCTGATTAACTAATTTAAACATATCCACAACTTTAATGAATAGGATTTCTTGGCAGTTTTAAAACAGCTTCAATCTAACAGAAAATACGAAAACAATTCATTCACTGAGAGATATGTTCATTCGTGAGAGTTTTTTTTTCACCAAACCTATGGGGTCTTTAAAGAATAGCTGTATTTGTGTTGTATGCCTACATATGAGTATTTTCAACATACAGCTAAAAATACTATAAATTATGTTTTCAAAATACCCATCCTCAGACAAGTATCAATTTTTTAATAATGTATTTTTTGTTATGTACTAATTTATTCTTATTCATTCTGTTTATAAAAAAAAATAGGGAACATACCTTTCAAAAAAGGAAACTGGGTGTATTTTTGTATTGGATGTTAATGACAACTATTTTCTGTTCATTACTCTTACTTAAGTTTTTTTTAATGCAACAGAGGTGCCTGTCATAAATCCGTGTTCTTTTCCAGCTTATGTCTCAATCAGTATCACCATTTCCACAGAGTGCTTTTATAACAATATGATCAATTGTATGAAACAGAGATGTTTGCAAGTCTGCAATAACTGAAGTTAATATTTCCAAATCAAATGTAAACAATCTATTCTTTCTGAACCAAAGAATTGCTGCAGGCAATGAATTCAAATAATCATCCTTAAGCCTTATTTAATGCATAGTATTTGAACTCCTTTATCTTGATTTGATTTAACATTTTTAAAAACTGTCATGAACTGCTGTGAATAATTATTAATTTAACAATGTATTTTACATTTTTGTAGAAATGTTGTAGAACTAATTTAAAGGCAGTTATAATTTTTTTTACAAGCAAATTAAACAAGACATACTTTTAATTTGAAGAACATAAAAATCCTTTGTTGTTGCACTAGCTTAACATCAAGAGAATAAGATGTCAGATGTAATTTTGTTTGTTGTTTTATCTTCAAATTTATTGTGAAATTATCTAACTGTATTTAACACAGAGTTTAGTTGAGTAATCTTTGCTCCTCTTATCTGGTTACTGAAACACGAAGTTCCTTTAAATCAAAGCAAAAAAACCATCTGTTTAGAGCTGCCTTTGATTAATTGATTAATAGTAACTGGAATGCCATAACAGCAGTATGTTTTAATGTTTATTTATCTCCTCAATGTTGTGTTTTTCTGTTTATTTTGATGTTTTATTGTTGCTTTTATTTTTTCCCCTAATCACCAAAATTGCCTTCACTTGCCTTGTTGCTGAAAGTGTGCTATGCAAATAAATTAGCCTTGCCTTGCCTTTGAGGTCGTTATAAATGAAAATACAAAAACAGTTTATCAGTCATTAATAGTCTATGGTTTCTGAATGTCCCTGGCCAATAAACAAAATGCCTCCTTTAATAGGGAAATATACACATCACCTGTTGGAGCTGCAGTATAGCTTACTAAATCCTTGCTCAAATTTAATAGCATTAAACAGATGAACCTTGAAGCTACTGCAAACATTACAGAAAATTCAATATGGTGAATAACAAGATCATGAGTTACTATACACACAATGCTAACTCAGAGGGGGAAATATTAATAATTAACTAAAGTGATTTACATGTAACTGCTCATGCAGACCCCTAATTACATGAAACAATGGTAGTTCATTAGACTCAAGTCAGAAACCTCAGGTCCAGGTCAAGTCTTGAGTTTCTATACTCTCCATCACACAGTTGTGTTTCAGCAGTTTTAAAGGCATTGTAAAACATGATGCAGTAGGAATATGACCCTTTCACATTCCATTCCTATATATTTGCTAACACTGTAGCATACACAGTTTGATCACCAAATCAATCAGCCTGATGCAGAATTTTGGAGACGAAAAATAACTTTGCTTAATCTAACATTACACTATGCAGATGCTTTACAAACCTGAAGATGAAGGATGGTTTAAACTTTAAGGTAAAACTTACCTTATTACTTATTGTCTGGTAAATTTGGCAAATCAACTCTTTATTTGCAGATGCTTACATCATCTTTTAAAACAAAAAACAACAACTGTAACATAAAGGAAAAGTTATGCAACTGGTCATGATGCAGCAGGATACAGTGAATTTATAACCATTGAGTTTATTATACACAAACCTTTCAGAACATGAGCACCTATGTGACACAGGTCAAAGTCATAACAGGACTTGATGGTCCACAAAACTAATTTAATTTCCTTACGCTTAGACTAAGATGACCAGTGTTTTTAAAAACTGCTGCATACAGGGCAAGATAGGAAACAGTGTGGTGCCACTGAAGTCAACTCTAAGACTTCAGTGTGACTCAAATCTAAGTGTCAAGCACATAACTAGTGTTAAGAACCATTATAGAGAACCCACACATATTATGAGCAACATTACCATGACAACTATTAATTTGCATACACTGTGGTAACTCAGTTTGGATATCTTTAATCATTTGCGATGGAAAATAATCTTAACATGGCAACATAATTTTGTTCATGATTACATGAGCAAAAGATTTTTCAAGAGACCTGAATCGCAGACCTCAAGTCAAAGTCAAATATTGAGTCCTTAGAGCACGACTCTACGACTTCAGTGCAACTCAAGTGTTTGTTGAAAACTCAACTCACCTTCTCTGGTCACAAAGAAGGAGAGCTAAGAAAGTGGCAACACTCAAAATGGCATTTGTTCACTTCTGAGTTTCTGCACTTGTATTACTCATGAATGTGTCACATTGTTGGAAAAGTATGATCAAGGTTAGAGTAAGTCAGCTGTGACGTCCTCCTGAGGTGATGAAAACACACTCTGTGATTGTGTAGGTGTGCGTGTTTTACACGTGGGTGACCAGAGATGGAGGAGCTCTGCAAGAGTGTGATGTACTTTAAGATACTAAATGTGTTAGACTGAAGTGACCATGTGCCATTGGTGAGAAAAAGCTGAAGAAGAGAAAGTGAGGAGATAAAAAAAAAGAAAGTGATATGCTGGGAGGGGATATGCGCTGTGTGGATGGGACGAATGTGTGATTTATAAAAAGGAGCTGTGAGAGTAAAGTTTGCGAGTGGGGTGAGGCAGAGATAGTAAAGATGGGTAAAAAAAGGCCATAGGGAGGAGAGGAACAAAAAGAAGTGAGCACGCCAGGGAAGGATGGAGAAGAGAGAGGAGCATAGGAGTGAGGGCAATGAGCTGGATTGAATACCATCTGACAGGTCCAGCTGGGAGTTTGCCCACCCTGCAGCACCACAAAACCCCTCAATATGGAGGCCAATTACTGCTGCCCGTGTGACCGTGGCATGGCAGCATCAGAGATGCAACCCTCCTCCTCGCCTTTCCTTTTGCTTTTTTTCCCATCGCTCACTCCCCTCCTTGTTTCCTCACCCCTCCACCACTCCTTAAAATAAATAAATAAAAAACTCTGCCACCATCTGTGCAGAGTGACAACAACCTCTATAGCCTACAATGCACAACACAAGCTCCACACTGCACAAACACGTCATTTTTTTGGCCTTTTTTTATTTACACAACCCAAGTTTGCAAGTATTTAAATGTGTTTTTGATGAGAGAAGCACAGAGAGGTTTGATGCCTTCACACTTTTAATCCCATCATAAGCAACACTGCAAAACCTATAGTTTCTTCTTTTTCTGTTGCTTGGGTCTACCTTGGGCAGAAGTTCCATGCACACTTTAACTGTTTGTAGATCAAAGAGTAATACCTTTTTTGGATTGTTAATTGTAAATGCAACATCAAATGTGGCCCCTGTTGGGAAATTCAGGATACAATAACAGCAGTGCATAAACTACCAAACAAAGAGCAAAAATACAAGAAAAATGTTGAAAACATTGGAAAGAAGTATAATAAATGAAAAAGAAAACATGAAGCCTGCATAATGTAAATATGAGGTCAGTGATGGTGTGTTAGAAGGTGGGTCCCAAATTGTAATCTTTTTTTAGGGCCTTGGACTCACTCACACAAAGACCTTACATGCTCTCACATGCCTACATGTTCTGCGTCTGCTTTCATTGTTCCCAGATGCAGTGGAATTTCACTCAATGCCAGCTTCAGCTTCATCCCATTTCCACAGATCTAGGGCGTGGCGCTCAAGCTGGCAAGGAGGGTGAGTGATGATGTAGTGGCACCCAATGCCCACTGCAGTGGAGGTCAATCTCAAATTTAGCTCTGCATGCAGCCAGACAAAATCAGCTAAGTGAATGGTTCAACCAGTGAGATAGAGGTGACAAACAAAACATGTCTTACATACATCATGCATGTGCACAAATACTGCCCCTCAGGAGCTCCCGACTGAAGGATTTTCACCTTCATCTGTCCACAGCAATGACACATTTTTATACAAGGACTGATCTGCTTTAGCCTTCTTTCTGTGCCTTTTTATCTTTTCAAACTGAAATATTTTTCCCAACATCAAATAATCTCCAAATAATTAATCCGATAACTGTTTGCCTAATTGAATAAAGGGGGATAAAACTGTCCAGATGGAGGTGTAAGCGCAGTGGACTTGCTTAGATAGGCTTATGTGGTTTGCACTGAATCAGCTGATCACTTTTAAAACAGTGAAACTGACCCATAGGGTGGATTATTCAATTACAGTAATTGCATGGTATTATTATAAACATTCATATGAACAGCTTCCCAATGACTGGGATCCAAACTAATTGATTTTATGCGTTTCAGTCGTGTCAGTTAAGCCTATTTGTCACAGATATTTAGAGTAACCACATGCTGTCAGACCTTAGTGTCACGCACAAATAGAATTGGAAATTTTAAATTTTGGAATGAAGTCGGGATACATTTTTTAAATGACAATGTTAATTAATAGAAATACGATAGTTAACTTTACATATTATTATTATTATTATTATTATTATTATTATTATTATTATTATTATTAATAATAATAATAATAATATTTAGTGAAAGCACAAAGGTTGCTAACAGGATTCACAAAAAAGTCCTTCATGCATTTCTCCTGTGGTCTCCTGCAGCAAGTGCATGACCGCAAATCAGGAAAAAGGTATCTCTTTTTTTTATGGGGCCACGCGTGGACACTCAACCTCCTCTAACGGTGGAGAATAATGAACAGATGCTGAGTGAATTAGGAAAGAAACACCGGGTCCCTCCCACAAGGGCCCCCTTTGGCAGGGGCCGCCTGGCTGCCACGTGGCGCAGCTGGCACCGGGTCGTCCGCGATGGTGGGCTCTCCACCGGTCTCTGGCTTTACTGGTGCTCTGCAGACATTTAGCGACTTGGCACTGCGCTGCGCCATCATATCTTCGTGCCACCCTCCGCCGCCCCTCACTGGGGGGAGAAGAAAAAAACAAATTGAGAAAGAGCAGATAATAATAATATATGAAACACGACAACCTGAAACCCTCAGCATGCCCTCTCAGGCCAATCCTTTAAATAAAAGCGGACACACACATAATAGATCCTCATGCATGATTTATTGATATTGTTCTGATTGTACAAAAATGTTTACATTCAACCTAACAGATCAAATATATTTTTAGAGTGTTCATAGGCTACAAGTGTCCAAAAAGCGCACACTATGCCCATCAACACGCATCAGCTGATGGACTCTATGCATTTACTCCGTTGAAAAGTAGTGCGTTTAAAAATTAAGTATTAAACAATTTACCGTTTTAATCTCTGAAGAAAAAAATGAATGGTGTTTTAGGCACATTGTGATGAGACAGCCACTAAATATTTGGAAAAGGGTTTATTCTAAAAAAATATATAGTTCATTTAAAATTTTAATTGCGGGAAGAAAATGAATAAACTTTCACCCAAGTATTAAAGATGACTGTAGCAATGTAAAGTAAATATTGATCATTTTGTAATGAATACTCTATTAAGGACATATAGGTTGCTCTGTGTGCTTTCTTCTGATACTAACTAATCACGCAGAGTTTGGTTGTACTCTAAACGGTCAATTTAATTGTTTTATATTTATTTTATTTTATTAACTCTCATTTTGGTTTATTTAAATTATAATCGTTGTACTTTATTTGTTGTTTTTTCTATATGTGTGATGGCATTTCCAAATGAAAGTCCACTCAGCTTTGGGCCTCTTCAGGTTTAAACCGACCGCTTATTAACTCGCATGATTCCAGCCCGGCTCCTTTTATTTACTCGGTGAGTCAGTTCGACCATTAATGTTAAAATGAAATCATATAAAAAAGCAAAAAGATAAATGTATTACTATTGACAGTGTTGGATCTTGTAGAATTTACACACAGCTATTGACGCAAAAAAATAGTCTGGCCAGTTTAAGGGATGGATGGGTCACTTTTCTCTCCCTTGCGCCCAGCAGCTACTGATTACCCCTGGATGTCAGTGACAACACATGAGGCCCGGGGCTCTGATCCAAAAAAATGGTGGCTCCCACTATTGAGCAATGATCATCTCTAATATGCACTCATCCAAAATGCTATTTCAATACAAGACCAGATTCAAACTGGTTATACAAATAAAATTATTTTAATTTATTTTCTATATTTGCACAAATGAAATGCTAAATCCCAGCTTTGAATTGAATTTTTTAATTGAAGCAGTTCCATTTGTGGCCATGTCGACTTTGCATAAAAGTTCCGATATCTTTCTTTGTCGCTTTTTTATATGAAAACATATTCAATTCTTTCGCATTTGTTGCCTAATCAGCACACTTACCTGAAAATCAAACCAGGTTGTGACTGATATCTGATCCACCAGCTCCACCGAAAAAATAGACAGGTCTAGTATGTGATCCTCAGGTCATCAAAATCCCTATTCAAAGGCCTGAAAGTTGTTTTTAATATGTTGAATTTAATTGAGTACAAACTGAAAAAAGGTACGCGAAAAATTACTTTACAGTAATCTTTAAATTCATTTTATACACATAATTCTGACAGATCCTGATTTAGTTGCACTGCTGAGAGATCAGCACGCACCGTAAAGCGCATTTGATGCGTTACGTCTGACTGCAGCTTTCTTACGGTCGGTTTCTCTTTGTAAACGCTATTTTTGGTACTTTGGATAAATCAAAAATATTTTTGAATCTTCTTATAATCTTTTCGGAAGCCTCTCACACATTCCTCTAAGCAACAGGTCAGAATTTTAAAACGGTGGATGCACTGTGCAAGGTATAATTAATTCCCTTTTATAATAAAAAAAACCCACCTCTCAGCTTCACGAGTTTTTGTGCATATACAGTGGTAAAAAGTAAAAAGTAAAATTTGCTCCTGCTAATTTCCAATGGGTTCTAGCCCATTTCTTAACTGGCTTCTCTGTATAGCACATAACGGATTTTAATACATTTAATTTAAATTATCAAAAGGTGCTAATCGAAATTCTCCATGTAATTCCAGGTTATTCGGTCGACATGCCTGAAACTACCACATATTTTGTAAGCAACAGGTCGAGACAGAAGTTTCTGGCCAAAATCAGTTTAATAGCAAATTTCATTGCACTAAGTTTATTATAAAATGTTTCTGATAAAGAATAGATTTTTTTTTAATTAGCAAAACAATTCTTTGATTAAACATAAAAAATAAAAATCTCCGGCATACTCCTTTATAAGGGCATCTGTGGACAGTAACAGCCAGCGTTATCTTTAAATTGCACCTTTGATGTTGGAAATAAATGAGCAAACATTAAATAAATGTTTATTTATTTTTTTTAAACTAACACTTCCTCTAAAAACCTCTAAAATGTAAATGTATTTGTGTGACTCCGACTATGTATTTATTTATTTATTTATTATTTTCATTGTTCACAACAAAATAAGCTCGCTCAACTCAGACAATTATAAAACACCCTTTGTTTATTATGTCTGTTGTTTTTGTCACAACATGTCTCTTGTTGACTTTCACATTTTAAATTGCACTCATTGTGCATACAGGAATAATTTACTGGACACATTTTTGATAGGATTTACAACAGTATAGAGGTGACATACAGAAGATAATCATTTAGGAGCTGTTTTAATAATAAACGCTTTCTTTAGGATTGTCTCTGTCAGGTCGGCGAGCCTGTAGTTTCCCTCCCTTTCTGAGCTCAGTTGTGGAAAAAAGCGTTCAGATCTTCGTACGGTGGCGCCCTGTCGGGGTGCAGGTGGACGTCATGGAAAGGTGGGATGTTTTCTGAATGCGCGCCTCCGCTGCGCGCTGCCGTTGGTCCAAAATGTAGGCCGTGGCTGGGCCGGGATGTGGTCAGTCCGGAGTAATGCATAGAGTAATGATAGCTCCTATCTGTGTCTGAAGACTCCTGCTGCTTCCCGGACAGGCCGCCGTTCAGGCACACCGGCGGGCTGTGCTGGCCCTCATACTCCGGGCTGTTGTAGTTTGGGGACGTCCCGCCCGGCATGTACACGGCCTCATATCCGGGGCCGCTGTAGGAATGGGAGCGCATATTGAGGGCTCCGGGTCCGGGCTGGTAGTGAGGGCTAGAGAGGCGGGAGCAGCGGTAGGGGTAGGGGTGGACTGAGAACGGAGAGCTGGGCATGTGAAAGCGGGCTCCGTCCGCGCACTGCTCGGTCAGGAAGTTCCTAGTGTTGAGCTGCAGGCAGCCCGCCACCAGATTGGTGGTAGGCTGGGACAGGCCCTTACACAACATCTGCACATAGGTCACCACATCTGGACGTTTCCCATTGCGTAAAATCTCCCCGAGGGCCAGAATATAATTCTTGGCCAGCCTCAAAGTCTCTATTTTGGAGAGTTTCTGAGTTTTGGAGTAGCACGGCACCACTTTACGCAAGTTGTCCAGCGCTGAGTTTAGGTCGTGCATGCGCGTGCGCTCCCGCGCATTGGCCTTGACGCGGCGCAGCTTGGAGCGCTCCACGCGCGCCGGCGTCATCTTGCGCTTCTTCGGGCCGCGCTTCTTGGGTTTATCTCCGCCGTTTTCGTCCCCGCACTCTTCTTCCTCGCCGTCGTCGTCCTCGTCGTCGTCGTCGTCCCCGGCCATCTCGGATTCTGCTCGGCTGCTGCCTTCCTGCGGCTCGTCCAATTCGTCGTCTCCGAGGTGGCAACCCTCGCGTTCCTCCTTCACCTTACATCCGTCGCTCTCCGTGTCCTGCACCCAGTCCGCTGCCAACCGCTGGACGTCCGGCAGCACCTCGCTGAACAGACGGCTCAACATTGTGGCAGGCAACCTGCGAGATATACAGACACAAAGCTTCAGCTGGACGATCATGGCCGGCCGAACAAACCATCTTGTGCTCATGTATCTTTAACCATTTCATTCAAGCTTATATATTTCCAAGTTAAATGTTTTCATGAATTAAAGGGTCAGATGTAAAGTTCATTGGCCTATATACCTTTTGATGTAATTTAGCTGTAGTTTTAATGAAAACTTTAACCATTTTTATTTTTACTTTTGGGGTGCAGGTCATTTGGCCCCTTAACTATTTTGTAGCCTAGCTGTGGCTTTGGTCGTGTCTCACCTGACTTTTTCGTTACGAAATTGAGCAGCAACAATGTGTGAATTCCAACTTACTTTTGACAACAAACTGGAGTAAGTTCATGTAGTAGCCAGGTAAATCTAATTCCTACCTATTTCGTATCCATGGCCGCCCCTCCTCCTTTCTTTTCGTGTAAACAAACAGGATATTTCATACCCACCTACCTCAAGATTACTCTTTTGATGAACTATAAAGAGACAAATAACCCTAAACATTGTAATTTCACACATATATTTGCAATAAACTCTTATTTTTTTAAAACATTATTTTATTTTTATTTCTTGGAGCCAAAAAAAGATAATTTTCCACCTTAACCCTTTCCTTTTTTTGTAGTTTTGGTCCTTTCTTACTTGACCTTTTTGCTTGACCATTTCATACCTTTGCATCTTTGTTATTTTTATACCTTGTAATGTAGTACTTTTACATTTGTACTACTTTCGTTTCAGGTTATGAAACAGTGCTGCTGTTGGTAGCTGTTGCCTTGCAGCAAGAAGGTCCTGAGTTTGAATCCATGACTGGGGGTTTTCTGCATGAAGTTTGTATGTTCTCCCTCTGCATGCGTGGGTTACCTCCGGGTACTCTGGCTTCCTCTCACAGTCCAAAAACCATGACTGTTAGGTTAATCGGTCTCTCTAAATTGACCTTAGGCATGAGTGTGTTTGTGCATGGTTCTTTGCCCTGTGTATCTCTGTGTTACCCTGTGATGGACTGGCGACCTGTACAGGGTGTACCCTGCCTCTCTTCTGATGACTGCTGGAGACACCAGCCCCCCTGTAACTCTGCAAAGGATAGATGGCATAGAAATTGGATGGATGGCTGGATGGCTGGATGGATGGATGGATGGATGGATGGATGGATGGATGGATGGTAGTTTCAGGTATGAAATGGAGCCACTTCTCGGAGCTACGTTTCGATTCTGTGTCGTCCGTATGAACCAGGAGAATATTTTGTACATGCTTTCACAGCCAAGGGTTTATAATAATTTCATATTTTCTACTGATGATCTGCTGTGAGGAAATGTGGTTTTATGATCTAATAGATATTATATACCAGCAGGATGTTGCTCAGAGTTATTTGAGTTTAATCAGTTATAATCTGTCTGTCATATTTCACAGGAGTCAACTGGCAACAAACATAACTGGAGATAGGTCCTTAGAGCCGGACCAAGGCAAAGCAAACTAAGCTGCTCTTTAGAGCCCACCCACCCCCAGGCCAGCAGGGGTCCCCCAAGAGCACTCAACTATTCATACAGATGTAAAGATTTCTAATGTGCTGTTATGTTATCAGCAACGGGCCAGCATTTTTATTTAAAAACTGGTGAATAGTACTTAAAATGTTTAACAAGGTAAATTATGTGGATCTTCCAAATTAAATATGTACTAGTAGTGAGAGAAACATATTCTTTTACTAACTGTTATCAGTCATATTTTATTTATCACTATAGCTGCCTATTTAACAAACCACAAATAAATATTTTGTGTCAAATTAAACATATGAAATTATGTCTTGCTTGTACCTAATTAAAAACTACAAGTATTTGTTTGTACATGTCAGATAGATAGATAGATAGATAGATAGATAGATAGATAGATAGATAGATAGATAGATAGATAGATAGATAGATAGATAGATAGATAGATAGATTGATTGATTGATTGATTGATTGATTGATTGATTGATTGATTTGCCAATGTGTCGCCTTGTACCTGAAAACAGTCTGCTACGAAACGACCAAAACTAAAGTGGTAAATGGAGAAGCACCATGGCTAACTGGCTAATCCCCATTTGGACAAATTGACTCTTTTGAAAATAATTTTTTATTGACCCATGAACAAAGCAACACGGCCTCTTTCCTCCTTGGTTGTCAAAGCGGGTGTAAAAATATTTCCATTGGTGTTACGAATTGACTCTTTGTCGTTCATAAAAGTCCCACAAAAAGAGGACTCTATATTTCTTCTCCGAAAAGCCGGATACGAAACGGCGATGGGGCGAAGTGACCAGTACCCGACGATGGTCCTGCGGCCCCATGGTTATTTACGCACTCATGGGTTTTCTGCAAAACGAGAGAGCAAAATGTAACAAGTTCATTCAGACTGGAGGCCTAGACAAGGACTGGCCACCCACCGACCACCCTGGCCTACCTGAAAAAAGGAATAAACCGAAATCCATGGACGTCGAGAGTTTGAATTTATAGCCTCAAGGTGTGACTCCGACTTATTCAGATAACTACAGTTATAAAACTGTAAAATAGTTTGGCTATTTTCTTTGTCTGCCTGTTTAAAGCAACTTAAAACAACGATATTCAATATAAATGTTCGGTCCTAACAAAACTATGTCTCTTCATAATTTTGTCAAATATCTTGGAAATGTAATTAAACCTGATTGCTTTTCCTTCACCGCTTGGTGTTTGTCATAGCCTACTGACTTCGCATCCTTTCGAATGTCTCTATTTAGATTTAACAAAAGGTTATTATTTCACTGCTTGAGGCATCAGTCTTGGACACTCCTTGGCCTAAACCTGTGTGAGGAGACGAATCGGCCAGCATGAGCTTATTCCTAAGGGACGCACTCATGGTACGGATATCTGCTGCAGGAGAGTGCCATCCTTACAGCACAACAAGGCCTCATATAGTAACCTATAAAACGAGATCCGAAACTGTTTTATTTGCACATAAACACATTCTTAAACCAGTTAAGAAAATTAGCTTTTTTCTGATTCTTCCTTTACTTAAATATTACGTGAATTTCCAAACAAACTTGTAAAAATATATTAAAATATAGAGCATTAAAGCATGAAACTGTTCCTTCAAAGCTTGTTAAAGCTGCTTTAAATATGTTATAATATATATTTATATAAGCGATGTTATTTCTTAATTAGTAATCTCAATATTTTGGGTAAATTAAATCCAGTTTTAGGGTCTTAAAGCACCCTCATTACGCACAGCATTGGTGGTGAAATGCATTTGTACTAGAAGTGCATTGCTCCGTAGAACTATGGCCATGAACTGACCTGTAAGTCTGGTTCAATATGAAAGTTAAACATTGGAATTAAATTTTAAGCCTCAAAATTCTCGGGTCTTCTCAGATTTTTTTGAGCTCAGCTGTGCGTCTGGAGTCCAAGGGCGTCTTTTTTTGCTCCCTAATCGTGTAAGCACAATGTAATTAATGCCAACCAATACCTTGTCAATTAGCCCGCGTATCTCTGTGGAGAATTCAACCCCCACAGTGGCTCTGACGAGCGTCGTGCACGAACACACACATAAGCACACATGCAGTCCAAAAATAAATTACACCCCCGATGCTCGTTTTATATTGGAAATAAAACGCTAGTTATGATATATTTCTAATTGTGTGGTTTTGATGATTTGTTTAACTTAAATATTTTCGACTAAAAGTGCAAGAATGGTTATGCGCAAAAAAGAACAGAACTGAAGGGTTTGAACATAGTTTAGGATTTTGTCTGATGTTATGATAGAAAAATAGTAAACTCTGGCATTGAATTATTTCCAGTTATTTTGGCTCCAACACATTAATATTCCCCGTAGCTGCAGGAGTAACAAGCACAAAGGCAAAGCAGAACAAGAGATGGTTAACCTACCTCCGCGGTGGAGCTCAGTGACGGGGCAAAGCTGGTTTGTTTACACCATATCTCTCCGGGTGGGCATCACATCCACACGCCCTGCGCGGATACTGCGTGGATGCTGCGTGGATGCTCTCACGCCTGTCTCCTACCACTCAGTTTCTGTCTGGATCTTCTGCTGCTGCTGCTCCTCTGCCTGTATCTGCTGCACAAACCGTGTGGAGAGGGAGCTGTGTGCCACCTCAGAGGCGGGACCGGGTGGGTTACATACCAGCTCTGATGCCAGGCCCATATGGCTGGCACGTCATTGGCAGGAGCCATCACATGAGAGCCGGTGATTGACATGCGCCCGCATTCACAGAGACTACCCTCCCTACTCCCCCACTCCCCCGGGGGAGAAGGACTCGCCATCTGTCACCGAGCTGAAAGGAAAAAGGGAATAAGAGAGAGATGGCACAAATAAAAATGCTTCTTTTAGCCGCTATCTTTGGGGGGAAATGGGGTTAATCTCATATAGGGGGTGTAGGAAAACAATCTCCTTATTAGAAATAATTATATTCAGCTTATAAAACCGTTTCTGAATGATCCTTTGCAACTACAGTGAAACAAAGAGCACTGTTAGATAATGACAATTCTAGGTTTACTATGGAGTAATGTGTTCTGTAGAATGAAAAATCTACTCACTTACGTCTTTGGGGACATCATGTGAACAATTTGATTTGTACAATGAATTTGAAACCACAGATGGTTCAAAGTATGGAGGTCCAGGAGTGCTACATTTAATGAACATCAAGGAAATTACTTCAATATGTAATTAAATGTAAAACAAATACATATGTCATTAAATATATAGTTAAAAAGCATTCCATTAATACATATATTTTGCAACTGAATAAAAAGTGCAGAGGAATATGGAAATCCGAAAATGCCACAATGTACTATAAGAAGAAAAATAATTTAACTACTACATGGTTGTGCCAATACGTAATTAAAATGGCAAATAAATGCTGAAATATTTTAAGAAACATGTCGTTAAGCATTTTTGTCACTTATAAATTTATTATTTTACTGACAAAAAGTATGGTGTAGTAAGGAATTTCCGGAATTTCCGGAATTGCGCCGCTCAAGGTGGCAGCATGTTGGAGTAGCTCTGTTACGTTGGTTCATATTTTTTTTCTTTTTTAAAAACTTTAATTCTTCCATTTCTGGTAGAAACATTGTTTTTGTGGACAACTGTTCTCTCTGGTTTTGAATGCTGTGCAGCTGGAAGGATTTTTGCTGATACTTTTTATTTCTGGACATTTGTTATGATGCATAACCATGGCAACAAGGTGGTTTACAACTGGCAGCAGCTGATTAACATCACAAAAGCTCAAATAATACCTCAACTACAGCCACAAAACCCTGATGAGTTGAAAAGAAGACGCCATAGATCCAGAGCATCCTCTACATCAGACTGTCATACAACTACAGAGCGTCTTCAGTCAGAGGCTTCTTCAGATCTGCAGAGCGCTACATGAGATCATCCCTACCCACAGCCATCAGCATCTACAACAAATCTTTGAAGGAACTTTCATAATGAGTTACAACAACATTTAATTTCCCTTTGGGATTAATAAAGTAATTTTGAATTTTGAATTTGAATTTGAAGTTCAACAATGCCACTATTCACAAAACTAAAACCAATAACTAAGTTCCTACCTAAATGTGTTAATATGTAATTAAAACAAGAAATGAACAGAAATAGTTCAAAAGACATTTAAAATAAAAAATGTGTCATTAATAAATATATAAAGCATACTGTCATGGTTTTAGGTATCTGTTTGGCCCACATACATGAAACTCTCAGGATACCAGAAAGATTTTAAAAGGTTTATTGAAATGATGATTGTGTATCCTGGAGGTGTTGAGAAACTGCCAGGAGCTTCTGGGGACCGGGAGCTGGAGCACTGAAATGAACAGATGATAAGTAAAGGAATATCGTCCGAGAAATTCTTGTACTGATAAATGTTTACAGTGAGGAAGAAGTGGAGACGTCAGGGGAGAGTGAATGGAGAGAGAATGGGTAACCAGTGTGGTGGCTGAACTGGAGGCTGGAGGTGAGCTGAGAAGGTGAGCTGGAGATTGATAATGATTAAGAAAGATCTGAGAGGGAGTATCTTACTGAAAGGTGTTGGAGGCCAGACAGGAGGCATGCTGCTGGTGAAGGCGATGAGGAGTTAGTCCAGGTGTACGATGGAGAAAGGCGAGTATAAATGGAGATCAAAGTTAGTGGATAGGATTGCAGCAGGAGGAAGTTAATGGAATGAGAAAGCTGGAACCAGTCGTGGAGAAGGAACAATGTAAACCTTGAAATGCGGTTTGTGTCTGGAGACGTGGAATCTGGAGCTCAGGAGTGAGAAGACTTAAAACAAATACATGGAAGAGGAAGACAAAGAGAAGGTACAGCTCTAGAGAAGACATAAGAAACCCCTAAGAGATTCACAGAGGGTTAGAAATGTTACCACAAACGCTAACATGCAGGTAATGAGTGACCGGCTTCCAGCTCCCTTTATCATCCTGCTGATCTTCTGATGAGCTGCAGGTGTGTAAAAGCCCTCCTGCAAATCTCTAACCACCAGAGCTGTGTATGGAAGTCTGAAGGTTAAATTGTTCAAAAGTTCAACAAATCCTTAGATCGATCGATCCATCAATCCATCCATCAAGCCATCCATTAATCCATCCATCCATCCATCCATCCATCCATCCATCCATCCATCCATCCATCCATCCATCCATCCATCCATCCATCCATCCATCCATCCATCCATCAATCGATCCATCCACCCATCCACCCATCCATCCATCCATCCATCCATCCATCCATCCATCCATCCATCCATCCATCCATCCATCCATTGTCTATACCCTATTATTACTGCAGGGTTAGGGTTAGGGGGCTGGTGCCTATCTCCTGCAGTCATTGAACGAGAAGTGGGGTACGCCCTGGACAGTTTACCCGACAACATAGAGACACAGGGCAACAGTATTACTAAATGCATCCCTGTCCAGCTGTATTCAATAAATTACATTTGTAAATGATTAGCCTAATATGCCACTATGTTAAAAAAATGGGAGAAAATACACACATTTAAAAACATTGTTTATTATTAATAGATATGACTTTTATTGTTTGACAAAATTTACACAGAAATATTTTGCATGCTGTGTTTTGAATGCTGTAGCACATCATTGATTTATTTTATCCGGCCCCTACACCCATCAAGCTCAGTAGGTGGGAGTAATGTTAAAATATTTGGTTGTAAGTAGATTTGCTAAAGGCCTGCAAGGTGACACAGTTGGTAGCACTGTTGCCTTCCAGTCAGAAGGTCCTGGGCTCAGATCAGATTCTGGCCGGGGGTCTTTCTGCATTCAGTTTGCATGTTCTCCCTGTGCATGCATGGGTTCTCCCCATGTACTCCCTCATCCCAAAGTCAAAAAACATGACTGTTAGGTTAATTGCTCTCTATAAATAGTCCTTGGGTGTGCGTGTGTTTGTGTGCACGGTTGTTTGTTCTGTGTGTCTCTGTGTCACCCTATGATGGACTGGCAACCTGTCATGGGTGTACCCAGCTTCTCACCCAATGACTGCTGGAGTCAGGCAACCCCCCCCCCCCCCTGCAAACGTATAAGACAATGGATGGATGGATGGACGGTTGGATGGATGGATTTGGTGCATAGGTTAACCAATCAGATGTCATTGTGAATTTGATGAGCCACAGCAGTTTAAATGATTTTGCGGTGCATCTGCAGCAAAGGAAATAATTGAATGAATTTGGAAACAAGTAATTATGACTTTAATATATGATGTACTTACATTTTAATCAATTAACTTCACATTTAATTGTTTAACTATGTATTTAATAAATTATTGACACTTTAATTGTTTTATTTAAATTTTGACATACATAAAATGCATTGTTTATAGAAATACTTTTTGTGGTAATTTTGGCACTTGAAAAAAAATTCAATCAAGTCATGGATTAAAGATTATGCTCTTGAAGGGTAAGAAAACTCCACAATGTCCACTCAAAGGCTAAGGATGAATAAATACCCAGGCAGCAACTGAGATCAGAGTCAGGGTGCAATTGCCTAAACGAGTCAATTGAACTGAGCTAAGCAGAGCGTCCTGTTTGTGCTGCCAGGCTTGGCACAGGTGCCATGTGGGCGGATTGTGCCAAAGGTGGCAGAAGCACAGATTGCAGAGAGGGAGCAGAAGTCAGGGAATAAGAAAGGGAATGAATAATAAGCGAGAGAGCCAGGGGGATCGGGTTTATCATCCCCATCATATTATTGATGCACAGTTTATTAACCAGGGAGCAAGTTCCCTCTATTTTTATTGAAAAAGACAAAATGTTGGAGTGCCTGTTGTTCCTAATCCCCTGATAAAAAAGCAGCCAAGGCCAACATGGAAAAGGTTTCACACAAATGTGAGGAATGAGCGCATAGTTTGCTCAAAATTATTTAATCAACATATTTCCACATTTCAGCTCACATAAACTTTCTTAAGGAACAAGCTGCAGTCATCATTTATTCATACAGTAACTCTATAGTTTACTCAATAAGTTTTTTTTCTTCCATAAAATTAACAGAAACCAAAAAGAAGAGGATAATGATTTGCATAACCTCTATGCTGGACTGACGACCTTTCCCGGGTGTACCCCGCCTCTTGCACAATGACCGCTGGAGATATGCACCTTCAACAAGAAATATGATCAGAAATTGCACAGTCGTTGCAAACAAACAAAATGACATAAGGTCTGGATGTTGATTGGGTCATTCTTACACATGGATATACTTTAAATTATACCATTCTATTGTAGCTCTGGCTGCATGTTTAGAGTTGCTGTTCTGCATGGAAGGTGATCCTCTGCCCCAGTCTCAAGTCTTTTGGGGCCTCTAACAGGTTGTCATCCAGTACTGCTATGTATCACAGGATGCCTTTCTTCAGTTCCATCCATTTTCCCATCATCTCTAACTAGTTACCTTGTCCCTGCTGAAGAAATGCATCCAATCATACTGATGAAATATGATGCTGCCCTCACCAATTTTACTGCAGGGAAAGTGTGTTCAGGGCGATGTGCAGTCTTCGGTTGAAATCACATGTGGGGTGCCCCAGCCCCACGGTTCCATCCTGGGGCCCTTATTATTTAATATCTACATGCTCCCACTAGCCCAGATTTTAACAACCAATAAGATTAGCTACCATAACTTATGCAGATGATACTCAGCTCTACATTACGATGTCATCAGGTGACTTTGAACCCATCCAGACCCTAAGTAAATGTATCGAGAAAATCGATGGATGGATGCCATTGTGGTGGAAAATTGTTATGCAATTAGGAATTAAGTGTATATTCTCTGTTTAGTGAATGCATCTAAGGAAATGACAATCTTATTGTTCCAGCTTAATGTTATGAGAAAGATATATGTGTCAGGTCACCAGAGAGACAGATGCCAGGAAAGTAAGATAACAGTCTGGCCTTCGGATGTGCTGCTTTATGCGTTGATATAAGACTTGTGTGAAGCAGTTCTCCGGAGGCGGGGCGTGAACGTTGGAGAAGACATCTACAGAGATAAACAATGATTGCTGAATACTATTTAAGCGATTAGTTAGAAAGGTTGGTTAGGGTGATGCACGAGTAACTCTGTCCCCTCCATTGTCTAGGCCAGACATGTTTGAATTAAATACTTAGACGCCTTCTTGGACTCAAGTCTTCTTTATTATGGAAACCCTGAGATACTATTTTTTGCCATTACACCATAACTTTCTCCAGCTGAACAGAAAAAAAACAGAAGTAATAATTATTTTTGGACCTAAAGAGGAACGATCGAGAGTCAGCACACAGCTTCAGTTAATACAGATAGAAACTACTGATCAGGTCCGAAATTTAGGTGTAGTAATGGACTCAGACCTGAACCTCCAGGGTCACATAAAGGCAATAACAAGGTCAGCCTTCTATCACCTGAAGAACATTTCTAGGATTAAAGGACTCATGCAACTCTCTGCAACAGGACCTCGAAAAACTCATCCAAACGTTTATCTTTAGTTGCATTGATTACTGCAACAGCGTTCTCACAGGTCTGCCTAAAAAGTCAATTAGACAGCTGCAGCTGATCCAGAACGCTGATGCTCGTGTCCTCACTAGAACCAGGGAAGTAGAGGACATCACCCCAGTTCTAAAGTCCTTACACTGGCTCCCTGTAGCTCAGAGAATAGACTTCAAAATACTTTTACTAGTTTACAAATCATTGAATGTCTTAGCACCAAAGTATATTGAAGATCTGCTGTTACTATACCAACCCCTCAGACCACTCAGGTCCTCTAATTCCAGTCTACTCAACATCCCTAGAATCAGAACCAAACACGGAGAAGCAGCTTTCAGTTTCTATGCTCCTCTAATCTGGAAACAAACTTCCAGACAACTGCAAAGCTGCTGAAACACTGAGTTCTTTTTAATCACAACTAAACACATATCTGTTTAGAGCTGCCTTTGAGTAATGCTTTGATGTATCATGTTTTATGTATGCTTCTTGCTTTATTGCTGTTTTTACATTATATGCTTTGTAATGCCTTGATATATCTGTGTATGCTTCTTGCTTTACTACTGTTTTTACTTTAAATGCTTTGTCTGTGTTTTACTGCTACTTTTATTTCACCTCTTAACCATGTAAAGCACCTTGAATCACCTTGTTGTTGAAAGTGTGCTATAAAAATAAAATTGCCTTGCCTTGCATTATGTTTTCTGCTACACAGCATTTTGCTTTTAGATCAAAAAGTTTGATTTTGGTGTCATATAACCAGAACATCTTTATATTTATGTTGTTTCCCTTTATGGTTTGTTGTAAAATAATGTTATTTTTTACAGATTTCTTTTAACAAAGAAATATTTTCTTCTTGACATTCTTTTATCAGAGTGCACAACTTAATAGTTGCCCCGATGCTTGCACCTGAGCTGTGGATGTCAGCAGCTTCTTTGAGCCAAATGAAGGCTATTTGGGTTGTGATTGGTTTGGAGTTTTGCCATGCTGTTTTCATTTTCAGATGATGGATTGAACAGTAGTGATGTGCGGATTGATACTAAAATATCGATACCTCCAATACCAGCTTTGTATGTTCTAGAATCGATGTTCTTATAAAAATATTGATATTTCAGTCATTTGGAGCAAATATTTAGTTTATTGGAAATAGAAATACAGAGTAAAGTAACCACAATTACCCTAGTTTATCTGAATAATGCCCACTAAATGTTTATTGTTTTATGTTGAGATGTTCAGGTAGGCGTTTTAAGACACACATGCTCAGATGCTGTCAATAAATATGTAAGTTGGCTCTTTTCTTGTATGATAATTCTTCATCAATAAACAAGAAGAACCAGTTATATGTCTTGCATTCAGTATGAAGTGACACTTTTAAGTACACTACTTGTTACTTTAATTTCCCAAACAGTAATATTTGAGCACGATCAAGGAACGATCAAGAGTCAGCACACAGCTTCAATTAATACAGCTAGAAACTACTGATCAGGTTCGTAACCTAGGTGTAGTAATGGACTCAGACCTGAACCTCCAGGGTCACATAAAGGCAATAACAAGGTCAGCGTTCTATCACCTGAAGAACATTTCTAGGATTAAAGGACTGATTTTGCAACACGACCTAGAAAAACTCATCCATGCGTTTATCTTTAGTCGGATTGATTACTGCAACAGCATCTTGACAGGTCTGCCTAAAAAGTCAATCAGACAGCTGCAGCTGATCCAGAACGCTGCCGCTCGCGTCCTCACTAGAACCAGGAAAGTAGAGCACATCACCCCCGTTCTAAAGTCGTTACACTGGCTCCCTGTAGCTCAGAGAATAGACTTTAAAATACTTTTACTAGTTTATAAATCATTACATGGCTTAGCACCAAAATATGTTGAAGACCTGTTGTCATGGTACCAACCACCAAGACCACTCAGGTCCTCCAACTCTAGCCTACTAAACATCCCTAGACTCAGAACTAAACATGGAGAAGCAGCTTTCAGTTTCTATGCTCCCCTTATCTGGAACAGACTTCCTGACGAGTGCAGAGCTGCTGAAACTCTGAACTGCTTTAAATCGAGACCAAAAACCCATCTGTTTAGAATTGCCTTTGAGTAAATGCTTGATGTTATATGTATGAAATGTGTTCATGCTCTCTTGCTTTTTTTTATTTTTCTCTTGCTTTATTGTGTATCATGTATAATGTGTGTTTCTTTTAAATCACCAAATCATGTAAAGCACCTTGAATTGCCCTGCTGTTGAAAGTGTGCTATACAAATAAAATTGCCTTGCCTTGCCTTGCCTTGCCTTGAGCAAAGTATCGGTATCGGATCGGAATCGCCGATACTCGCCTTCATTTTACTTGGTATCGGATCGGATAGGAAATCCGTGGTATCGCACATCACTATTGAACAGTGCTTGGGATATTGATTTCTAAACTAATCCTACTTTAAACTTCTTCACAACTTTCTCTCTGACTTGTCTGCTGGTTTTTATAGAACAACTTTTAGAGAAACTGAGAATAAATTACATTCATAAAAAAGTTACCCCTAAAGTTAATTGACTTTTATTTAGTGGTGTCAAATAAATGGGTCTGAATATAGATGCATATGCACACTACATTTTTCAGATTTTTATTCTTTTACCAGTTTTTAAAACATTAAAACATTTTACTCCCAATTTAGAATAATGTGCTACCTTGTATAGGCAAACATCATATCCAAACAATAAATTTAAATTTGTGGTTGTAACATGACAAAATCTACTTTTGCAATGCTCAATGGATATTTTCTAATGAGTTTAACAAGACAAACAGTGGTGTAAGAAAGATGCAAACAGATAAAGACAATCTTAACAATACTACTGTTACTAAAATTACTTCTGTTGCAAAGAAAACAGCTGCAAACACCTTCTTTAAAGCAAACTTATTGTACAAACTGATCCAGATTCATACAAAAAAATCACCAAGATACCTTGCTCAAGAAACTCGGCTACCATAAATAATTTTGTCTTGCATCTTGATCCCTTGTGTGACAGGTAAAGTGGCATTTATACTGCAGTTATTTGTTCAACTCACAGGCTCATGCAAAAGCAATGATGATGAAAATTGTCCGTGTCATCCATCGTTAAATTAATTAATTAATTCATTCATTCATTCATTCATTCACTCATTCATTCACTCATTCATTCTCTGTACCCGTCCATCCTATGCAGGGTTGGGGGGCGCTGGTGCCTATCTCCAGCAGTCCATTTAATTTATTAATAAATATTTCAATTCAATTCAATTCAGTTTATTTATATAGCGCCAATTCACAACAGATGTCATCTCAAGGCACTTAACAAGAAGTCATTTCAATACAATTATACAAACATTCCAATCAGTTAAAAAGTTTCCTATTTAAGGAATCCCAGCAGATTGCGTCAGTCATTGGCGTGAGGTTGGGCAGATTTCCAACCACAGCAATCCTTCAGCAATCCCTCATACTGAGCAAGCATGTAGCGACAGTGGAGAGGAATAAATATAAATGTATCATCAAAAAATCTCTTTGTATAATAACAAAAAATACCTCTAGAGCTGATTTAGAATGATTTTTGCATTCTAAATGAACATTTCTAAATGGGAAGAGAGGATAAAGCTAAAACATTAGTAGGTCATGGATTTCAAAACATCGGAGGAATTTGGCTGAGTTTACAAAGAAGCTTATTTGGTTGTCAAATTAGGTGTCTTAAATATTTAGAAGTGAGCGACATCTGCTGGTAAAAATAAGGTATTACAATTTGTCCGGCGAGATATATTCATAATTATACAACATTCCCACGCAGGGGATTACAAACATGGAGCCACATGTAGGCTATGTTGTTTTTTGTTGCTAATAATAAACATCACAAGGACGAGCGTTTTCATAACTATATCATCCTGAGGTTTTCTCCAAATATCTTTAACATCTGCCAGTATCATACCATACTGTTACACCAGCGTTTTTTAATGATGAGTACAAAATGAAGGTGTTGAAATAAACATTAACTGTAAAGACATGAAGAACAAACAGTTGCCTTTTGGCGCCCTCTCGTGGCGGCCCATTATAAATACAAACCGATGAAAGAAATTCACTTAGTGCCATGGTTTTTATTGGTCTTCGATTATATTCAGGATAAAGAGTTGGTCGTCATGACCAGTTACATCAGTTACATAATTTCATCCAGGTTCAATGTTAATTGTCACGATTCTTTTCCAATTTTATTTATGTTTTGGTGCCTGGGGGTGAATAGGTCTAGGAAGGAAACACAGACATTCCTCTGGGTCTTTCTGAGTCCTGCAACCCAACAAATGGTAGATGATGGTAGCTTCTGCTGTATGTTTAAGTTTATTGTCCTGCTGTAAGGCGAACCTCTGCCCCAGTCTCAATATTTCTTTTCAGATTCAATCAGGTTTTCTTCCAAAATTCCCCCATCTGTCCTCTGACCAGCTTCACTGTCTCTGCTGAAGAAAAACACCCCACAATATGATGCTGCCACCATGATGTTTCACAATGTGGATGGTGTGTTCAAGAAAACATGCTGTTAGTTTCCTGCCACATATACTGTTTTGCATGTAAGCCAAAATGAATGCTGATGTGACACCTATAGTGAGGAACATTATTAACAAGTATTTGAACACCCTGCGATTTTGCAAGTTCTCCAACTTAGAAATTATGGAAAGGTCGGAAGTTCACATTGTAGGTGCATTTCCACTGTGAGAGACAGCATTTAAAAAAAATAAAAAAATCTGGAAATCACATTGTCTGATTTTTAAAGAATTTATTACTATTTTATTGCTGCACATAAGTATTTAAACACCTGGCAATCAGCAAGAATTCTGGCTCTCGAAAACCTGTTGCTCTGCTTTTAAAAAGTCCACCTCTACTCCACTTATTAATCTAAATTAGTAGCACCTGTCTGAGTTCCTTAAAGACACCTGTCCACCCCACAGTCAGACTCCAACTACTAGCATGGGCAAGACCAAAGAGCTGTCAAAAGACACCAGAGACAAAATTGTAGACCTCCATAAGGCTGGAAAAGGCTACGGGGCAATTGCCAAGCAGCTTGGTGAAAATAAATCAACTGTTGAAGCACTTGTTAGAAAATGGAAGAGGCTAAAGAGGACTCTCAGTCTCCCTCAGACTGTGGCTCCATGCAAGATCTCACCTTGTGGGGTATCACTGATGATAAGACAGGTGAGGAATCAGCCCGGAACTACACAGGAGGAGCTAGTCAATGACACGAAGAGAGCTGGGGCCACAATTTCAAAGGTTACTTTCGGTAGAACACTACGCCGTCATGGTTTAAAATCATGCATTGCACAGAAGGTTCCCCTGCTCAAGTCATCACATGTCTAGGCCCCATCTGAAGTTTGCCAATGACCATCTGGATGATCCAGAGGAGAAATGGGAGAATGTCATGTTGTCAGATGAGAACAAAATATAACTTTTGGTCTAAATTACACTCTCCGTGTTTGGAGGAAAAAGAAGGATGAGTTGCATCCCAAGAACACCATCCCTACTGTGAACTATCGGGGTGGAAATATGCTTTGGGGGTGCTTTTCTGTGAAGGGGACAGGACGACTGTGCTCTATTAAGGAGAGGATGTGTGGGGCCATGTATTGTGAGATTTTGCGCAACAACCTCCTTCCCTCAGTAAGAGCATAGAAAATGGGTCGTGGCTGGGTCTTCCAACATGAAAATGACCCGAAGCACACAGCCAGGATAACCAAGGAGTGGCTCCTTATGAAGCATATCAAGGTTTTGGAGTGGCCTAGCCAGTCTCTAGACCAAAATTCAACAGAAAACCTTTGGAGGGAGCTGAAACTCCATGTTGCTTAGCAACAGCCCCGAAACCTGACAGAGCTAGAGAAGATCTGTGTGGAGGAGTGGGGCAAAATCCCTGTTGCAGTGTGTGCAAACCTGGTCAAGAACTACAGGAAACGTTTGACCTCTGTAATTGCAAACAAAGGCTTCTGTATCAAACATTAACACTGATTTTCTCAGGTGTTCAAATACTAATGTGCAGCAATAAAATACAAATTAATTCTTTAAAAATCCGACAATGTGATTTCCTGATATTTTTTTAAATGCTGTCTCTCACTGTGGAAATGGACCTACAATGTGAATTTCAGACCCCTCCTTAACTTGTAAGTGGAAGAACTTGCAAAATCGCAGGGTGTTCAAATACTCATGTTCCTCACTGTATGTGGCTTGTTGCCTAATTGAAAGGAGAATTCTAATGGCTTTCTTTGAAAAATTGTTTGCTTCCTGCCACTCTTACATATAGGCCAGATTTGTTGAGTGTGCGACTGTAGTTGTACTGTTGAATAATTCTCCCATCTGAGCTGTGGATCTCTGCAGCTCCTCCAGAGTTCCCATGCGGTCTCTTAGCTTCCTTGCTGATTGATGCTTGGAAGCTTGCTGTCAGTTAAGTGGACAACCATGATTTGCTTGGTTTGCAACTGTGCCTTTCCACTTCCTATTTTCAGAACTTTGAGATATTGTTTTATTATCTTACTCTTCTTCACACTCCACCACAACTTTACTCTTGACCTGTCTCTGCCATATTACTTAGTCTTCAATCAAAAAAAAAAAAAATCCACAAAAAAATACTTTGAATTTTATGGAAGAAATGTGATAAAGCTGCTAATTCTGCATGCCCCCCTGAACAAATGTTAAATAAAACGCCCAAAGAATAAAAACGTATTTTTTATTTGGGCCACTCGAATTTCTTTACATAATGAGAATAATAATAATAATAAGAAGAAGAAGAAGAAGAAGAAGAAGAAGAAGAAGAAGAAGAAGAAGAAGAAGAAGAAGAAGAAGAAGAAGAAGAAGAAGAAGAAGAAGAAAAAGAAGAAGAAAAAGAAGAAAAAGAAGAAAAAGAAGAAAAAGAAGAAAAAGAAAAAGAAAATAAAGGAGAATCTTGATTAACATGACCTGCAACTGTCGTTTACGAAAACGTCTTACTTTCAGATCACTTCAAACGGAATTCCGCCTTCGTCCACTTTGGAATTAGAATTTCCGACGGCAGCTGAAAGCATCATAAAGCTCGATTTCTCCTCGTTATGTAGAACAGGTCAGTAATCACAGCGGGACAGGCATATGGCCAGAGACTGAGAGAGGGGAGGGCGGAAAAGCGTTAGAGTGAGAGGAAGCTGGAGAATCTGTCACATTCAGCTCCAGACACCAAAGAGAGAAACGGAGAGGCTCAAATATTTTTTTAAAGACATCCATTTGCTTCAATTTGACCATTGCAGTTCACTAGGCTACAAGCTGCACAGATAGGTAAATCCCTGCTGCCTCCACCTGGATTTTTAAAGACGTCGGTGCGCTTGGCTGCGGTGAGGTGACAGGCTGGATGCCATGGACCCGCTGCTGTCCACAGACCCAGAGATGATGGAGCGAGAGGCGGATAAGGATGCGCGGAGGAAGATCCAGTTCTCCGTGCCTTCCTCGTTGCCTCTGCAGCTGGATCCGCGACAGGTGGAGATGGTGAGGTCCCACAGCGTGCTGTTTGTAGACAAACCGGTGTTTGACCCCGGCAGGGACATTTGAAGGGGGCACGTGTTCAAAGTTTTAAAGTGGCCCACACCAAGGATTTTGATTGATTAAAATAATGTTCACCGTGATATATTGAATTTAACGCAATGTTAGTAAATCTCAAGAAATTAAAATATTATCGAAAAGTTTGAATATTTCATTCATTCAGTTCAAAAGTCTGCACATCCCTGGCCATTTTTTTGGTTTTATTTTTGAGAGTGAAACAATGAGACCAAGATGAGTAATTTCAGAACTTGGACATTTGACATGTGTCCTGCACATTTAAGATGAAAAACAAGCCAATTCATTGGAGAGGGAAGAAAGTTGTAATAATCCTGTAACTAATTAAGCTGGGCACTCCTGGTCTAAAGAATAAGCTTTCTAGAATTAAGGATTTTCTTTCAAATTAAACATTGATTCGTGAGTATAATCTCCTAAACCTTTGTGTGAACATTTGTTGTGGTCGGATTAAACAAAAACAAACTTTGGGGCCACTGTTCGGGCTCACATAAGGTTTGACTCCAACTATATATCCAAATCAACAGTATAATACTTAATCGGAAGAAAATGTAAGCTTTGGATTTGCCGAGTCATAGGAGGAAAAAGTCAGAAAATCACCTGAAGAGGGCTGTAGATGAGAGATTTGGAAAACTTCTGCAGGCAGAGTTGCCAAATATGGTCAAATCAAGCTGTTATGCAACCTGGTATTGTAAAAATGGTTTGTTCACTTTTGAGAACCACTGTAGACTCATTACACACAGATGAATATATTTTAGGCCACAGTTTTCCCTTCCACTTAACTTTCTATTGATACGCTTGGAATTACCAGCTTCTTTAGCAGTGACCTTTTGCAGCTACAGAGATTGATTTATCTTTATCTTTGCATTTGATTTCATTTAAAGTAATGAAAGAGTAAATGTGAATGTGTGTATGTGTGACATGGTGAGATCAGGCCAAGGTCATGAAGGTTGAAAAATACATGGAATGTATTTTGCAGAAATAATCCCAGGAAACTATTATCACGTTGTTCACAGAAGTTTGAGATACCTTCCCCTTGTCCGTGCTGCTGAGGTTAAAATGCACTTACATAACTACGTAGCAAGACTTCACCAAACTCTGTATTTCGCTCCACATTACTCTGTGGGCAGCAGCTCTGGGATTAAGCTGAGCTGTGCAGCCTTATAGTTTTTGGATCCTTTAAAAGTAATGAGAGTTGTCTGCCCTTCAATGGGGTGGAGGATGAGGAGGATGAGGAGGAAGTGAGGGATAAAGCGGCCATCTGTAATGCTGAAAATGAGATTTGTCTGAGCATAGCAGAAGCCCTATAACCACATATGTGAAATGAAAGAAGGTCATATTATTACTCATGTAAAGGGAGGAGGTGATGTGCTTGTTATGTAAAATGAACTTTGAGGCTAAGGCTGAATCATTCTAAATCAAGTGCAGGTGAAACATTCAGGCTTATAGAGGCAGAAACTGTATTTGTGTAAGACGACGGTCATTATTGTTAGGCAATAATTGCAAATGGACTTCCACAAGATTTTATCAATTTGTTTCACTCCAAATACTCCTACTATGATCCCATACTGCTGCCTAGAGCGAAACCTTATTGATTGAGACAGGTGCTATGTCAGAGATCTGTCTTTTTCCCAAGTGGATGATGAGAAACTTTTCAAAAGACATCTGTTTGGAAAGCTTGTTCTTTCCTGGAATGTATAAATAAACTAATAAATCAATCATCACTAGCCACTCAAATACTTATTGCACATCTGCTGTTTACAGCTCTTGTCCCCAGAGTGTTGGGCTACTTTCTTTGCCCCTTCTAGTGCAGGAAATGTTTTCATTTGCTTTAGCACCCTCCAGTTACATTTGGTTGTAAAAGTACTCTTGTTTCTTGAACTTTTTAATTTAATCTCAGCACAGTGGTTCAATGTGGTTTGTTGGAGAACATCAGAGAACGAACAGGTTCATGAAGACAAAGAAAAACACCAGACTCTGGAATGCCAAAATGCTCAAAATTAAATAAATAAATAAAACCTTGACAAATAAAATCTACATGAATAAATAAGAGACAAATATATAACGTGACAATCAAATTGTGAAAAACTGAATTCATATAAACTTTAGTATAAAATATATTTCATTTCCATTTAAGAATATATTTATTAATAAAACCATTATTTAAATTTCTTCCTATTAATACATTTGATTTTTTATCCATTTTTTATTTAATTCCGTAAGTTTCTATTCCAAAGGTCTTTTTCACAAAGTCAGCTTTTATTTCTTAATAGTGTTTTTCCCAGTGGCTTATTTTTTTCAAAAGGACACTTTGCAACTTCATCTGCCAATTCGGGTTCTCACTCACTCGCGTCCACGTGTCAAATCGCTCAAACGGACGAAAGTTGAGGCTCTAAATTTAAAACCCAGCTGCTTGCACACTTTGTAGTCCGCATCGGCGTGTCAGTGCGTCACGTCAGTATTTAGTTGCCCTAACCAGGTGTGGCTAGCATTAGCTAACAAAACAAGAAAGTTAAAAGAAAATATTTAATTGCTTACCTGGCACTCCAATATCCTCCGATATCTTCCTCCAAATAAATCCAATCTCTTCCTGTCTTTGTAAAAAGACGAAGACGGTCATACAAATCACGGAAATTACAGACAGCGATGATAAGTTCCATATGATGATAAGATGATCCTCCATTCTAAATGAATGACTTGCCGATCCACATCACTACAAAGACTCCCTACGATTGGTTGACGCCCCGCGTTTGCTGCCCCGAAGTTCAGTTTTCCCAACTTCTCGCAGGAGCTGCTCCGACGGTCCGTCAACGCGTCCGAGCAGCAGCTACGTGGATGCGTTGATGCCAGCTGTGCCGTCGCATGTGACTTACTGGGGCGCAGCTTGACGCCCACTTGACGCGTAGTTACTATAGACTTGCATGTAATCTAGCTGCCTTGCTGCCTGGACGAGCTGACCGGTGTGAATGCACCATGAGCAGCCAACCTGTGCAGCTAGCCACAGCATGCTAAGTCAAGGGTTGGAGTTGCAGGAACTTTGTTCAGCTTTGGTTACTCTAGCAGATCAAATTGAGAGTAATTATTGATCAGAGGATGCCATCTTTAGTCGTTTGGATTATATTTCTGAAATGATCCCAGGCCCAGCACTCAAGACTTTAGCGCTGTCCAACATAACCCCTGGAGTTATTGCTGATATGTTTTCTGTCTCATCCAGCACAATCCGGAGGAGAATGGTGGAAGACGCCCTGGTTGGTGGTTAGATTCAAACAGTCAATTAAAGGGATAATTATTTAAACACACTCTGTGTTATTTATTAAACCTTTTATTGATTGATTGTACCTAACCTCAGACTGGGGCTTCTTAGCCAGTCTCATGGCGCTCAGGGCAGCTTTACACCTAAAACACTGATGCAACGCCACCCGATTGGATTTAGACAGCCTCTTAAAAAAAGTGGGTGGCCGGTGTGCCGGGCCGATATTCTCCTTTTGGTGCCATTGGCTTGGGAGGGGCCGGTTTAGGCAATGTTTGGTGGTAGATGGGGTGGCTCAGTGGGGGTCGGGTCCGGCGTCTCCACTTGATCTCTTGTACTGTATGTTTCGTGCTTGTTCGGTTCATTGGTGGGTTTGATTGACCCTGATTGACCCTGGTTGGATGCTTGGTCTTGGTGCTCTTCAGTGTGATTGCGATTCGGAAGCTGGTTGAGCTCGGTGTCCGGGTGCTGGCTGATCTTGGCCTGGGGATGCCACCCGTCCGCTGGGGCTATTAAGTGTGGTGCCCCAACATGGGGCCTTGGGATGTCGGCTGTGGGGACACGGGGGCCATTGGCTGGCCGTGGCCCCCGTGGTGTTTTCAGATACATTGTTGGGCTTAGGTTACCATTACTAAATCTTGTAAGAATCTGTACCATGAGCTTTTCAGTGACGCTGTTATTGTATTTCTATATCTATTTTTGGGTTTTGGTTGTGTAATTCTCAGTTTGCGTTGCTTGATTTGTTTTGTCATTGTTTTTTTTCCCTCTCTCTGCCATCCTGCCGTTTTGGAGGCGGACTGGGATGTTTTCTTGTGTTTTCTATGTTCCCCTTCCCCTCTTGTATCTTCAACTTACCCTCTCCCTCTTAACTTTTTTCTCTCTTCATCTTTTTTCTTCCCATTTATTTTCCATCTCCACGTCCATAAGATCTGAAAAAAAACCAAAAACCTACAACAATTTCTAATAAAGATTTCTTACAAATATATATCAAGCAGAATACTATAGCAAAAGCTGTAATGTTCCACTTATGAAAGTAAATCTGTTGGGCTTCTACTTGGTACTCAGACGCCACACTGCCAGACAGGACACTTGTAAAAAAAAAAAAGGGGGAAAAGAAGTGGGTAAATATTCTGCCAATATTATGAGCATGTAGATAAAGCCATACACAAAATCCAACAGGCATTAAAACAACTTCAGTCTTTCCTCACCTTTCTCCTCCTCCAGGAACATCAATGTTTAAGCAGCAGCCAATGAGAGTTCAGGTCCTACCCACTGACCCTGATTGGCTGATGAACTCATTCAGTTGAAAAAAAAACCACGTAATTTTGAAATAAACAAGCCACTGGGCAAAACACCCTTATAAAATAACAGCTGACTTACTGTAGTAAAAAAGACTTTTTGGAACAAAAACTTATGGACCTAAATAAAAATGGCAATGAAAAAAAATAAAATCTATTATTAGGAAAAAATATGGTTAAATAATGTATTACATTAATAAATGCATTTTTAAAGGAAAAATCTAAAATATTTCCTACTAATGAGCTAAGAATTTCATAAAATTCTGTTTTTTTACAATTTCATTGTCACATTAGATATTTATCTTTTATTTATTCATGTAGACATTTATATTATAAGGTTTTATTTATTTATATAATTGTGAGCATTTTAGCATTCCATATTAGACAGGCAGGTAAGAGGCCCATGGTAACTCTAAAGGAGCAGCAGAGATACCGTTGACAGAACAAATATTAGTTGTACACTCCACAAATTGTTTAAAGTTTGCTACAAATAATGAAGGAAGAACAGCAAACTTGTGAAAGAAGGTGATCTGGTCATAATAGACAAAAATAGAACTTATTAGCAAAAGGCAATGTCTGGCAGAGAAACTGCACATCACCTTGAATTAAAAAAGCCTACAGCTATGGTGGCAGCATTATGCTGTGGGCATGCTTTTCCTCAGGAGGACAAGGAAGCTGCTCAGAGTTATAAGATAAATAACCCAGATAAATACACGGCACTTGTTAGATTTACATGCAGCCAGAGCTACAACCATTAAATAGTTGGGGTGAAATCATATTAATGGGATAGAATGGCCTAATCCAAGTCTAGTTGTGAACCTGAGTTGATAACATATATGCTCTCAGGCCAATCTGACTGAGCTTGAGCTCATTAACAAAAAAGAACTAGCAAGATTTTAGTCTCTAGATGTGTAAGCTGATAGAGACTAGTAGCTGTGATTCGTGCGTGAAGTGGTTTTACACAAAGTATTTACTCAGGAGTCTGATATTACACAATAAATCACTTTCCTTCCCCCCTTTTTTTTATCCCATGGTTTTTTCCCATTATCTATCACCCAGTGCTCCTACCTTAGTCCTGGGGTTCCACTCTCCCTCTGCCAGCCCCGCACTGAAACCCAAGCGTCCTTCATGCTTGGGGAGTGAGCAGGCCCTTCTTTTCACCCGACGGGGTGTGGTTTCTCCGGCTGGACATAGCGCGTGGAAGGATCACGTTATTCCTGCCAGATCCTCGCCATCCCTTCTGGCGCCCCGGCCTGCCAGGAAGAGGCAGTATATAGCCCTAGGACTAGTGCACGTTTTTGTGGGAGTAGCTCACATTAGCTGCTCAAGGGAACACGGGGAGAACATGCAAACTCCACACAGAAAGACCCTTTTGCCAACCCCACCGAGGGAGTGGGTGCCGATGATGTGGGGGAACATACACCCTCAGCACCCACAGCATCCCCGGCGGTAATCGGGACCTTCTAGCTGTGAGGTGAGCCAAGCTGCCAGGTGCGCCACCGTGCCCCCACTTTCCTTCCCCTTGACAATTAATGTACTATTTTGTATTAGTCTATTGTGTAAAAACCTAATAAAAAAAACATTACAGTTGTAATGTAACCTGAGAAAATGTAAAAACAAGGGGTTACAAACACTTTTGTTTGGCACTGTAGTGTCATTTGGAAGCTTTATTAAAATATCTAAACCTGACCTTTTGTCCTATTACGTACATACTGACGTGCATATGGTTCATGTTCAGTTGTGGCAGTTTGCCTTCTTTGTATTCATATTAACTTATTCTTTCCTTGAAATTGGTTCGCCTTTCAAGGAAACTGTTTTGCCAGTTTTTCGGCTTCACATCATGATTAATAGTTTATGCTTCTATTTTAAGCTTTTTTCTTTATCTTTTTCTATTTACTAAACTCAGCAAAAAAAGAAACGCCCTCTGTCTGTCAACTGTTTTTACTTTCAGTAAACTTAATGTGTGTAAATATTTGTATGAACACTAAAAGAGTCAACACCATAAGACATAAACTAAAAATGTTTCACAGACATGTGACTAACAGAAATAGAATAATGTGTCCTTGAATGAAGGGAGGCTCAAAGTCAAAAGTACCAGTCCGTATCTTGTCCAAAAGCTGCTTGAAGTACTGCAGTGCATCTCCTCCTCATGGACTGGACCAGATTCGTCAGTTCTTGCTGTGAGATGTTACCCCACTCTTCCACCAAGGCACTTGCAAGTTCCTGGACATTTCTGGGGGGAATGGCCCTAGCCCTCACCCTGCGATCCAACAGGTCCCAGATGTGCTCAATGGGATTGAGATCCGGGCTCTCCGTTGGCCACGGCAGAACACTGACATTTCTGTCATGCAGAAACTCACGTTGTCTGTCTTGTCCAGCGAAAGTGGGTTTTTGCCCATAGGCGGCGTTGTTGCTGGTGATGTCTGGTAAGGACCTGCCATACTACAGGCCTACAAGCCCTCAGTCCAGCCTCTCTCAGCCTATTGCGGACAGTCTGAGCACTGATGGAGGGATTGTGTGTTCCTGGTGTGACTCAGGCAGTTGTTGTGGCCATCCTGTACCTGTCACGCAGGTGTGATATTCGGATGTACCGATCCTATGCCGGTGTTGTTACACGTGGACTTCCACTGCGAGGATGATCAGCTGTCCTTCCTGTCTCCTTGTAGCGCTGTCTTAGAGTCTGTCTCACAGTGCGGACATGGCAATTTATTGTCCTAGCCACATCAGCAGTCCTCATGCCTCCCTGCAGCATGCCTAATGCACGTTCACGCAGATGAGCAGGGACCCTGGGCATCTTTCTTTGGGTGTCCTGCGTTTTTAGAACTGTGACCTTAAATGCCTACTTTCTGTAAGCTGTTAAGGTCTTAACGACCATTCCACAGGTGCATTTTAATTAATTGATTATGGTTAATTGAACATGCATGGAAAACATTGTTTAAACCCTTTACAATGATGATCTGTAAAGTTATTTGGATTTTTACAACATTATTTTTGAAATACACAGTCCTGAAAAAGGGACGTTTCTTTTTTTGCTGAGTTTAGTACATTAGTTACACTAATGGTATAGTTTGATTTTCTGGTTTCCCTCCTTCTACCTCTTGATATGGTTTTCTGCCTTGTCTTTCCCCTTACATTGTACAGAGCTAGTTCATTTTCATCTTGGTTCATCAAATATGTTGACTATGCTTGTTGGTCTGCTAAGCCTTGTTGTGTTATCCTAAGGTTTGGGGGAAGGGGGGGGGGGTCATCAATACCTGCTCCAATGCACTTTTGTCTTCACTTTGCTACAAACTTTGACAGTACCCAAAAAGATTTCTGCATTGTTCACCTGAAGCGAGTCCAGAGGTCATAGAGTACGAGCGTGTTCAAGTGCACACAAAGTAACTCGACTAGAAGAAACCAGAAAGCAGTTTCAGGAATTTTGTCATTGTTTAACATCTAGAAATGAAGTTCAGCAGTTTCTCAAGCACCCCCTATCACAATATCTAAAAAAAGAAAAAGCATTGAATGAGAGCTTGAAAAAGAATCCACTAAGGACAGAGGCTGCAGATTAAACTGAAAAAGAGATTAGCTAGGGTTGCCTGAGGCCTGAATTAAGGGCAAAAAGAGTTAGAGTCATTAACAAATTTTCACCCCAAAATATCTGAGAGCCCTGAACACTCTTCAGCACCGATGGGAAGTAATTCAGTTTCCAAAATACAGGAATGATAGAACATTTGTTTGGTCATCAGTTATTCAGCTAAAAAATGGCTTGTTGTTGAAACTTGCTACCCAAAAAAACTTGACTTGACTGTAATTCAGAATTTTCTTTTGGACATTATGGGGCATGTTTGATAAAGGAACTCATGGTTATCTAGTCCAAGTCACTGACTCGAGACATCCTGCTAGTACCTAAAAGTGAAACGTTAGCAGGGAGAACAAGTTTCATAGAGATTCAGAAAGTTATTTTACTGAAGCACAAATACAGGTTTAAGACAAAACATAGTTTTTTTCATCTTTTCTTGAACATGTTGCAGGCTAAACGGACTTGACAGAGGATTATTCACTGTTTAAAATGAAAGCATTATATGAACACAACAAGGGATTTATGCCTCCACTCTCTGATCTTTACTATTAAGGGGATTGAGACTCTCTCTAAAAGCCTCTTTGGGAACCAGTTCTGACCCCCCACAGTGTGATTGTGATTATAAACTCCTCAGGTTAAATATTACTCTTAATCATTTCAATTCTGGCTTTCCTAACTATTTCTTCTTGCATCGAGTGTGGAAGTTTGATATTTATTTGTCAGGATGCAAAAGGAGTAAAAACTGGAAAAGCCTTTGCTAGCTGTGTACAAATATACATAATGTAATCTTTTATCCAACTGTTTTTACTTCCACCATTAACAAAATAGTGATGTGTTTGGGTTACTTAAACTGGAAACAATACAGCATAAGCACAGCAACCACTTTGTGAGCTACTCCTGTTCAATTGATTTTGATAGCACAAACTCAGAATAATTCAATCACAGGGAGCAACTCAATGCACTCAGGCATCTACAGTAGATGTAGTGACTTGCTGTTGTTCAAACTGAGCATCAGAATGAGGAGGAAATGGGATTTCAGTGACTTTGAACGTTGCATGATTGTTGGTCCAAGGCGGGCTGGTCTGAGTCTTTCAGAAACTGCTGATCTAATGGGTTTTACACATAAAACATCTTTTTGGTTTTGAGAGAATGACCGGGAACAGTAGCTCAAATAACCGCTTGTTGCAACTAAGGTTTGCAGAAGACCTTCTCTGAATGCACAGCATGTCAAACCTCAAAGCAGGTGGGCTAAAGCCCGGTTCACATTGTGTGTTTTTCGGCTGATGCAAATGACTGCTTCATGTCACACTGTGCAAGCTCTAGAGAGGTGGCACACTGTATGGCCCAAGATTTCAGTGAGCCAAACTACACAATGTCTCGCTCTAACAGGACACGCCAAGATCACAAGCAGACGTCGTAAATAAAGCCGCCAGATACTGAACATGGCAACAATAAAATCTCATATGCACTGTCTTTGCTGCCAAAGCTCAATAAATGTGGCTTCTTTGTTACTCTACATGTTCTTGTATGTAGCCTCCATTGTTGCTAATGTTGATACTGTCGCATTGTACTCTCTTTGCTAGTTTTTCGCGTCACTCTCTGAGTGTATTTTCATTGTTAGATTGCAGACCAAAGTTGTAGATTTTCTGACTCTGCTTGAAGACTGTTTATGCTGGATTTGGTTGTGAGAGAGGTCAATAAGCTGTCGGAGGGACCATCACACCGGACAGCCACAGACCTACAAATCACACTCACCATTTTTTGTCAGTGCGAACTGGGCTTAAAGCATCGGAAGACCACACAGGGAGCAACCTCCTGTTAGATGACAACAAAAAACTGAGGCTACAGTCAGCACGGGATCACCAAAATCAGGGAATAAAAGGCTGGGAAAAACTTTGCATGCATTCAAGTGCAACATCCAGATTGTTCCACTGCAATGTTGGCTCTGGTGTCACTTATCTTCCATCTATTGGCAAAACTCAATAGAGAATCTATGGAAACTGCACAGAGGCATGAAGTGCTTTAAAATGTCCTAGTCAACGGCTACACTTCCTTTGGATTTGATAAAACACAGTTGAGCACCAGATGAAGTGGCTCCCAAAATCATGAGTGACTGTAAACTTTGTTCTGCACCTCAAGGAACTTGGATTCTGGACCTCTGCACAGTTACTAAAGGCTCAGAGATCTTGATTTTTTATTGGAGCACAAAAAATATTTTCATTTCAATAGAAGACTTTGGACTACGGAACAACAATCCAGTATTTTTTTCTACAACTCAGGTAAAATGCTTCTGACATTGTCCCTAGTTCAGGAATGGCTTGAATTCAATAATTGTTGACCATGACCTGGATATGTTGGTGTGTGGTGGCCCTGACCACACTCCACACTTTGGCATTTAAAACAAGGTCTTCAATAGACTTGTTTTATAGTTTTCTCAATGCATGCTCGTACACACATCTAATTTCACTCAACTTTTCATTTAATTGCTTAAAATCGGCACTCGATGGTGTTGTGACACAGATAGGTAGGTTTGGACTATGAATAATTATTAATAATTGCTTAGGGCAATTATTAATAAGATTAATAATTTTATGTTAAAATTACCAAGTCTGGGGCACCACCTGGGATCCAGGACTAGTTAATAGCCAAATAGTTCAGTTTCAGTTAATTTTATGATTACTTGTCTGATAAGACTGAGATAATTAAACAATAGATGAAGGAATAGCGTTCTTTGAACAACAAGTTACAACACGGGTATGTGGAACAATGACAAACAACGACTTTGCAAAATATAAGAGTTTATTACATAAAGAATTCAACCTTCAGTTAAAATGCTTTAATCAACAAACTCACTAAGCTAGTAACACCCAACTAAAGCTACTAAGAAAAAGGGAAAAATGAATAATAAAACTAACTACCAAAAGTAAAACTGTAAAATGGACAAATATGAAGTACAAACAATAATCAATAAATTTATCATGATATCACAGTTCAGTATGAATATTTTTGCTTAAAGGCCAAGGGTTTTGGGAGTGAAGATAAGTTTGGTTAGACTAACTGTAATTAGTTTAAGTCTAATTATTTTCTTTTTGGTTTGTTTTCCAACCACCATTTCACAATGCAAAGCAGAAGTGAAGACAAGAAAACATTCTTTGGAGGAAGTGATGTTTCATTAAATCATTTGCAGAATTAGAAATCAATAACCTTTTGGAGAATTTATTCTATTTTGTGGAGCAGTCACTGCAGTGATTGATTGATTGATCTAGTTTAGTATTCTGAGAAGGCGGTTTCAAAAACGGCTTATACAATTAGTTTTTGGTGTTTAAACTATTTTAAAGCCGATCTGTATTTTGAATACCATGGTATAGCAATCTTTATTGTTTATGAGGCGTTGGCAGTCCACAATGGCAGGCCACCCTGATGAGATAAAACCGTGTAGCCAGTGGCGGCTGGTGAAAAATATTCTTGGTGGGGCTGTGCTTTTTTCTTTGCTTTTTTAAAATCAAACTTGTGCTTTCTGAGCTTTGTGCACAACTCCACTATTTCCTGAACTAAGTACAGCTCTTTTATTTCCTGTCTTACATCATTGGACAAACTGATGAATCCAGGTGTGTCTGACCATTGTTGTTGTGACTACTGAGGTCAGACACACCCGGATTGATCAGTTTGTCCAATACAGACATGAAATAAAAGGGCTGTACTTAGTTCAGGAAGTAGCGGAGCTGTGCATATAGCTTATCAAGTCATTTTCAGTAATCATCCCAAAACAATTGAACATAAACGGCTGGATACCAGTACTATGTGAAATACTGAATATTTTAATGCCAATATTAACAACTTGAGGCATTCTTATACTAAACATAAATACAATATTGTACAAACAAGTTTAGAACTAAACCGGAAACAAATAACTTATTAGGTTGACACAAAAATGTTATACACAAAGCTGGTAACTCTTACAGTAGCGCCCCCTTGTGGCAGAGAAATCCCACTGCCAATGTCACCACCAGATATCTTGCCCGTCCTCACACCAGCCTTGGGGCGATTTCTCTATCGCCCTTCAAGCGTCCGAATCAACGACGCTGGTTGGATAAATTCCTGTTGCCATGTGCGGATTTCTTGTCAGTAATTGGCTGGCTGCTGCACTGCTTGGGGCAATCTTTCTGTCGCCTCAGCCGCTCAGCAGCGGGAGCTTTTTCACCGAAAATGATATATATTTTTATATATGATACTTTGTTACGAATTTAAACACACAATTAACTTAGAATATGTGATTATTGTAAAAAAAAAAATCAAAATCAAAAACACTTGGGAAACACTGGGGGGGCGACGCCCTATCTCCCTCTATTGGCCAGCCGCCACTGCGTGTAGCTCATAGCCACTCATGTTTTGGCTTTGCACCAAAGAATAAGAGAAAAACTCCGGTCAGACGAAGTAACTCATGTTGCATGATCTAAAACGGTCATACAGATTTAAAAACACTGTTCATACCTGTTATACCCTAGCGATCTGAGGAATTAAATCTTACAAATGCAGCAATAACACAGTTGAAATAGACAAAAATAAACCTTAAGATTGTTTTCCTAAGCTAATTAACCTCTGTCCAGACACAACCTTAAGTTGAATGAGTTTTAGATCTCCTTTGAAGATTGATGCCGATGAAGCAGAGAAACCAGCTGTTCTAGCTGGCCCGTTAGCAGTATGCCATAACATTTAAGTATTATAAATAATTTGTTGTCTATTGTCATTATCTAATTTTCAAAAAAAAAGCTGAACTTTGGGAATTCATCAGCTAGAAATATTTACAGAGCTAGACAGCGTATGAAACACATAAATGCCCTTTGACTGTGGATGGAAAACAAAATTCTTACAAGTAGCCTATTGTAAGAAGTACACAGGAAAACCCCTGATGACCAGCAAGTACACAACCATAACCTTGTTCTGTGAGGTGACATTGCATCCTTGTTCTGTGAGGTGACATTGCATGAAAATCTAATGGCAAGTTTATTTGTGTAGCACAATTCATGTTACAAGACAATTCAAAGTGCTTTACATAAAACATCAAAAGCATTACAGCAGGGTGCAGAAAAAGCAAAAGTACAGGAATAAAAACCATAAATTAAAATGAGAAAAAAAAAAATCTTAAAAAAATCTTAAAAGAAGCCGTGCAGATTTAAAACTTAGAATGAAAATCTAATCAAAAGCAGCTGAGAACAGGTGGGTCTTTAACCTGGATTTAAATAAACTGAGTGTTTCAGCTGATCTGAGGCTTTCTGGGAGTTTGTTCCAGACATGTGGAGCATAGAAGCTGAACGCAGCTTCTCCATGTCTGGTTCTGACTCTGGGAACTGATAAAAGAGCGGATCCAGATGACCTGAGGGGTCGAGTAGGTTCATACTGGGTCAGGAGATCACCGATGTATTTTGGTCCTAAACCATAATGGGCTGAGATACCAAAGCCACTACCTGCTGTGTATACAGTATGTGAAAAAAAGCACTTTAAATAGTCATTGCCACCCACTGATTTTTTGAAGTATCTCAGAATTTCACAACAACAACATTCTGTATGAGGTTGACCTTATGGCTCCACTTACAGCAAAGGTCTAAAACTAAAAAAGCTCTCAACCAGATTTTCACTGAGATGCCTGTCTATTTATTTCTGTGATGCTGTAACATTTCCAAAATATTTGTGTTAGAACATCTTGTTTTCAGTCAGTTTAATAATGCTTTTATAAACATATTCTCCCTTTTTCTCAGATATCAGCAGTGTATTTGATTTGACGTGACTGTGGAATCAATATCTATAAATCCTGCAAAGGAAGGCAGAGAGAGTAGGAGTTGCTTCAGCATGAATGCTGCCCACATATATCGTGCCTTCACTCCAATCCTTCATTTTGAAGGTGCTCTGGCATTAATAGAATATTTTAAATAACGTGCTAGAAGCTGAAAAGGAGAGATTACTAAGTTTGATATTTTTCCAATATTAAAAATGATACATTTACAAATAAAAATCATATAATCAAAAGGTTCCAAATTGCAGATGTACCAGAAATAAATTCCATGTTTTAAATGTAAAAATATTTCAACTTGAATGCAGTGCATTAACATATAAGGAGTACACTAGATCACTACGGTGGAGAAACATTACCTAATTTATGGAGTTTGGGGTTCATTATACCAAGGGCCAACTTGCTTGATTCAAAGGGCTCAAAAATATGTTTCAACTATAAAGAATCCTTAAAAACTCAACTGTTGCTTCAGAACCATGGATGACATCCTGGATTGCTCTGTAAGTGTCAAACTAGCACAAAGACAACAGATTTTCTACTGTAAACTTACATAACTCTTAGATCCTGTGACTCACCTTGCTTTGTACATAGCAAATAGTTATTGTGCATCTCATGGCAAAATAAACAAATAGACAACAAAGGTAAAACTGGAAATTCCTCCAGTGAAGAAAACATGCAATAAACCAAAACATATACTGTTTGTATAAAACAGTATTTTAAATGCAACATCATAGACAGTTGAACCCAGATATTTACATACACTGTATAAAAAGACAAATAAAAGATTTTTCCTCATGGTCTAACTACATTAGACTGAATATTTCCTGTTTTAGGTCATTTTGGATTACTCAAATTATTTCAATTTGCTAAATGCCAAATTAAAGCAAAACAAAATTTGATTTTCCTTCTTTTTACTTTTAGAAGTTTTGATAAGATCAGTGTGCTTTTAAACTATTTAGGGGAGCCCAGGTAATAAAGGCATTGCTTTGTGTGCTTGAAATAGGTTATTTAAACATGTGAGTTAAACTGAAGCACATTTGTGATTGGGTTTTATGGTAATACCTCACACAAGTTGCTTCCTATTTGACATCATGGAAAAATAAAAAAAAGTAGGGCATGAAATCAGAAAGAAAGATTTATGCTTGGGTAGAACTGCCTAAAGGTCCACCAGTCATCTGTTCAAACAATTATATGCAATATAAACAGCATGAGAATGACAGGCAATGACAACATTTAGGAAGGGGACAAGTTTAGTGTCCCAAATATGTTTAGGTGTGAAACAAGCATCTCAACTCTAGAACAAAACTAACAAAGTCCTCGATATGAACTCATGAAAAATGGAATTGTTCACAGCCCTTCACACTAGTTTGATACAATTAAATAAGTAAAGAAAATTCTCTTTTTGTCTGTGCAAAGATTCGACGCCGGAGGCCAACACCTGCCACTCTCTTCAAACTGACAGACCCCCCATCACCAGAGGAAGACAGCAGCTCGCATGAGGTATAACTGAGCAGATCTGTACCACCGAGGAGTTACAAGTCAAACCAGAGAACTTTTCTATTAAACTTCAATCTTCTTTGATTATGAAGAGCTACAGATTTATTTTCTTGTCAGTCTTTTGTATCGCACTACAATACAGTGCAGACATTGAGTGTTTTAGGAGGAATGTATGTAAAAGATATTTGTCTTAAAATATAACTCTTGCTCTCAAGCTGTAAAGGTACAAACCATTTATAAGGCATTGATATAGCGGTTTTTATGAAAATTAAAGTTTAAAAGTTATCAATAGAATATTTGTAATTTATATTTAAATGCATTTTTAAATGAAAACTATAATTGACAATGCAGTAAATTAGTATCTCTCGAGTTTGCTTTTAAACTGAACATAAAGAAAATTATTATAATCATTAGTAGAGAAGCAATTTTTTGCTAGGAGTTTTTTATGTCACAAATAATTTACAATCAGATGTAATCTATCATTTATGCGAAAAAATGTTTTCGACCATTTCCATCTATTTACAGGGCTTTGCAAAAGTATTAACACCTTGAACTTTTCACATTTTGTTGTATTAAGACCAAAAACTTCAAAGTGTTTTATTGGAATTGTATGTAGATTTTATTGAATTGTATGACCAACATCAAGTGGCTCCTAATTGTGAGCTGGATGGGAAATGATACATGGTTTTCAGAAATATTTTTCAACTAAGAAAAAAAAAAAAAAATGTAGTGTGCCTTCACCCCCTTTAGTCTGGAATTATTTATGAAAATCAGGCACAAACACTTAACTTCAGAAGTGACCTGTTTGCAAATAGTAAAGAGTGTCAATCTGTGTGTAATTAAACACAAACTAGGTCTCAGAGTCTTAGATATGGCTCTTCAACTAAGCTGACAGGCTAGGCAAAGAGGGAATCAGAGAAATTGCAAAGAGGTTTGTCAGCTGGTCTACAAGAGAAAACAATACCGTGGATTTGTTTTATGCAAATGTAAAGGATTCATACATGTCCAATCCAAGACCTCCTCTGGGACAATCAGTTTACAATCTTGTTTTTCTCTGTTCAGAATATAAACCACTTGTTCAGAGGCAACCTGTGACAAAAAGAACTGTGAGAAAATGGTCACAGGAAGCTGAAGAAGCCTTGCAGGGTTGTTTTGCGACCACAGACTGGATGACTCTTTGCCAAGCACATGGAGAGGACATCAATGCCATTACTGAGTGTGTGACTGACTATATAAACTTCTGTGTGGACAACATCATCCCCACCAGAATAGTGATATGCTTTCCTAATAACGAACCCTGGATCACCAGTGACCTGAAGGAACTGCTAAACAACAACAAAAATATCCTTCTGGGAGGAAGATAGGGAATTACTGAAGAGTATACAGAAGCAACTTAAGGTCAAGATCAAAGACAGCAAGTAGGCATACAGGAAGAAGCTGGAGAACAAACTACAGAGGAACAACATCAGAGATGTCTGGTCAGGAATGAGAAAGATCACTGGTTTTAAGGACAGGAAGGATTGGATAGATGGAACTCTGGACAGAGCCAATGAACTGAACACATTCTTCAACAGGTTCAGTTCTGGAACTAGCTCAGCATCCTTTTCTCCTGTTCCCAGCCAAACAGACATCCCACTCTCCTCTGATCAACAGCTTTCCTGTTACACCTCGGATATTTTATCCTTCACCTCAGCCATGGACTCTTCTGATTCTACAAGTTTGACTTCAACCAAGTCAGGAGATGCTGCTACCCACTATGTCTCCCCCTCCCACTTGTCTGTCTCCAAAAGTCAGGTGAAGAGGAAGCTGGAGAAACTGAACCGGAACAAGGCTGCAGGTCCAGATGGTGTCAGCCCCAGGGTCCTGAAAGCCTGTGCAGAGCAGCTCTGTGGGATTCTGCAGCACCTCTACAATCTTGGCCTAACTCAGGTGAAGGTTCCAGTGTTGTGGAACACATCCTGCCTTGTTCCAGTACCAAAGAGAACTCACCCATCAGTCATCAATGACTATAGACCTGTTGCCCTGACATCCCACATCATCAGGGTCCTGGAAAGACGCCTGTTGCCATCCCCGAATAAGCAAACAAGAACATATCAGGACCCGCTGCAGTTTACTTATCACCGTGGAGTTGGAGTTGAAGATGGCATCATCCACCTTCTTCAAACAACCCACTGTCATCTGGACAGAGCAGGCAGCACTGTGAAGATCATGTTCTTTGATTTCTCCAGTGCATTTAATACAATTCAGCCTGATTTGCTTTGTCAGAAACTTCTGAAGACACAGGTGGAGCCCTCAACAATCGCCAGGATCAATGACCACCTGACAAACAGACCACCGTTTGTGAAACTGAAGAATTATTTGTCAAACCAGGTGGTCAGCAGCACAGGAGAACCACAGGGGACCGTACTCCCACCATTCCTTTTCACTCTGTACATCTCAGACTTCCAGTACAAATCAGAGACCTGTCATCTGCAGAAATACTCAGATGACTCTGCAATTGTCAGGTGTATCAGAGATGGACAAGAAGCTGAATACTGAGAGCTGGTGGACGCTTTGTGACATGGTGTGGGAACAATCGTCTTACTCTGAGAGTGAGTGCTGTCTGACTGATTACTTGCATGTAAAATAATCTTTTGTTGTTGTTGACCGAAATAAAGCATATTACTATTATTATTATAATTATTATTATAATTATTATAATAATAATAATAATTATTATTATTATTTTTATTATTATTATTATAAAACAAAATTAATGATTGTAGATTTCAGAAGAAACAGAGATAAGTCAAACACTATTTCCATCATGGGAGAAGAAGTGGAGGTGGTTGAGGAGTATAAATACCTCGGAGTTCACCTTGACAACAGACTGGACTGGAGACTAAACAGTGAAACCATCTACAAGAAGGGACAGAGCAGACTGTACTTCTTGAGGAAGCTTAGGTCCTTCAAGGTTTGCAGCAAGATGCTACAAATCTTTCACAAGTCTGTTGTGGAGAGTGTAATCTCTTCAGCCATCATCTGTTGGGGTAGCAGCATCAGAGCCAGGGACTAAAAAAAGCTCAACAACCTGATAAAGAAGGCTGGTTCTGTTCTGTGGACAACTGTGGAACATCTGGAGATGATGATGCAAAGAAGGATTCTTCATAAAATCAAAAAAAATAATGGGCAACCCTGAGCATCCTCTTCATGAGACAGTCATACAACAACAGAGCATCTTCAGTCGGAGGCTTCTTCAGTTTCGCTGCAATACAGACCGCTACAGGAAATCCTTTCTGCCCACAGCCATTATCATCTACAACAACTCCTTAAATAATTAATTATATGAGCTATACCAACACTTAATTTCCCTCTGGGATCAATAAAGTATTTTTGAATTAAATTAATTTATCTCTGCCCAGACACATCCTTACGTGACGCTTTTTAGACATCCAGGGAAGGGTGACTAAAGACAACGGAGAAGCTGGTCTGTTAGCAGTAGCTGCGTGGGGCGCTAACAGTGAGGCTTCGGATGCGGCTGCTAGCCTCTGTTAGTTCTGAACGTTGTTCCCCCACAGACCCTCTCCTGCTTTCCTCTCAGCAGCTCTCGGTTCCCGTAGCAGGCAGGTCTGCCAGATGGCAACAGGGCGGTGGAGCATCAGCAAAGAGAGTCTCCCTCTCTCTCTGTGGAATCTGTAATAAAAAAAAAATATTCTACAATTTCCAACAAGTCATTCAAGACTTATTTCATCAGCCAAATACAGTTCTCCTGATCAATCAGCAGACTGTAGAAGTCTGTGTCCCAACATATTTTATGAAAAAAATAAGGTTTTCTACATAAAATCCCAATTAAATACAACTGGAGGTTCTGGTTACAATGTGAAAAAAGTTAAAGGGAAGTGCATACCTTTTGGACCTGAAGAGGAACGACCAAGAGTCAGCATAGAGCTTCAGTTAACACAGCTAGAAAATACCAATCAGGCCCGAAATTTTGTGTAGTAATGGACTCAGACCTGAACCTCCAGGTAATGGCAATAACAAGCTCAGAGAATAGACTTCAAAGTACTTTTACTAGTTTATAAATCATTGAATGGCTTAGCACCAAAGTATATTGAAGATCTACTGTTACTACACCAACCCCCCAGACCACCCAGGTCCTCATATTCCAGTTTATTCAACATCCCTAAAATTAGAACCAAACATGGAGAAGCAACTTTCAGTTTCTATTCTCCTCTAATCTGGAACAAAATTCCAGACAACTGCAAAGCTGCTGAAACACTGAGGTTTTTTAAATCACAACTAAAAACTCCTGTTTAGAGCTGCCTTTGAGCGATGTTTTAATATATCATATGTTTTGTGGGTGCTTCTTGCTTTATTGCTGTTTTTACTTTATATGGTTTGTCTTTGTTTGACTGCTACTTTTATTTTACTCCCTAATCATGTAAAGCACCTTGAATTACCTTGTTGAAAGTGTGCTACACAAACAATAACAATAATTCACATGCTTTACTTCATCAGTGGGTTCTGGGTGAAAATGGAGCCACAAAAGCCAAACTGGTTCACATGGCAACCTACCAGCCACCCTCACTTAAAGGTAAATGCTTTTTTTGTGTTCTCATTTTTGTAACATATACCACAAAAATAAACAAAATGCGATGCTGAATTGGAATAGAAAACAACACCTGCCAGCTCCCACCTGCCAAAATTAAGATATTTCTGTCCAAAAAACAGTGATTTGTTGGTTTCTGTGTCGTTTATGAGAGTGTGGATCAGTGTGCCATGTCAGATTAGGAGTAGAAACAGCTGTGGGTTTGTTCTGGATCATCCTGGATTAGGGACTGCAGCTGCAACATGCTCTCTTTTACATACGTACACATGCATCACACTGATATTAATGCAAGCAAAAATATGTGTGTGTTGGTTAGCTGGGGAAAATGTTAATTGGCACAGGAGGTGCCCCTCTTGAATTATCTGAAAGACAGCAAAGACATTTTAGTAATCTGCAGCTGGATGTGGCTCTTTGGGACCTCCAAAGTGGTTCTTAATGATTTTAGCCAGAGATGGTAAAGAACTGGGTCATGTTTTTAAAGATGACGGTAAAAAAAGACATATGTTATTTATTTATTTTTAATATCTCTTGTTTATCATTAGGTTGGAAACCACATGTTTTTTCTGTTTTCCATGAATTTATTTTATTTTTTAAGGTTAGAAAAAAGAAATTTGGTTCTTTAATTTAACTATAAAACAAGCAGATTTATCTAAAGAAGGTATTCATAAAAACATCGAGTTGTATTTTGACCGTCAAGAATTTGAGACTCTCAAGGAATTTAATTTAATAGAACTGAGGGCAAAGATGACTTTTGCTCACCGTTGATGTAGCAATTTAACTCAACAACATTGTGTTGTTCATAAGCAGAAATTCTGACAAAAATGTGGCTAGCTGCAGCACTTTTAGAGCAGAAAGACATAAATAAAAACTAACACAACACAACATTTATGAAACTTAATCTCCACCTCTTGTTTCTTTTAATGCAACATGTTCAAATTAGCTGTACTCAAAATGTCACAGGTAGCTAGCACAGTAGTAATTAACACATCTTCAAATTCTTTGGCATCTGTGTTTTTTCCCTTTTCTCTTCTTTTTTTTTCTTGGTCATTTGGCAACTATTTTTTCAAATAGTGGTGAGCTTGTGTGAAGGACCAATACTACACATTTTTTTAAATAAATACGAAAATAAATAAATAATTGGAGAAATTAATAAGTGACACTAAAAAACAAAAGCTTTTTTGTGATAAATTGATAGTTTTATTTTTAGCAAATTATTTACCAACTGTAATGACTAGCTTACCTATCATGACAGCAAGTGAACATAAACTGTTTCTGTAGAAACAGATGTTGTCAGTGATGATTATTCACTGCTGTTGTGGAAACCTTAATGAAGAGAATACTTTTCAGCTTTGGTGTATTAGGAACCTTACGTTCCTCCAGCAATTCATGTAGAAATTAAAATAATTTGCCCACTTACATATAATTATTATTTTATAACAGTTAGGTCATCCTCAGCTCCCCCTGGAAAAGTCATATTCCCATGTTCCTGATCTGGTCACATGAATCATGGTCTAGGTTACAGCAGCATATTGCGCTACAGAATAAAGTTGAGACAAGAAGGCAAGCAAGAGTTTTGGACAATTCTGAATTCTCTCATATTGGGTACTGAGAAAGATACCAACAAAAATGCTGCAGACTGTGCACATTGAACTTTATGACATTAGCTCCCGGACCATGATAGCTAAAAAGGAGCTATAGATTTATTTTTCTTCAAACCTAAGTAACGCTGCGGAAAATCTTCCGTTGGAGTGTTGTAAAAGGGATTTAGAGTTCAGTGTGTTGATTCTGTCCCTAAACTATCTGATCTGAATATAATTAACCATTTAAACATGTTCAATTAATTAAGACTCCTTTTTATATTCAATTTTGTTTTGGTTTCTCTCATAAGTAAAATATTTTTATTCCAAACCTTAAAAACATTGACTATTAACTCTCTCTTCCATTTGTTGTCTGTTAGAGGAGTCAGTCCATCATCATGTGTAAAATCTGCTTTATTGTTTTGTGTTTTCAGCTGTTCAGATGATGGCGGAGGCACACCTAAAGTCTCTTGAGAGAGAGGAGCTCTCTTCTGGAGAAGAAGACGCTCAACACGATGATGATGATGACAAACAGCAGAGTGAGTGTTACAGAATTTACCGGTAATACCGAAACTTTCTCCGAATAGAAAGTTCTTGAAAGTTATTTACAATTTGAAACTTCTTTCACATCAGATTCAAGAGAAGAAAGCAAACCACCCACGGGTCATTGTGACCACCTGGGAAGTTCAGCCGCCAGAGCCGAGCTCTTCAAAGATGAGACCACAGAACTGGAGGAGACAAAGGGAGAATGACAAAAAGAAGACAGAACTGGCAATGAGTTAGTAGAGAACTCATCTGTGCAGCACATGCATGGACCTTTTTTGTGGGAACGGATTTGTTGGGTGTGTTCTAGGTCTTCGGGTGTGTGCATTCATGCAACAATAAAGTGGAATGTGGAAAAAAAGTGCAGAGGAAACACACAATCATTGAGGAGGAATATAAATGAGCAGATATGGGCTAATGTTTAATCTGAGACCTGTGAAGGAAAACATGTCTTAGCCAATGAAGCTGGAGAATTATTCCAGATCAGCTCTAAATGCGCTCTATACAAAAAATAAATTAAAACCAAAACAGGAATGCCACATAAGATTTTCAGTGTAGTACAATTATTAGTAGTATTTTACTTTCTTGGTTTATAAATGGGATTGGCTACTAAAGCTAAAATAGTGGACACATCACATACACCAAAGTGCCATATAAATAAAACTGACATTTAGATCAAATACTACAATCATCATAATACATATATGTGGTCATAGATTATCTAAATTCCATTCATTTCACTCAGGAGCTGCAAACTGATGAATGTTTGCACACAAGGTCGATGAAAGAAAGAGGATGGATAACAGATGATCGCATCTGCACAGCTGCTACAGTAATTATCACGGGGACTAATTCAACTAATCATGTTAATGCAGCCATGTTTATCTGCTTTACCATTATGAACAGGCTTTTGTAACATGGTGATTATATTAAATGTGATCTGGTCGCACATTTAACTGCTAGTGTCTGATGGAAATCTTAAATGGATAAACTAATTACCTGAAAAGAGTGAACGGTCATTTATTAACCTGTATATTAGTGATTCATTCATTCCTAATAAAACACTTCAAACAGAATGTTGTAAAAACTATGCATTAAACATTATTTCCTTCATCTAGCAGGCTAGATAGTCCAGAATATTCTGACATAGAAGTGTGTTTTATTTTTTTATTTTATTCCAGGCAGTGATTCTGTTTAATTTATTCAAGTAACCCCGATTAATAGCCAATCTCAACTAAAAGGCCCTTTGCAGGAAAACAGATTTAATTGATGAACAGAAAGATCAATTCAATCATAATACAGATTCAGGTACATTTACTTACATTCCAATTCAAAGCTGGTTATAGTAACAAGCAGTCAAGTTAATCTTATTATGCCAACTGAACAATTCATTTCCTTTTGTATTTACTCAGGTTATATGATTGTTTTTTTGATGATCTAAAACATTTAAGTGAAACAAAAAAAAGTCAAGACAGAAGAAATCTGCAAACACGTGACTGTAACACCTCACATATTGGCCTCGTCTGGAAACTCAGGATGGAATGGGTCAGGAAATGATTTGACAGCGTATAAGCCTCGTAATCCGAATCAATGAGGCAATCTGAAGACGCCTTTTTGATAATTTCAATTCAAAGTAATTTCAATGCAATCATACAAACATTCCAAACGGTTTAAAAGTTTTCTATCTAAGGAATCCCAGCAGATTGCATTGAGTCATTGACTTGAGGTCCCGTTGATGCAGACTTCCAACCTCAGCAATACCTCAGCAATCCCTCATACTGAGCAAGCATGTGGCGAAGCGACAGTGGAGAGGAAAAAGTCCCCTTTAACAGGAAGAAACCTCCAGCAGAACCTGGCTCAGTGTAAGCGGCTATCTGCCACAACCGTCTGGGGGTTTGAGAAGACAGGTGAAACGTCTTTAAGAAACAAAACAAGTAGTCTGGTTACTTTTTACCTGTATTCCAGCACTTCAGGATTGTCATGTAGTCTACTGACTGGGACTATGTACCAGCTTACTTACCTTTAGGCAGACTCTAAGGAATACACTTAGTGACCCACTGGTTTATTATTATTTTTTATGTGGAACAGGAGTGACCACAACTGCAACCATACTTCCCAGACTGCTATTAGTCTGAGTTTGATTTACACATACAAGTGGATATAAGGTGACATCTAGTGTTCAATTGGTCTAGTTACATAACATTACACTAGTAATGCAGAGTAATTACACCACACAGAAGAGTAAAACATACCTTTTTATTTTTGCACTAACTTAGAGTATTTTCAGACTTTTTACATTGACGTTATGCTTTCTTAATATCTGGATAAACATACAAGCAACATATTTATACATTTAAAGAGAATGAGACAGAGACTTTGTTTTTATTTCATACAGATAAAATACAGAATGGATAGAACCAACTCTAGCTCACATAGCATTAACAAATACAAAATGTTTTGACCGTATTATAGGTTCGTGTGTTAACATGGTCTTAAAGCTGTATTAGCTGCGTTACAACAGCAGGGGGCAATATTTACCTGTGTTCCTCACAATAAAGACTGAGAAACTTTAAGCCTATAAATTTTGACTTTAGAAGAATTGTTTCTTCAGATTCACTTCTAAAATTGTGCTAATAATTTAGCATCACATTTAAACCAATTTCTCATGCCAAGAAAACACAAAAAAAACCAAATGTGAATGTATTTGATTGCCAAACCACTTATATTTGACTAATATTTAAACAGCGTAGCTACATCCATGCAAATCACCTCATTTAATCTTTCTTAGCCTTTGCGAAAAACACCCCGGTCACATCATCGACTCCAACCTGCATATCCCGAGGCAGAGTGTAGACTTCAAGCCTGATCAGGGTATAACCGCTTTCCTTCAGACTATCACATACCTGGGCTTCATTCAGGGGGACCACAGGGATTCTTACCCCAGGACCACCAAAATAATAACTCTCTCCCAGAGCTCCGATCAGCAAAAGATGGCCTCCAGGACGAAGCAGCTTCCCAATGTGACCTAGCGCCCTGGTAAAGGCAGGGAGGTCGGGGCTAACACTCTCCAGGCAGAAGCAGGACACCAGGCAGTCGGCCCCAGCTACAGGAATGGTATCAGGGGCCAGAGGCTGAGAACAGTGCACGTCGACAGGGAGGATGTCTGAGATGACGTGACGCAGCCGGCCAGCTTTCTCAGGCCAAGCTGACGGCCTGGTATAAACAACACAGAAGAATAATCAACATCATGCAGCACATACAGTATCATACACCCTGAATGTGTTCTATTGGGATTGTATTTGTTAGAGCAGGGGTCTCAAAGCCTTTGAGTGCAAATGTCCTACTTTTAGGTGCGTTACTGCTTCTAAACACTTACATCAAATAATTAGGTCAGTAGCAGGACTATGTAAAATATCCAGGCTGAAAAAAGACATCACTGTGGTTTAATGTCACCCTACATTCATGGTGATGACAGCATCATAGTTTTCTTCAGTCACAGTTTTTCAAATTTTAACCACAAACCTCAGTGCGTTTCAACTGGATGTTATAGTTCCAGTGGAAGGAGTAATACATGGTATTCAAAATACGTTTGAATTTCTATTCAGCACCTCCAAGTCAATAGCTTGTAAGTACAGTTCAGAGTTATTTGCAATACGTTTCTACCAGCTTTGCACATCTAGAGACTAAAATTGTTCTTTACAAAATAGCTAAAGCTCAGTCCAAAGGAATGAGAGCATCTATGAGAGCAATTCTAAAGTCCCAACACACACTGGACACTTCTAACACATAAATGTGCTTTGATCAAAACCTTTCTATTATATCTCTGGTGGTATGTTTGCTGTTGAAAATTTAACCTCCGCCCCAGGCTCAAGTCATCTATGCTTCTGACAGATTTTCTTCCCGGATTGTCCTGTATTTATCTTCAACTTCCCATCATCTACAAGGTACTAGCTTCCCTGTCCCTTGCTCTGCTGAGAAAAAGCAACACCATGTGCCCCCGAGGGGGCCGTGTGTTCACAGTAATGTGAAGTGCTTTGCCCACATATTAGGTAGTTTTCTTTTTGACAGAGTGCCAAACAGCAAATATTAAATTCAAAATAAATTTAGATGGATTAACCAACTAGGTGACTTTTGCAGACAATTGTTGCACTGTATTTTATTTAGGCGTATCAGAAAAGGGGATGAATAGATATGTATGGTACACTTTCAGGGTTTTTTAGAGTTTGACAACCATGCATATGTTTCTTTTTACTTCGCAGTTATCCACTACTGTACTTTGTGTTGGGCTGTCACATAAAATCTCCTGAAATTAAATTTCAGGTAGGGCTTGTAAAATATCAAAATGTGCAAATAATTTATTTTATTAAGGCACTGCAATTTTGTTTTTTTCATACCGTCGGCCCTCCAGCTTGCAGACATGCTCTAAGTACGGAGTCCAGTCCAGGCTGCATCCTCCCTCATTCTGGACCCAGCGCTTCAGCTCCTGTCGGTTGACTTCCAAGAAGTCTGTCAGGATCAGTTTGTTGAAAACTTCACAGCCACTCATCACCTGATACAAAGTGGGGCCCGTGCCGATGTCCACCAGGAGCTCACCACTCACATCCCCTGGGAGAGAAATGGAGTAGAAAAAAAAGAAAAGTAGCAGCAGAGACATTTTAGAGTAATGCAAAAGTTTGCAATTTTTAACCAAGTTGTACGGAGTTGTCTCGGGTGTGATTTTAGGAGAAGGTTCTGAATGAACAGTAACGAAATGTTAACTTAAGCATTGTTATTCAGACAGAAAATACACTTAACCTGCTGGGTTTTGCAACATGCAATAAATCTTTTGACAGTAAACAAAAGTTATGGGTTATTGTGATCTGGTAACACATTTAATACTATAGAAATGGCATGATAAACATTTTACCTTCAGTGAAAGCTCTGTGTAGACAGGCCAGTTTCCAAGGCACGATGCTGTCTTTTCTTGCAAAATCAGCCCGAGGAGGAGTGTAGTTGTATTGCAGATATGCTGCAGGATCAAATTTCTGGTAACAGGCTGCCATAGCCGCTATGCCATTCTGTTTTCCCTTTTCCTCCATCATATACTGTTCTTAGCTCTGTCTTTGCGCTTGGTCAGTGTTCAGGTGTTCTGCAGCCGCTTGAAAGTTGACTTATATACTTGTGTGTGTATCTATGCTATTACGTGTGCATATGTGCTTTGGGCCAATCTTGCCGAGATAGCGATCCAGATTTTTCTTTTGGACTCAAGCTGCAGGATAACACATGTTTACTTGTTCTGTTTTCTGCCCTGCAGTACCGATACCATCAAATCAGGGGCTTCCCTCCAACACTTCACCCTTTAATGCACTACTCTCATGGCCTTTCAGGTCTTTCACTGTGGTCTAAAAGGAAAATTTTTAAGACAAATGATTGATGTCTTTCTTAGTGAGACATTTACTTGGTTCTGATGTATGTAGAGGGAAATGTACTTTCTCAGTGAGGCAAATAAATTTGTCAACACCAAAAAGTGTGCATCTCTTAACAAAATATAAGGGAATAATAGTCTTAATAAAACTACGAAACTACTATTACAACTACTACTACTACCACGAAAAAAAAACCTGAATATACCTTGTTACACAATCTGATAGATGTATTTCCGAGCCATAATAACCAATTATGTGGGATTGTGCAAAACGAAATTAAGCTTAACTTTACCCAGGAGAAAGTTCTGGTGCTGTGGAAGACAGACCAAATGCTCATCTATCAGTCTTCAATGATTGTAAACCTGTATCTGTGACACTATACATTTTTAGTGCTGGAGAGAGTCCTACCAGCCCATCTGAGTGAGCAAACAAGCACCTTTCAGGACACACTGCAGTTTGATTAGTATATAGATAAGGTTGTTGTTCTGCTGGAAGGTAAACATCTGCCTTCGTCTCGATTCTTTTAGAGATATTAACAGGTTTTCTTTCAGACCTTTACTGTATTTAGCTCCATCTTCCTGCCAATTCTGACCAACATCCCTGTTTAAGAAAAGCCTCTTCACAGCATGATGCTGCCATCACCATAGCCCATAAAGTGGTCAGGGTGATGTTTTAATGCAGTTATGAGCTACTTTCTGTTGGTCTGTTATTAGTAATCCTAACTAAAATAATGTTTTGGAAAGGAAAGAAATGGGAAAAGGTTTAACAAGTATTAATGTAGTTTACTTGTCATGATCTTTGGGTGGTTGAGCTTTGGGTTTCATTCGTGTTTTTGCTTTGATCACTTTCTCATTGTTTATGTTTGTGTTCTTTGGTATTGCCTAGCAGGTCTTACCATATGTAGTTTCATTAGTATCACTTTAAAGGTATTGCCTTATATGCTCATTCCTTTGTATTTAGTTTCCTAGTATATTGTATTTATTTCTCTTTGATTACTTGTCAGGCTTTTCCCTTTGGTTCTAGATCCTTTGAGTTCCTGTTCAGCCATTACTATGTTCATTACTCCTTTTCCCTTAGTCTCTCTGTTTGTCCTCTATCACAGCTGCAACCTGTTTCCAGTCAGCCACCTGTCTTTTGTCAGTAATCAAACTCCTCCGTACGTTCCTGGACTTTTATTCTTCTTCACTAGATCCTTACGTTAACTCATATAAAGCATCATAATTTCAAAATGCAATAATATGACAATTTTTTTTCATTTAGAGCATGGAAATTATTTTCTACGCTCTCTTTTCATTTCCTTGACTACTCAGCAGAAGTTACAGTGAGCCAGAGACAGCGATTTTTTGGGGGGGGAGAAATACATTTGAATGTCATCAGCATAACAATAGATAGAACTAAATTATAAATCTACAAAATAGCAAATATTACCAGCAAAGACAAGCACTTTGTTCTATAGATCTGTACCTCTTATACTTCATGTATCCCAGTTTAACCTTGGAGTTTGGTTTTGACACAACTTTTCCACACGAATGCTGTCTCTCACTAGAGACAGAACTGTTCTGATCTTTTTCACTTATCAACAGAATAATAGGTCAGTTTTAACTTTTTTGTGTTGATTATGAGGGTGTTAGTTCTTTGCTCCTGTTGCAGCTTGATTACAGCCTTGCTCACACCTACGTAGTTACTTTAAATATATACCCCACTCAGTCCACCATTTGAGAAATGCTCCCAGTCTATAAAATAGATACACCACTGGCTATACCTCTTTGAGATTTTTTTGTTTTGTTTGTTTTAAACTTTACTTTTAAATTACTTAGTCATTCAGATTTTTGCATCAGTGAGTCCCACATATCACAAAGGTCATAAGTGTTTGAATGAATGAATATTAACTTCGAATCTTTAATAATTGATTTAAACAGTTCCACTTGGTGTTGGAGTGATTATACACAATAAACAAATTCACATTACTAAACTCTGTTGGTTATTTGGGAAATCAACACATTTTGAACAGGGTTGAGGACGAATGTGTTGTTTATTATTTATTATTGTTGATGTGTTCTGGTGAATTGTCAAATCATGTCCCAGGTTTGTCTACATGACACAAATTGTCACCCTGAGAAGAAGAAGAAAGGGAAATTGGTTTGGGTGTTGAAACATCGGAGTCACTAGCAAGCTTGACCGCTCTATCAAAAAAGAAGAAGAATATATATATATATATGTTTATTTATTTATTTTTTGCTATGTTTTAAGGTTATTCCACCATTTAGCTCTGTGCTTCTTAAGCATTTCCTTTTGGTTTCCTTGCTCATACAGCCATAACCCCCCCCCCCCCCCCCCCCCCCCCCCCCCCAGTCACCCAGTATGATGCTATGAGGTTATATTACTTTTAAGTAACCTGCCAAGTGTTGGCACTTTTTGAGTTAGATGAGACAAAGACTGAAGTATTTGGCAAAAACAACAAGAAGTACATTTGGAGCTGAAGGTTTCAAAACCTCTGCGATTGACTGGCGACCTGTCCAGGGTGTTTCCTGCCTCTCGCCCCATTACATCAGCACCCTCCCTTGCAACCTTGCATAGGATAGACAGGTACAGATAATGGATGGATGGATGGTTTTAAAACCTGAGAGCACTGTAACTGTAAAGCATGGAGGTGGGAGTATGATGCTGTGAGTCTGTTTCAAAGCCAGCGGTACTGGCGCACTGGACAAAAATATGTGCAATAAAGGGGGGAGTACGGCCTCCAAATTCTTAAACTTCCCCTTAACTCCACAGCTATAGGTGAAACTTTGACTTAATTGGTGCTACAATAGAATAATGATACCAAACACACATCAGAGGTAGTTTCAGAATGGATAAATCAGGGTACCCATAACCTTCTGGACTGTCCTGGACTTCATCCAACAGCAACTATTTAAAATAACTTCAGGTGTAAATCAAAAGCTTTATGATACAGGTGCACAGAGGACATTTAAAATATATATTTAACCAGAAAAATAAGGCTTTACCACTCCACAGCTGAGTGTACAGGAACATGAAAGGCCCTTGGAGGATCATACAAATGTCCAAATGTTTATCCTTATATAATAAACATGTTTCATAAGCAGGTGTGATACGTTTCTGTTAAACTGTTATGGAGATCAGCACTGAATTATGATCACAAACAGTGTGAAGACACTTAAGACTGATAGGGATTCAGAGGGATAAGGCAGCAGATAATGATGTATGTGTGCATATATGAATAAGTAATTACAGATAAATGAATAATCTCATTCTAAAGAAGGCAGGAAGATACATTATCAACTGATCAGAATTGAAATGGACAAATCTGCATGTAAACTTTGTGCAGGAACACACAATGTGGCTGCGTGCTCAGCTGCACAGATGCAAACCCTCGTAAATAAATGTAGTTAGTGGATTAGAAAGAGGCAGGAGAAAGGTGCAGGGCAGTTCCTTCCCATGAGTCAGATGAAGAGATAAAAGAGCAAAGAGGATCACAGAAGAACAGATAAAGGGTAAAAGCAGGGAGCAGAAAAAAGGAGCAGGGCTCATATAATGGAATAACACACATTTAACCAGAGCCAGTGGAGCCAATTTAGTTATCTGTGGTCCTTGGGGCAATGGGTGGGGGGGGGGGGGGTTCAGCTGTCTCAGTCAACTCTGCTCCGTGTTACTTTTCATGTAGCCGCAGCAGGATGGTGAAGGTACACATGAAACTTTGATCAATTTTACTTTTTTGTTGCCACAAGACTAAATGAAAGGTGACCAGTTTCTAAAAGAACTAATCAGGATTACAGGCCTGAGGTTTTGACTTCCGATTTATTTCAAAGTTTATTTCATTGAACATAAATGTACTTTAAGGAGCAAAACTTGCTTAAAAAGATACAGTGGGCCAAAAGTGTGAACAGAATTTAAAACTTTGTGTCTGAAGATTTAAGTATTCAAACCGCAAACAAACTTAAGGTTCCTTGTAAAATTATTTTTGCAAACTTTAGTGTATTTGTGAATATTTTTTTGATAGAACAACACAATGTAAAACATTATGGTAGAGTAGAGAAAAAGCGTACATGAGTTTTTCCACAAAGAAAGTCAGAAAAAAGTGTGTCATGCATTTGAATTCATTCTTCCTGAATTAACATTTTGTGGAAACATCTTTCACTGCAGTAACACCAGGAGGTCTTTTGAAGTTTCAGTTTCTTGTTAAATGTTGGTGACTTGGCCCTCCTAACACCTTAACATTTTCTAATCTGAACCATTGTACTGTAGCACTTGCTGTGTGTTTAGAGTTTGTAGTTGAGCTGCAGATAAACTGTTGTGCCAGTCTCAGGTCTTTGGCAGCATCCAAAACTGTTTTCTCATGTAAAGATCAAACATCAACTCCTCTGTTTGTTGAGCTCCACTGGCTACCCTAAAGGCCGGTTTATACTTCTGCATCGTGTCCCTCGCGTAGGGTACGCCGTAACTGCTGTAGCCTCTGCGTAGGTCCGCAGAGGCTTGACGCGCACCTCCTCGGATCTGACGTGCAGCCTGGCGCAGTGACGCGGAAGTACTCCCTTGTGATTGGTCAGTGAGATTATGTATGCACGTACCATCTTCTACGTCTCCGTCTTCTCATTTGCTTGCGTTGCAAAGTGTTCAAAAGAAGGATAATTTGTTATCCACAATCTTGTTGAGACACTGCACCAAGTCGGCCACCATCGTTGTTCTAAAACAGGAAATACTTGCCGGAACTGAAGCAAACACAAGCAAACCATCAGAAAAACTCCACCCTGTGGAGTTTGCCGACCGATACGAGCCTACTGCCACCTGCAGGTCTGGAAATGAAACAGCAACACGACGCTTTCAGCCCCACACAGAAGTAGAAACACAGCAGTGGGTACAGCGGTTACGGCCTAACCTACGCGACTGACGCGACGCAGAAGTATAAACCAAGCTTAAGTTGCCCGTATCAAATTCAAGTCCCTGATGTTAGCCTAGAAAGTGCTTAATGGATCCTATCTACTTGAATCCTCCCTCAAAGACTTATGTCACAACTTGGTTGTTTCGGTTATCAAAGGGTTGTCAACTTGCAGTGCCTAGATCATGCTAAAGACAATGATGGTGGAAAGACCTACTGAGCAATACAAGAAAAGGGGCCTCCCTGTCTATCTTCAAGAAAACCCAAATCCTCAGATATCACCTTCCCTACCCCTCTACTGCACCTCTTTCTGCACTTTTCCTTTATGCCTACATTCTAATTCCACACTGTCACCCCGTCACCTCAGACAAAACCTGACTAGTGGTCTTTCTGCAAAATAGCTTATTGCTAGCTTTGATATCAATCTGCATTGTTACATCCTCATTTGTAAATCACTTTTTTTCAAATGTACCTCCTACACACATAGATGACTAAACATATTTAGTTCCAGCTGTCTGCTTCTTAACTTTGTCCATCTTCCTTGTCCCCACTGCAGGAATGCATTCTCTCAGCCTGACACCCATGTTTCTCCATGGGGATGGAGAGTTCTTCTTGCCAGTTTTCCATAAAAGCCAGATTTGCGGAGTGCATAATTAATACTTGTCTTCTGAGGCCTTTACAGAGCAGAACTATTTATATTGAGTTTAAATTAGGCAAGGCAAGGCAAGGCAATTTTATTTGCATAGCACACTTTCAACAACAAGGTGATTCAAGGTGCTTTATTACACATAAATTACACACACAAAAAGGGGATTTCTACTGCCAGTTGGTTGCACTTTATTTTATCTAGGTGGATTCGAGTAAAGGGGGCAAATACACAACACACTTTTCAGATTTTACTTAAATATTTACTTGTAAAAACTTGCGGAAACAATGTGTCATTTTTCTTTCACCTTTTAATTATGTTATACTTTGAACTGTCTATCATATAAAATCTAATTTGAAATTGATTGAATTTTACAGCTACAACTTCTCAAAATGTTCAACAGGTTGAATGCTTTTGTAAGTCACTGTAACATAATTTAGCATATTGCAAGTATTGTGCACAGAAACAGTAACTCACTGCAAATTTCGGATCATAATAAAGCAAGGAGGAAAATTAAAATCTCTGTGAATGGGAACTTTTCTGCTCATACTTGTTCCTGTACACACCAACCCATTAAAAGTTACATTGTCCAGCAAATCTTTATTGAGTCTGGAAGACATTATTTCAATTCAATAAAGTTTATTTATGTTGCACTAGTTATGAAGAAATGTTATCTCAAGGCACTTTGCCAGACAAACAGGTCCAATTCATATCCAGGTACATAGACACACAACGTTTAGACATGCACCAGCATATCATTTTGTATTTTGTTGCTTTGCTTTCTGACTTATCATTGTGTTATGTACAGGGCAATCAGTTTCCTGATGGTTTCCTAAAACATTGTTTTTTAAAATCTGATTGCTGTTTTTCAAAATGCTGCTGTTGCCGTTTTTTCTTTTTTTTTTACTAAAAACTTCTGGCACTATTTATCTTGTGTAATAAAACAATGTATCTGATAACAAAGCAGATATTTTATAGTGTGGTTATGTTAATAGGTTATAAGAAATGAATGCCTTACCCACAGTAGATGATGCTCATTAATTCCCATTTATCAATTTTAATTGCTGAGAATTAATTTACAAGGAATGGGAAAGCCTTTGCATGATACATTTTAAAAGAATGTTTTCAAACCTGGTTTGATAGTTTCATCAGCAGCTTTTATTGTGGAGGGAGGAGTCACTGACATGTGGAGCTTTCCTCTGCTGCTCACAGTCTGTCTGTGATGAAAAGAGAAATAAATGGTCAAAGAAGATGAAGAAGATTTTATAGAAATCTGGACCAGGAACAAAATTGCTATAGTGGAACTTCTGAAGCTTAAAGTAAGAATTAACCCCTATTTATTTGCATTTTATTCATCAAAAAAAGTTGTTAAAGTTTGAACTACTGCTTCACATTATGGCTCAATTAGTTTTTTTATAAGGAGAACCTTTTTATGTTTTTAGCAACATAATTTTTTTTGTTTTAAATGAACGTATATGTTTTTAATTTTCAGATAAAAAGAAGCTTAGCATGCTGCTACAAAAGTTGACCCTGTGTTCAAAAATCCCACCGCAGAGATTCCAGTTTCTCACCACACGCCTGACACAAGGCAAGACTACACTGCATTACCTAATGTTGCAATCCTCTGTTAACTATGTATAAAACAGTATCCCAGCAACAAGGGACACACCAATTTGATCCAAAGAATCTTTTAAACAAAGAACAACGTAAAAAAAAAAAACTGTGTTAATGTTAACAATTACTTCATAAATCCCTTAGTTCAGACCAAAAATATTTTAAGGTAAGCATTTGTTTTTGCAAATATAAGAAATATGTGATCATTAATCAGATAGATAGATGGATAGATAGCAGTGTAGATAATGTATTAATCCCAGGAGAGATTTTCTTCACTTTTGGTCTTTTTAGTTTATTTTCCAGTTTTTGTTGCCTTTGGACATTTTATATTAAAAAGTTTTAATCTAGAAAGCATTTTATCAGTTGGAGTCTAAAAGGTTTTAGCACTATTTTAAACTAAGTGAAACATCAAAAAATTCCTAAGAACATATTAATTGAGGCTCTTTAAAAGGATAATTTACAATTTGTGTATTCAGAATGTATTGACATTTATTGGAAGAAATGACAATTGACGGTAAACTTGCAGATTAAAAAACATATTTTTTAAAGGAAAATGGATAAACAGACTACTGCACTGTTAAATTCAAATCATACATATGTATAACTGCTCTTGAGGTTTGTGTGTCCAAAGAAAGATTTTTGACTGACTCTGGTCAATAAAGTATGTCCTGGGTTTGTCCCTTGTCCCCCTCCACTCAGGCGCAGAAAGATGTGTGGACTCAGCAAAAGCTTTCTGTCTGCTGGCACTGCTGATGTGGCATTCTAAAGACCATTATTCTCAGTTTCATATCTGAATATGAAAGGATTTAAAGCAAGATCAACACTCTCTTAGCCTCATTCATAGAAATCAGTGATACATCCCAGCAAAACATTCACATTTAACAGTTAACTAAAGAATTGTTGATAAATTTTTAACTTTCTCAATTTTATTAGCTTCGAATTTCCTAAATCTAATTCTAATAGAATCAGAGCTTTAAACTTGCCATTAATGATAACATTATGCAACAAGGCCTGGTTAGCTGCCGGTAGTGAGTGAGCAGCTGCCATTAGATATAAAGTAAAGTGATTATGTCATAGAAGACTAGAGAGATAAGTTTAAGTTATGCCATCAGTGACAAACTTCAATCAATAACAAGCAAAAGTGTGTTTTTTCTCTAATATGAAAATACTCCATTTCCTGTTTACAGAGTACAGTAACAGAGTGCTTGGCAGCTCATTTGCACATCGCAGTGAATTGCGTAAGGCAAAGAGGATTGTAGTTAAACTTGGAAGCGCTGTGGTCACCCGTGGAGATGAATGTGGTCTGGCTCTCGGGCGCCTGGCTTCTATTGTAGAGCAGGTACGTCTAGAGTTACTAAAGTTACATTTAGTTGCTGGAGAAAAACCCCCACTTCTAAATGTAGCAGGAAATAATCAGGAAATTCATTTTCAGGTTCATTTTTTAATTTTTTTCAAATATACCATTAGATGGAGGACATCGATGGCTTCTCTGTTTTTCTATTGGCTGTGTCCTGTGTAGGTGGCCATGCTGCAGAATCAAGGCAGGGAGATGATGATTGTCACCAGCGGAGCTGTGGCCTTTGGCAAGCAGAGGTTAAGGCATGAGATCCTGCTGTCCCAAAGCGTCCGACAGGCATTACATTCTGGAAACGGTCAGCTTAAAGAGATGGTATGGGAAAGGATAGGAACATTGTGGAGCATTTTTAAAATATAAAACTAGGGATATGGGCGAAGACGTTAAGATTTTTTTGTGGTATTTATGACAATAATGAGAAAACTGATGAGAAAAAGAAATCAAAAATGTCGCTCCAAAAACCAAACAGAAAAAGGAAAAAGGAAAAACTATTTAAAGATTAATAGACAGGCATCTCCAGGACACCAGTTACATTAGGATGTGATATTTTATTGCTAAGCGGCACACAACAACTACCTTTGATCATATTTTAAAATATATTGATCTTAATGCTGCTCTCATGGAACAAACAGTGAAAAAAATCAATCACAAAATCAATCACATCAATACAATACCAGTTTTTGGGGTTTGAATAATCATCATAATCATGTAGAGCAGTGTTTCTTAGTCCTGTTCCTCAGGGCCCGCTGTCCTGTGTGTTATGATGTGTGCCTGCTGCCACTCAGGTAACTTAAATAAAAGGCTGAATAACAAACTTCTGCAGCACTTGATGTGATGTTGAGGAGGTAAAGTCATTTTGCCACCCAACACCTTAGTGGAGAAAGGTTTTATGATTAGACAAGAGAAAGAATGAATTACTTGATCACAATGACAAGAAACATGTTCGGAGGAGTCAAGGTGAAAGAACAGTATACCAATTATCAATCATGGGAGTTTGAGCATTGTGCTATGGGGCTGTTAAATTCTCAGACGTACTAGTTCATTGCATATGAAGGGGGGCTACCTCCAAATTCTTCAACTTTATATAAATCAACCTCTAATTGTTGAAGCTTGAATTTAAAGGGGTCCTACATGTCAAAGATACCAGAAAACTGGTTTTAGAATGATTAAAGCAGGCAAACATTAAGCTTCTCAGTTGGCTATGACCTGCACTCTATTAAAAATCTGTTGTTGGTACCTAAATGCCAAAAACCATTTGATTTAGTTGAACTCAGTACAACTGAGGGCCAAAAATATCCTACAGTAAGAAAGTGTGTGGTTTCTCTGGAAGTTTTTTTTTATTCAAATATTTCTCTATTTTAGCATTAATAAACAACTTTGACCCTCTGGGATTGAATGAAATCTACAATAAATTCAAACTTGTTCACTTTATTAAAGTTGTACGTTGTGTAGTCACTCCTCACAGTTCAAATAAATAATTATAAGCCCCAAATCAAAATTATCTTTTTACCCTGATCTTCTAGTTGGAAAAGTTTTTGCAGGTTATTGTATGACTGATATATCAATTCTTATGCAATTTAGTCTTTTTAAATCCGTTTATATATCTTCTTGTTTTACATATATAATAAAAAGTGTTGTATCTGTGTCATACATGTTTAAACCTGTAAAAGTACCACAGCAGACCACTTAAGTTGAGTTTTAATGATGCATTACAGCTCACTAAAAAAATGTTTGTTGTTCCTGACTGTGTATTTATATGTTCCTCTACGCATGATCTTTTGTTAGGTTTGACAGCTTGTTTTAATAGATTTTTTTGGCAAACTGGATTTCATTTCGGTTGCAGTCTGTCCCAATGCTGGAGGCCCGAGCCTGTGCAGCAGCTGGACAGAGTGGCCTGATGGCCCTGTATGAAGCCATGTTCACTCAGTACAGCACATGCACTGCACAGGTATATAAATATTATAACTTTCATATTTTCTTCTCTTTCCTACTCAATTCTTAACTTATTATCGTTTCGTCAGGTCCTCGTGACAAATCTGGATTTTCACGATGATGAGAAGAGGCAGAACCTCAACAGCACACTGCAGGAGCTGCTGTGCATGAACATTGTGCCCATCATCAACACCAATGATGCAGTGGTACCTCCACCAGAAGCCAACAGCGATCTGCAGGGGGTAAATGTACAAACAGCATGGGACTGACAGAGTCCCATTCTATAGATGGAAAATGCACCAGTTATTAGTTACAGTTCTTGTCTACTGTTCTACCACATGCTGAATTTGCAACCCTGCCTCACTTTTTAGGGCTACCTTGAAATGTATTTGAATGTACGGAGGGAATTGATGAAAATGCATGCAGATTCAGCGAACCATTTCTGTATTAATTTGGGTCATATATCACTGATCATTATCCTGCTAAAAAACTCAGTGACGACAAATTGAAAGTTCCCTTCTAGAAACTTTATATATCAAAGTGTTCATGACGCAATTCACTCCAACAAGATATACAAGGGCTTTTGAAGAGAAACAGTCCTACAGCAACACAGATCCTCCACCATACTAAACAGCAGGCATGGTGTGCTTTTTCCACATATTCATTCTGTGTTTAATGGCAGACCCATGTGATGTGTTTGTTGTAAAAAAGCAACAAAAAAAAAACATTAATCTGACCAAAGGTTAAAGTTCAACTACAGTTAAGCAAGCTCCACATATGCTCATAAGTGTAGAATGTGCTGTGTTACTTATTGTTTATTAGAGTCAATCTAGTCTCTCAGAAAATAATTTGGTGAACTGGTTTAATTTGATGAACTTTAGCAGTTTTCTGGTTCTTTAGGTGATCAGCATTAAGGACAACGACAGTCTGGCAGCACGGCTGGCTGTGGAGATGAAGGCTGACCTGCTCATAGCGCTCTCTGATGTTGACGGTATTAATGTTTCCACCACAGTTTTGGGTTGTAGATAAATAATAACACAGTCTGTCTGTGCAACTCTGTGTCACATGGGGATGGCCAACACAGACCTGAATTTACATTTCCAAACCCGGTTCTGAACATGAGCTTACCATTGGCATATCCATTTATTTTCAGCAAGAAACAAAGCAGCTGACCAGGCCACAAACAAAAAGACTCTTTGATAATAAGGAGTTTGTACAGTAATTTTCCCATTAGGAAAATATTCTTTATTGTTAGAACACAATCAACACAATGAAACTGATAAACCTTTCCTTTTGGGGTTTAATATGGCTTGACTCTAAAATTACTATTTTCTGTCCACCTTGATGACTCTAGATTCATTAGAATAACCAGTTTGAATGTAGGCGTTATTTAATATCCTTTGCTTCTAATTGGTTCTCACAGATGAGCACAGAGAGTCATTAAGTAAGTTATGAAGGCAAAAACAGCTAATTATCAGACTATTGTGCCTCCCAGGATTTTTATTTCTTGCTATAACTCCAGGGGAAAATACAGTGCCTTGCAAAAGTATTCGGCCCCCTTGAACTTTTCGACATTTTGTCACATTACAGCCACAAACATGAATCAATTTTATTGGAATTCCACGTGAAAGACCAATACAAAGTGGTGTACACGTGAGAAGTGGAACGAAAATCATACATGATTCCAAACATTTTTTACAAATAAATAACTGAAAAGTGGGGTGTGTGTAATTATTCAGCCCCCTTTGGTCTGAGTGCAGTCAGTTGCCCATAGACATTGCCTGATGAGTGCTAATGACTAAACAGAGTGCACCTGTGTGTAATCTAATGTCAGTACAAATACAGCTGCCCTGTGACGGCCTCAGAGGTTGTCTATGAGAATGTTGGGAGCAACAACACCATGAAGTCCAAAGAACACACCCGACAGGTCAGGGATAAAGTTATTGAGAAATTTAAAGCAGGCTTAGGCTACAAAAATATTTCCCAAGCCTTGAACATCCCACGGAGCACTGTTCAAGCAGTCATTCAGAAATGGAAGGAGTATGGCACAACTGTAAACCTACCAAGACAAGGCCATCCACCTAAACTCACAGGCCGAACAAGGAGAGCGCTGATCAGAAATGCAGCCAAGAGGCCCATGGTGACTCTGGACGAGCTGCAGAGATCTACAGCTCAGGTGGGGGAATCTGTCTATAGGACAACTATTAGTGGTGCACTGCACACAGTTGGCCTTTATGAAAGAGTGGCAAGAAGAAAGCCATTGTTAAAGAAAACCATAAGAAGTCCCGTTTGCAGTTTGCCACAAGCCATGTGGGGGACACAGCACACATGTGGAAGAAGGTGCTCTGGTCAGATGAGACCAAAATGGAACTTTTTGGCCAAAATGCAAAACGCTATGTGTGGCGAAAAAATAACACTGCACATCACTCTGAACACACCATCCCCATTGTCAAATATGGTGGTGGTAGCATCATGCTCTGGGGGTACTTCTCTTCAGCAGGGACAGGGAAGCTGGTCAGAGTTCATGGGAAGATGGATGGAGCCAAATACAGGGCAATCTTGGAAGAAAACCTCTTGGAGTCTGCAAAAGACTTGAGACTGGTGTGGATGTTCACCTTCCAGCAGGACAACGACCCTAAACATAAAGCCAGGGCAACAATGGAATGGTTTAAAACAAAACATATCCACGTGTTAGAATGGCCCAGTCAAAGTCCAGATCTAAATCCAATCGAGAGTCTGCGGCAAGATCTGAAAGCTGCTGTTCACAAACGCTGTCCATCTAATCTGACTGAGCTGGAGCTGTTTTGCAAAGAAGAATGGGCAAGAATTTCAGTCTCTAGATGTGCAAAGCTGGTAGAGACATACCCTAAAAGACTGGCAGCTGTAATTGCAGCAAAAGGTGGTTCTACAAAGTATTGACTCAGGGGGCTGAATAATTATGCACACCCCACTTTTCAGTTATTTATTTGTAAAAAATGTTCGGAATCATGTATGATTTTCGTTCCACTTCTCACGTGTACACCACTTTGTATTGGTCTTTCACGTGGAATTCCAATCAAATTGATTCATGTTTGTGGCTGTAATGTGACAAAAATGCGGAAAAATTCAAGGGGGCCGAATAATTTTGCAAGCCACTGTAGAAGCTAATGCACCAACGGTTACTTTGTATGTTAACTTTGCATAAAGGTGATGAAAACATGGCCATAACATCTGAGCTGTAGTCTGTCCCTCACCTTTGCCTCACACTCTCTTCTTTTGTTGCTGATGTGCAACACCAATGCATCTTCAAAGCCATGCAAAGGCTTTTGATATCTTTTGAATGTGTCTACTGGGCTGTACTTTGTTCTGGACAAAGCTAAGTAAATTGGTGTCTGTGATTAATTCAAATGTTTTCCAATTGTAATTGTGAGCTCTAAAGTGTTCTTCTTATATGTCTTTGCTTTGGTGTCTAATGCATATGCAAGTATTCATACCTCCACAAACTTCAATGTATGTTATAGGGATTAGGCTGAAAGAAGTAGAAGAAGAAGTGTGAAGTTGTAAAGTGGAATGATAGGTTTAAATGTTTCAGATTATGTAATATATTGTCATATTCAGCCCTTTTACCCTGATACCTCCAATTAAAATCCAATCCAACCAGTTTCTTCAGAAGTTACCCAACGAGGTCTATATGTGATAATTTAATCTCAGGATAAATACAGCTGTTTTGTGAAGGCATCAGAAGTTAGGCAAGGCAATTTTATTTGTATAGCACACTTTCTTTTTTGTCTTTTTTCTTTTTTTTTATAAACGTGTCCTGTTTGGCAGTGTGGAGCTCAGAATTGGTGTCTGAGTACGAAGTAGAAGCCCAACAGATTTACTTTCACAAGCGGAGCAGTACAGCTTTTGCTATAGTACTCCACTTGATATATGTGTGAAAAATCTGGTGTGAGCAGGCATCAATCCGTCTCCCAGGAATCGATGCAGACATGAAGGAGATCGGAGCAAAGACGTCCAAAGGACCCCCAGAGCACCAGGCGGACCCGGGCGGGGCCGACCGCATCCCCCAAGAGTGGAGCAAAGGAGAACCCCAGGGGAACATCCAGCGGCCACTATGCATGGGCCCGGGGGGCAGCAGTGACGAGCCCATTGCTGGACCATCAATGGACCGGGAGAGCCGGGGCCCAGGGGCACCAAACCCCCCAGCAGGGACCCGACAAGGGACCGGCCGACGAGGGGCCCCCGGCACAGCAGGGGCCGCGGCCGGCCGCCGGCCGCCACGCGCCGCCTCCACCCTAGGCCAATCCCCACCGCCAACATCCCAGCGCCCCACCGATAGCCGCAGGGGATGGACAGCATCCCCAGGCCGGGCTCAGCCAGCATCTGGACACCAAGTTGTACCACCTCCCGGGTCCTGATCCTGCGCAACGCAGGGCGCCGAGACCAGGCATCCAACGAGGGCCAGGGCCGGTCCAACCCGCCAATGAACCAGCCACGCACGGTGCGCACAGAACAGGTGATCAAACGAGCAGATATGCCGGATCCGCATCCCTCCGAGCCACCGAGCAGGCACCACCCAACAATCCCAAACCTGGCACCCCAACCAACCAAAGGAAGATATCGGCCCAGCGCATCGGCCGACCTGCCATTTTATGGACCTGTGACAAAAAGAAAATTTAAGTTGAAAGAAATCCATAAGAAGAGAAGCGTGAAAGAAATGATCTTTGTGAAATACAAAAAAACAACCTGGAACCAAGGAGGTGACCTCAGATTTCATCTTTCCAAGACCTACAGTGCACCCTTGAGTCGTTTCACAAAACTCAAACCTTGAGACATATGACCAAAACAGTGCATATGTTACACCGTCCCCAGTACAAAACATGGTGGTGGCATCTTGCTGTGGGGAATGACTTGTTCAGCAGGGCCATGGATGCTGGTTAGAGGACAGGCCAACCCTTAAAGAAAAGCTGGTGGAGTCTGCAAAACAGTGGTGCAGAGATTCATCTTCCAGCAGGGCACAACCCTGATTTCCCACATGAAAATGCCAAACTGTGTGCCAAACTGAGACAAAACGTCACAAAAACATTTTCTGGCAAAAGTCTTCCCTTAAGCTGTGTTTTGCTCTGCATTTAAATGGAGGGCCTGTGTGCTCAGACTGGTTGTGGTTTATTTATTTTACAAGAGTACAGATTGTCCTCTATCAAAGTATGCTTCACGTCTAGATTGTTCATTTTCTTAGGGCTGTACAACAGCCCACCTGGAACAGATGATGCCAAACTCATTGACAACTTCTACCCTGGAGACCAGCAGTCCATCATCTATGGGACAAAGTCCAGAGTCGGGATTGGAGGCATGGAGGCCAAGGTTTGTGAGAAGTCTCTCCGTCATTTGTAAGCACAAAATCGTCTGCAGGTGAATATGCTTTTTTATTATTTCTATGTATAAATGTCTTTTTCAGAAAAGAGAAATGCTTAAAGTAGTTTTTTCAATCAGGACTTGAAGTGACCGAAAACAAAACCTGGAGATGCTGAGATATTGTGCGAGGTTTTTTTTTCAGCTTACCTTTGCATAAACATTACAAAAAAACTCGAACAAGAAAATAAATGGGTGTTGCTGAGAGGATCACATGGTTAAACAACAAACACAATGTGAAATGTACTGGGGTTTCCTTTAGATATAGCTATTAAAACAAAAACAGAACTTAGTATCTTGGTCCTTTTATGTAGTTAACATTTTTGTCTTTTTATTTTAAGAAAGTTTAGCATTTTTTTATTTTATGTTCACTGCAGGTCAAGGCAGCACTTTGGGCCTTACAAGGAGGCACCACAGTGGTCATCGCAAACGGCACGAACCCCAAAGTAACCGGACATGTCATCATTGACATAGTGGAGGGGAAGAAAGTGGGAACCTTTTTCTCTGAGGTCAAACCAGCTGGTGTGTTTATATGAGATTAGAAATGCACAGATCAGGCAACATATCATATATCCTTAAGCTTTATCTGATTTTGATTGTACTCAGAAAATGTATCAAAGTACATGCTGTTGGTTGATGCATTCACAGAGAGAAAATGGCATTTCTAGTTTTGATGCAATTTTTTTTTTAAACAAACTGATTTTTAATTTTTGACCTGCCCATTGCTGATCCGAGCCTATCATTGGCTCGGATCTCAGGCAGATTTATTTGTGCATCTCTACATCAGATCAGAGATCTTATACACTTGTACGACTTTTGTGTCAGTCATTCTCATCCTGGACTCTGTTTTTGGTTCTAGGTCCATCTGTAGAGGAGCAAACAGAAATGGCCAGGAACTCAGGAAGGATTCTGGCATCTCTTCATCCAGACCAGGTGATGAATGGATCACAAACACAACATGTCATCTTATTGTTTCTATATGCCGTTTTACAGGTTTTAAACCTTTATTATTTATACTCTTGGTTGCTTTCCTACCTTGTCAGCTACAGAGAAACACTGAACTTTAGTAGACAGATCTGCCACATCCAGAGCCTGTATTCTGTCTGTGTTTTGTTATCTGCAATGTCAGAGAAGTGAGATCATCTGCCATCTAGCAGAGCTGCTGACTAAAAAGAAAGATGAAATTCTGGCTGCAAACAAGATGGACATGGAGATGGCTGTTGGCGCAGGTAACAGTTTTCCATTTAGAAAGGCCTACGCAGACCAGGAACCCATATTGAAGTAATACTTAGATGTTGTATATTTCTGTTGTTTTTGGTATCCGAAATCATTTTAGATATTTAGATACATTATTTTAGAGACACCAAGAGGTTTTCATTAACCGCAAACAAGCTGTCAGGTCCTTCTGTGAAACAAACAACATTCCTAACTTCACCACAGTATCTCTTCTCCCCCCGATGTGATCTTTTTCCAGGACATTTGCCATCAGCCATGCTGAAGCGCCTCAGCCTGTCAGCAGCCAAGCTAAACAGTTTGGCTGCAGGTCTGCGTCAGATCAGCGTGGCAGCTCAGGACAGCCTTGGCCGTGTGGTGCGAAGAACCATGGTGGCTCACAGTTTAGAGCTGGAGCAGGTCACAATTCCCATTGGGGTTCTTCTGGTCATCTTTGAGGCCCGTCCTGACTGCTTGCCACAGGTAAGGTCATGGGACAACAATAGATATGAATGGTATGCTTTAACCAAGGTGTTTGTATTTTTAAATGATGTGGAAAGAAAAATGTTGTGAGGTCCAGACTTGTTTTGCTGTTGTAAGCAAGTAATCTGAGCTCTATTTAGATAGTTCTAAAGCAAAAAAGGGCCTGTTTTTGCAATGCTGCAAAACCCCTCTTTTTTCCTTTATGAAGGTATCTGCTCTGGCAATAGCCAGTGGGAATGCTCTTCTGTTGAAGGGTGGACAAGAAGCTGCCAACACCAATTGTGTCCTGCACCAGCTCACTCAGGAAGCCCTTTCTCTGCATGGAGTCAGAGAGGCGGTACAGATGGTAAGAATTTCTTATATTTATTTCTTAAAGCCATATGTGAACTCTGTGTTAATCGTTGCATGACTGGTGGGTCTTATGGTTCCATGTCTGCCTGCATGTCTGTGACTTCAAATCCAAATTTTATGGCATGCATTTGTGTTCAGCTTCTATCAGTCAGTACTTTTTAGATCTAAATGTTAATGCAGCTGCAATGATCCTGCAATTAAATGACTGTTTTTTTTTGCTAATTAGACTTCTGAAGGAAGATTTTCATTAGCAAAAATGTTCTGCTTCACTTATGTATATCTTTGTTTTATTCTTTCACATCAAATCCTAATGAAATGCATTGGAAGCTGTGGTTGTGGTGTGACATGTAAAAAAAAAAGCAGGGATATTTTGCCTGGCACTTTAAAAGTTCGCCTGTGGGTGCTTCTTTCCAGGTGAGTACTCGAGAGGAAGTGGAGGATCTTTCCCGATTGGACAAGATGATTGACTTGATCATCCCCCGGGGTTCGTCACAGCTGGTGCGGGACATTCAACGAGCAGCCAAGGGCATCCCAGTCCTGGGCCACAGTGAGGGAATCTGCCACGTCTATGTTGATGCAGATGCCAGTGTTGATAAAGTCATAAAAATTGGTCTGTAAATCCTGCATGGTGTTTCCTTTTTACTCACAAACTAGTACTACCTTTATTGACATCAGTCAGCTTCAGTATTCAGAGTCCAATGGTACAATAAATCCAACTGATAACATGCTTGCCATGTCCATCTTTTTTTCCCCATTCAGTGAGAGACTCCAAGTGTGACTACCCAGCTGCATGTAATGCAATGGAAACTCTGCTAATTCATAGAGACATCCTTAGGACTCCCATGTTTGACCAGATCATTGAAATGTTGCGTAATGAACAGGTGAAAGAAATATAGTTAGATCATACTCGGCGTCCCCCATACATATTAACACCCTTGGTAAAGATTTGTCAAAATACTTTAAATAAATAAATTGTTTATTTTGGTGGCATAATCTGACACCAAAATATTCATAAAACATAATCATGTTTATTAGGGAAGAGCATTGTGAGTTTTTGATATTTGTATATATAAAGGTTCTTATGTAATGTTAAACTTGATTGGCAGAAATTAAATTCAAAGGACTTTCCATATATGAAATGGAACTGAACCAAATTTAGGTATAAACATTCGTTGAATTAGTAAGTTGAGCCTCTAGGCTTTTATACTTCTGTTTTCTTCTTTTAGATAAAGCTCTCATTTCAAATAAATATTTCAAATAATCTGATTTTGAAGTGCTTTATTCAGTATTGACCAAAAGCTAATATATTTCAAATATTACTCTTGTTTCCCCAGAGTTGAGTTTGTAAGTTAAGTCATTTTTTGCGTTGTATCATCAGGTAAAGATTCATTCAGGTCCACGGTTTGCTTCCTACCTGACCTTCAGTCCGTCAGAAGCCAGATCTTTGCGCACAGAGTACGGCGACCTAGAGTGTTGTTTGGAGGTGGTGGACAGCATGCAGGAGGCTGTGGAACATATACACAAGTACGGAAGCTCCCACACTGATGTTATCATCACAGAAAACAGTAAGTGGTGCAGTGTTTTTACTGTTACATGTATTTTATGTCAGCATGACTACAGTAAAGCTACACCTGTCAGTACTGGATAGATCTCCTTCCTGCTGAGATATTTTTATTTTAACTCCCTTCTATTCACCTCAGACAGAAACAAGGAGCTTTTTATCTTTTTATCTGTTAACTTTTGAGTAACCCTAGATCCTAATCAAAAGCGTTCGATATAAAACTGTACGGCAATGAGGATGCATTTGTAATATTGTAAAGGGAATGGGGTGCACAATCTTTGCAGTTGGTCATAGCAAAATCATCCTCTTCATTCAGCAGTTTTAAGTTATCAAAAAGCAGTGCTGAGCACACGCTTCTACTTTGATGATCAACCGACTGACGGTGGAGGATGAATTGCTGCCATCTAGCGGCAAAAAAGCTACTTCAATTCAATGTGTCAATGCTGTCAGAATAGAAAAAGGTGAATAAAAATAATAATCTCAATAAATTCGACAATCAGTAAAAAACAGTAATGCATATCATATAGATTTATTGCACAGAATTGTATATTTTAAATGTTTATTTCTGCTCGGCCCCAAATTCACTAGAATTCTACAAGAAATGTAGAATATTACATTTAACCAATAAAATCTTTTTTAAAATATAGAATCGTTATTGTTCTGAAAAGTATGCCCATGTATTGTGCAGTATATTCACCCAATACTTGGTCAGGGCTCCTTTTGAACTTTAGTATTTTCTGCTTAGAAGTTGAAATCAGTGAAGTAGGGCTGTTCCAGTAAATGTTCTTTGTTTTCTAGGGGAGACAGCTGAGCAGTTTCTGCAGCAGCTGGACAGCGTGTTTGTTTTCTGGAATGCCAGCTCTCGTTTTGCTGATGGATATCGGTTTGGACTCGGTTAGTCATTTAAAATCTTTCACAGATTCCAGTGTTGCTTTATATTATGGGCAAGATGGTCTGTGTGGTGTTTTTTGTTTGTCATTTGTTTGTTTTTTAATAAACCAGAAGTTTTATAATTCCTTTGATTTGCCACTCAACACTAATTTTCTGCATTTTGTTAAACCCTTTCAACTGTTTAAACTGATTTCGACATTAGCTGTTTTTATACTGCCCACTTATCAAAAAGCTGCTAAATCAGAAGCTTTCTTCAACCTTCTTTTAAATAATGTGTGGAGAACACATTGAAAATAAAAGAAGTGCTGATAAAAGCTAACTATGTAAATGTTTTTTACGCTTATGTTATAAAACCTATCAGGAAAAATGTGAACATTTTAAAATGGCAAAATTTTTACTTGTACTTGATGTACTTTTTGTCCTGCCAATGTCATTCAATCAATACTGTTTGTTTTGTTGTTGTTGTTTTGGTGTACAGGGGCAGAGGTTGGCATTAGCACAGCCCGTGTTCATGCCCGGGGCCCTGTTGGCCTTGAGGGACTGCTCACCACCAAGTGGGTCCTGAGAGGTGATGGGCACACGGTGGCTGATTTCTCTGAGAGCGGCAGCATGAAGTACCTCCACGAAAACCTCCCTGTTGAGCAGAATTTAACTGGACACAGAGACAGTAACTAGGACAGCGTTCCTGCTGGCTTCATTTTAATGTCCTGTCTCTCAAGCTCTGATGGATATCTAATGATCGGCTACACCAATACTACGATACGGAATTTAGCTGTTCACATAATTGTCTCATTCAAGGACAAAGTGTTTGCAATTGTTTTCTTTTTTTTGGGCTAGTCACACGACACTTGATATATACAGTGAGGAACGTAAGTATTTGAACACCCTGCAATTTTGCAAGTTCTCCCACTTAGAAATTATGGAGAGGTCTGACATTCACATTGTAGGTACATTTCCACTGTGAGAGACCAGTTTTTTAAGAGTTAAGGAAATCACATTGTCTGATTTTTAAAGATTTTTTTTGTATTTTATTGTTGCACATTAGTATTTGAACACCTGAGAAAAATCAGTGTTAATGTTTACAGAGGTCAAACGTTTCCTTCTTGACCAAGTTTGCACACACTGCAACAGGGATTTTGGCCCACTCCTCCACACAGATCTTCTCTAGATCTGTCAGGTTTCGTGGCTGTCGGTGAGCAACACAGAGTTTCAGCTCCCTCCAAAGATTTCCATTGGATTTAGGTCTGGAGCCTTGCTAGGCCACTCCAGAAACTTGATTTGCTTATTACGGAGCCATTCCTACTTCTACTTCCAGCTTTGTGGAGGTCTACAATTTTGTCTCTGGTGTCTTTTGACAGCTCTTTGGTCTTGCCCATGGTAGTAGTTGGAGTCTGACTGTGGGGTGAACAGGTGTCTTTAAGGAGCTCAGACAGGTGCTACTAATTTAGATTAATAAGTGGAGTAGAGGTGGACTTTTTAAAAGCAGAGCAACAGGTCTTTCGGAGCCTGAATTTTTGCTGATTGCCAGGTGTTCAAATACTTATGTGCAGCATTAAAATACAGATAAATTCTTTCAAAATCAGACAATGTGATTTCCTGAACTTTTTGAAAATGTTGTCTCTCACAGTTGAAATGCACCTATAATGTGAATTTCTGACCCATCCGTAATTTCTAAATTGGAGAACTTGCAAAATCGCTGGGTGTTCAAATACTTGTGTTCCTCACTGTAGGTGTCACATCAGCATACATCAGAAGGTGATTTGATCAGCTCAATATTGTAGTAAACCAAAATAATTCTAGTAACTCATAAAACAGGAAACATTTCATCTGGTTTATTTACTGACTTTGAGGGAGAAAATACATGTTTTTACTGGAAAAATTTAACATCTGGTTTCAACTGTACATCTTCAAGCAATATTCTTTCTCTTGCTTTGTTTCCAGTTTAAAAATGAATGTTATTGAAATTCTTTATGCAGTTTTGGAAAAAAATTGGACTGGACAATTTCAAGTTTGAAAGACAATGGTCTGATTTTTGCACTGAAACAGAACACACGTTTTTTTTTAAATAAATGAAATACTGTGACAAGGATGGAAAATGTTTTGTTTTACAGTAATTATAGATTTTTTTCACATCAATTATTTATTTATTTTCTTATTTATTGTCTTATTGTTGCCAGCTGTGCTCATTTTTTAGCTTTTATTGCTTTCCTGCTTGTTCCTTGTGGTGCCCAGAGCCTCTGTCAGAGCTGGGAAGGCTAACTGACAAGCCTTTCTCTTTAAAGCTGCAGGGCTGAATGAGGCTGCTGTTAAGTGAAGCTCTGTAGCGCTCCAGCTTCTGAGCTCCTTTCTGATGTCTCCGCAATGCACGTTTAAGGTTTGGTTTTTGGTTCTTTAATGAGAGTAATGTAGAATAAAAAAAAAGTTGAGGAAGAATATTTGGGGTTTCTTTTTCATACTTTCTTTGATTTCCTTTTGTTCCTGCTGTTGAAGTGTTGAGGATTTTTACATGTATGCTCATCGCTGTCCTGGCACTAGTCTTTCTACTTTTACAAAGAACACAAATTACACGAAGGAGGGGGAAAAGAAGTCATGCTGATCAGAAAAACAGATGTCTAAAAGGGGGCCTTTTTAAAGTTGCCCATAGGGAAATTTGCGTTGCTGGAAGTGGGGCAAAGAAAGATGGAAGACAATACTATAGAGGTTTAATTATCCAGCCATCAGAAATGAAAAGAGAGATGAGGAGAACTGAGACTAATAATGGAATCACAGACCTATGTTCTGGGATTCTTCTGTTTCCCCCCACCCTCCCATCTTTCTCTCTTTTTTATCATCTAAAGAATTCATTCTCCAAAATGCACTACTTACCTTTCAATCAGATTCCTGTCATAAGTCCAAAGGGTTCAGAGATAAAGTCGGATCTCACTTTTTTTGTCCTTTTTATGTGCAAATCTATTGAAAATATCATCTAAATGACTGGAGGTAGAGAAGGAACAATACAGGGACAATGAGGATTAGCTCTTTGGTGCATTGTGCTTTATAAGGTTTTATCTTGTCTAATCTAGTGTATCAAAGTTAGCTGCAATTTCAGCAGATGTAGTTTAGGTGTAAGTGCAAACATTTAGTGTTTTCAGCATAATAGCCTGTGATTTATTTTGAAATTTAATAAAAAAAACAATTACTCTTCTGCAGTGAGATGATTTTAACAAGATCCTTAGCCATCACATTATACAAAATGTCTTTTTAAAGTGTTCTCGCGATTGTGTAAAGTAAATATCAGCAGAAAATGGAAAACTATTTAAGTGTTAACTATGTAAACAATGGATGTAAGAGGTGTGCATACCCTGTCACAACTCCCCGCCTTCACTGTTACAGTGCCCTGTATAATTTAACTGATAATGACACAAATCTGTTTTTAGGGAAAATGAGAAAAGTTCAAGCATTGCAATATGGTAGCAGAGGTGTGCACACCTTTAAACGAATACCTTGTTGAGGCAATTTTCTTTCATTTCAGTATTTAGTGTTCTCAAGTTCCCAACTGCCAATCTGATTAACTGTTATTAAAGTTCAGCTGTCCTATTAGAATCTCCCTGACATTTGCTCATTTGCACCCTTTAGCTAAAGCCATAGGTTGCAGGGAGGTTACAAAACATTAGATGCTTTAATCTCCAACGGTATCATACAGGAAAAGGGCACCTAAAATCATCTTGATTATTTACAGTATATACAGACCCTTTCCCAAAAAAATTTATATCATGGAAAAGTTTATTTATTCCACAATTCCATCAAAACGTTAAACTACCACAGATTATATAGATTCAGGGCCTACAACTTAAAGGATTTCAAGTATTTAGTTGTTTATTTGTACATAATTTGGGCTTCCAGCTCATAAAGCCCACGAAAACAGGAATTCAAAACCTTAGAATACTATGAAGAAATCAGCCCACATTTTACAGGGCATTAATGTTTTAAACTGATTGTCACACACTACTCTTCTACTAAACTCAAAGCACCTGCACAGATTTTTTTTTCAGATGCCATTAAATTGCTTCACTTTGGTTCAATTGTCCTAATTAGGTTCAATATGGGGAAGACCGCAGACTTGACAACTGGCCAGAAGACATTGATATCCTCCATAGGATGGGTAAGCCACAAAAGTCCATAGCTAAGAAGGCTGGCTGTTCACAGAGTGCTGTGTCCAAGCATATCAATGGTAAGTCTAGTGGAAGGGCAAAATGTGGCAGGAGACGATGCACCAGCAGATGAGCTGGCCGTGGGCTTCAGCGGATTATCAAACAGAGAAGATTCATGAATCTGGCAGAGATCCAGAAAGATTGGAATGAGGCGGGAGTCACAGCTTCAAAAACAGCCACATTCAGACGCATCCGGGAGATAGGCTACAACTGTTGGGTTCCTCAGGTCAAACCACTTCTGAGCCTGAGCCAACGTTGGAAGCGTCTCAACTGGGCCAAGGAAAAGGCCTGGACTGTTGGCCAGGGTTTGGTGGAAGACTGGTGAGGAACAGAACCCAAGGTGCTCGAGATCCAGTGTGAAATATCCACAGTCAGTCATGATTTGGGGTGCAATGTCCTTTGTTGGTAAACTCTGCTTACTTAAATCCAAGGTCACCGCATAAGTCTACCAGAATATTTTAGAGGACTTAATGATTTCTTCTGTTGAGGACCTGAATGGAGATGCAAATTTCATCTTCCAGCAGGACCTGGCCCCTGCCCATACCACCAGAAGCACCAAAACCTGGTTTGATGCCCATGCCATCACAGTGCTTGACTGGCCAGCCAACTCGCCGGACCTAAACCCCATTGAGAATCTATGGGGCATTATCAAGAGCAAAATGAGGGGCACACGACCCCAAAACAAAGAATAGCGGACAGCTGCTCTCAATCAACTTCTGGGTCAAATCCTGACTGGATAGCAACCCATTCTTTCATTGGTTCATTGGTGCGCATGCGTCAGCGTCTGTCAGCCCGCCAAGGCCGGCTCCCTATCAAGCACGGTTTTTAACTGGTTTTAAACCTTTTAAAAGACCGTTTTTAACGGATTTTTAAACACCACTTACTTATTAATAACCAGGACGTTTTATACCGGATCGTTTTAATCGGTGGGAAGCGCAGATTACTTCTCCCCCACCATGCCTCCACTCACCTGCAGTCCTGGGTGTGATGGCTGCGCAAAACTTAGCCAGAGGGTTCTGGAGCTGGAGCAGAGGATCTCAACACTCCACCAAATCCAGGACCATGAGCGCGACGTGGACATCATCTTCGGCCAGACTTTTGCCGCCGCCAGAAGTGCACAGCTGGTGGACACCATTCCCTGCCAGCCCGGCAAAGCTATGGGGGGAGGATCCATCGCTGGGCCTCCAGGCGGACTCGGGGCGCCAAACGCCCGCGTAACGTCTGCAGCAGAGGAGGACCGCTGGTTCCAGCAGGGGGCTAAACCAAAAGCCCCCATCAGCTCCACTCCGGTGCTCCAGGGTGCCCAGTTAACGGTTGGGCCAGGCCGCGGAGGAGGCGCTTGGAGCAGCCGCCACCACTCTCCTCCAACCTGCCTGCCTCTATCAAACCGTTTCAGTGCCCTGGATGCGGATTTCCCTCCTCTGACAGCCCCTGGTTGCCGTAGCTCTGTCGGAGCGCTGCCTAATCCCTCCCAGCAGCAGGAGCAACAGCCGGACTCCCGCAGCCCCCCACGTCACGCCAAACCCCGGGCTGCAGCCAGAACTCGCCGAGGAGTGCTCCACTTCACCCCGAACCCACGGAACTAGCCCTCGGCGCCGATTAAACATCGCTGCAGTCCTGGGGAAGCTTCCACACCTGGCATACAGCAAGTCCTGGATGGTGAACGATCCTCTGCCCAGCACAAACATCCGCCTGCAGACCCGCCGCCCACCACACTCATCATCGGGGACTCTATCATCAGAAACGTGAGGATGAGAGGAGCCCTTACACTGTGTTTCCCTGGAGCCACTGTCACGGACATTACCGAACAGATCCCGCAGCTCATTGATCATCACAAATCTGTGAGTAAAGTTGTGATTCATGCTGGCACCAATGACATTTATAAACAGCAGACTGAGCTCCTGATTTTATTCACCTTTTTAATCTTCTAGAAAACACACATGTCTCTGTTTTTATTTCTGGCCCCACTCCCACTATCGGCAGAGGAATTGGCTGTTTTAGCAGACTTTTATCCCTTAATACTTGGCTCTCCTCCATCACCGCCATTCACAAAATTGGTTTAATAGACAATTAAAAAAAATTTTGGGGCAGGAAGCACCTGTTTGGACCATATGGGCTCCATCTAAATAGACAAGGCACTTGTACACTGACATTGAGCCTGGCATGTCCATGCCCCCCCCTGTCAACTACACTGGCCACAGCTGCCCCTGCCCTCTCTGATTCCTCCACCACATCCTGATGGTCCCTGCTCCTATGAACTCACCCCTGATTTTAACAGTAACTCACATACTGGACTTGGACCTTGCTATACCCCATTCAAACCTGTTATTATCAGCAGAGAGCTGACTAAAAATCATAAACCGAACAAATGCAATCCAAATAATCTCAAAAAGTTGCCAAAAGCCCCACTTTCAGTAAATCATACAGTCCCTTCATCTCCAATCACAATAATATGGCACTTTTTAATGTTCGCTCTCTGCTGAACAAAACTTTTATAATAAATGATCTGATTTTAGGCCATAATCTTCATTGTTTATTTTTAACAGAAACTTGGCTGAGTGCAGATGCCCCTGTTGTTCTTACAGAGGCCTCCCCACCTAATTTTAACTTCACTTATTCTACGAGGAGTAGCAAAAGAGAAGGCGGAACTGCTTTTATAAGTTCATCAACACTTTCCGCCAAACCTGTTTTATTTGATAACTATTTTACTTTTGAATATAATGCAAATGTTTTTAGCACTCCTCAGATTTTGTGTAAATCTGTGGGGGAGGGAAGGGAAGGTGGTTTTATGTGGGGTCATTTTAATCTGTAAAGCACTTTGTGATGCAACTTCTTGTATGAAAAGCGCTTTATAAATAAAGTTTGATTTGATTTGATTTGATTTGATTTGATCAAGGAAATCTGGGCTTCCATAACTCCCAGGAGATGCCACAGGCTAATTGCGTCGATGAAACGGCGCATCGAGGCAGTGATTAAGGCAAAGGGATTCCCTACCAAGTATTGAAGATTGTTTTGAAAGTGCCATACTTTGATTGATTTGATGTGATCTTAATTACTTTATTTTTTTCTGCAAAAGTAAATGGTCATTTCTTCACAGTATTCAATTTCTTTTCTGGGCCCTGAATCTGTAATCTATGGAAGTTTAAAATTTTGAATGGAATTATGAAAATAAATAAACTTTTCCATGATATTCAAATTTTTTGGAAAGGGTCTGTACTTAATGGACGCAAAGTTCTGGCATTTTCCGGTGGTGTTCTACATGCCGTAAGAATTTCCCCTATTCTTCATTTGTCACAAATAATCAGTGGCGTTGTAAGAAAGACGCATCATGGGGGAAAGTGTTATGGTCTGATGTAAGCAAAAGTTTTTTGGGGGGGCACTATGTGAAATGTAGTTTGACAGAGCAACAATGCTGCACATCAAAAAAACACAACAGTCAGTGAGTGTACATGCACATCTAAATCGTGCTATGGCGATAATCGAGCTAATACCTTAACCAGAATGGGACTTTCATTTGAGTATACTGTATATGTTCACTCAGAAAATCAAATTATTGAATGAAGTGCGTTCGACTCTGTAACGGTAGGTAGTAACATGTGCCCTTCTGTGTTGGCATTATTCCGGTCGGCCCATAGCGTCACACAAATAGTAAACAAATGCTGCCGGCAGCAAAGCAGACGAAATAAAAGCAGGATATGCGCAATGAGCAAGGAAACAGACAAAAAAAACGCAGCAGCACAGTACATTTTCTATGTACTGTACTGTTTGATTGTGTTACATGTGTTGTAGCGGTGTTGTTGTCCTACAGGTGTTGTTATTCCTGCTTCCGCAGAAGGAGGGAGTGCCCAGGCCAGTCATAGCTCGACTAACCAGGGATGTCATGCAGCGGGATTTGGCTTTGTGCATGTAAACCCACTGGGTGATAGCATCATAGTCTTGTCAGTAACCTTCCCTTTGTGCAGGACTTGTCTAGGGTCAGGTAAAAGCCAGCTAACATCTATTTGCAAAAAAAAACCTGCCAAAGAGAAAGTTTCTTCCCTGTATGATTAACACAATGAACACCTTACAGCCAAAGTAGTCATCTACTTTGCTATAAAACAAAGCATTTTTTGCACTTTCACATCAAACCTTTTTTTTCCATTCATTTATGTCTATAAAAAACGTTGGCTGAAAATACATGTACATATTATTACAAAAGGATGACTTTACTTTAGGAACATTAAAGATATGAAGTAGCTTAGCCAGAGTCCAGACCTAAACCTGATACTAAATGTGGCCTGAAGAGAGCTAAGGACAAGAGATCTCCTCACTATCTGATAAATCTGAAGAGTTAAACATTGCCTAGCCAATATGTTGGATGCTGATGGACTCCTACCAAAGACTGAATGCTGAAAGGAAATCAGAAAGGTGTTTTGACTCATTTTTAGTTCAGTAGTATGCAGATATGCTATCAGTGCTTTTGCTGTTTTTTCAGTTGAATTCCATATATGTTGAATTGAAAAATGCACCTTTTTTATATTATCTGTATTTTAATTTGAGTGATATTACTCTGATTAGACATCAAGTTTATGAGTTTTGAAGTCATTCTAATATAACCATCTATAAGGGGCATTTGTCTTTAATGTTTTGGGAAGTTTATAATGTTATTACTAACTACACTATTAATTTATCACTTATCAGTTATACAGCTATTTTAAAAAATCAAATTGTGGAGTGGTTTTCCTCCCAACTAATTTAATTAATATCGTAAACCACTGCCCCATATCTGCTAAAACAACCTCACAGTTTCGTCTTATGACGTCTGCTGTCAGCTCTAACGATCAGGTCCTCCAGAACCCAGCACAACCTTTCCCCTGCTGGACTTTGTTGATGTTTTGCTGTCCGCTGGGCGTTGTTGTTTGAGGATGTAAAAAAAGATGATTGGCAAATCACTGCACTCCTTTAATTGAACATTACTCAAGGCCAAAACTCATATTACTTGTTTAGCTTGATCTTAAGGTACTCAAATGCTTTCCCTGCTGCGCTTCAAATTTTTAAAATCAATAATTAATGGTCAAAGTTACTTATTCATGTGTATCTTCTCCAATTACGCAGCATCTAATTAACAATTTCAATAATTGATATTTATTTCTGAAAGGGCTCAGTATCTGGGTATGATGAAAAATGCATGAGCAGAGGATGTGGATGGGGTTTTGTTTTTTGTTCTGAGAGAGCTTGATGCTCGGGGGTAATAACAGGCCACTTTGACTCCGGCTCTTTGAGTTGGCACTGGTCTTGTGATGTTGATCTAACACGGGCATCTTTCATGGACCCGAAGCGCTCACTGTGTACCATGTGATCTCATAAAGACTCCAACATGCCCATCCTCAGATACTCTTCTTTTTGTCTTTAACAGCAAACTTCAAAGAATAAGCTTCTGTTTCCTTGATAATTTCTTTCTGTGTATGTATAATGACGCTATAGACAACTGCAAACTCTTGGTCTTGCAAGGACCTCAATGGTTACTCTTAATGTCTGTATCCATGTATGCATCTAAAGTTTAAGAGAAGATATCTAATAATGTCAGCTGTGCTAGTGAACAAAAAATCTTTTTTGTTGATTTTCATCAAGTTTTCCTTTATTGTGATTTCAATTGGACAGAAGGTTCGGGACCTGCGGGCAAAATCGTTTTTTGCGATGGGACAACCAAAGCGAAAAAGATTTTCAATATTTTCTGTGAGCTTTGTTTTAGGGCTGAGTTGGAGAGTAACTTCAATGCAAAGCAACTAAACAAAGCCACAACCCCACATCAGACAGACCAAACCTCCATCATTGATGTGTTTGATTGCAGGTTTGGAGACCACATATTTGAGACCACGCTCCAACAGAGCTGGCACCAGAGAAACAAAAGGGCAAAGGTTTAAAGAGCGGGGCTCAATGGGGGGTAAAAAAGAAAAAGTAGCTAGAAATCAGTTGCTCTCTGTGACACGTCTCAGAGAGCCGAAGCTGGGACTGGTGCTTCCCCACTCGCTGTGCCTTCTGTACTCTCCTGGACGCAAGAAGTACTGACGCCCCCTGTAGTTGGTGTGTTCGTGCAGCATCCAGTAGCCCTCCATGACGTTGACAGAGGAGATGTCACGGGTGTGGAAACGCTCGTGGAGATCTGGGCAATCTTCCACCAGCTCCAGATTTTGACCCGCAAAGTCAGAACGCTCAAAGATCTTCATCCTGTAGTTTCCCTTGTACTGCAGAGGAGAATGTGTAACCATTTTAGTGCAGCACGTTTAGAGAAAACCTTTCTGCAAACAGAATCAAGCACAATTTAAAAAAACTCACAGGAGGCACCATGCGGCATGAGCGGATGCAGTCGTTAAAGCCGGCCCAACGCTGGTAGTCGGGATACTCTCCCTTGTGCAGCATGTACTGGTATCCAGAATAGTTGGGCTTCTCGTAGGCCACCCAACAGCCGCTGTCAACCTTTATAGAGTTGCAGCGGGTAAAGAAGTTTTGCATCTCGGGGCAGTCAGTGCTACACTCATAGTGACGGCCCTGGAAGTTCCTGTCTTCATAGAAGATAATCTGCATTTGAAAGACAATTGGTCATTACAATATCACCACAGAGGTATTTCAAATGGAGCCCCTCTCCAAGCTGCGTTTGGCCATTCATAAATTACAAATAAAGTTGGCATTGCAGAACCAAAGGAGGTTTGGAATGGAACTCAAGGGCCAATAAAGGATCAATAAAGAATTACATATAAAATAAGTGTTGTAAATCTTCAAATCTAAAGGGTTAAACACATCAGTGCATATCACGCATGCAATACTGGATTGAATTCTGCTTTTTTTTTTGGATTAACTAATTCTTAACAAACTACCCCTGGTTGAAGTTCAGTGATCTGTTCTGTCCCATTCAAAGAGTGTTAATAGCAAAAAAGTCTAGAGCATCTCAATAAAGTACGGTGTCCTCTAAAACCTAATTTATTTGAGTAATTTGATGCAAAAAGTGAAACTCACATAGATTAATCACACAGCGTGACATAGCTCAAGCATACAATCAGTTTCAGCTGATGAAAGTTAATTTTCCTTAGAAAATCTAAATATTACTAAATACGATTTTTATACAGAACTATTATGTTATGTTAAACACAATCAAGGGAAGGACTGCGGAACTGACACTTGTCTTATACACAACAAACAGTCATTGTCAAAGATGCTGGCTGTGCATATAGTGCTCTATTCAAGCATATAAATAGAAAGTTTAGTGGAAGGAAAAAGTATAGTATGTACAATGTAACAGGAATAACTGCAGCCTTTGGAGGGCTGTGAAACCAATCCCATTAAAAGGTTTGGGGTAGATTCATGAATTGTGAATTGTTGTTGGAGTCATGCAGACTTGTTAAGGACATGGCCTATAATAGTCTCCTTCCTTGTGTTAAGCCTCTTCTAATCCAGTGATCTCAGAAATGTCTCACCTTGGCTGGGAGAAAAAGAACCCGAGTGTGGCTTTATGGTCCAGAATCCCATATTAAGATCAAAGTAAAGATTAAATCTCATTAGTCTAGAGGATTTTGTTTGTTTTTCCGTTCGGACTTGGCAACTGCAGACACAGCCAAAGTACCAATGCCTGCTTTGATAAGGTATTTTTAAGAGAAAGAGGAGCCAGGTTTGAAAAATTAGGCTAATTATTAAACATTTTTCATAACTGTGAGTCATTGCATTTTGAAAAGACTGGCAAGCGAATAAAAAGTTAGTACATGAACAGAAAATCCAAGATGCAATCAGATGGAGACTAAAAGTCTAATTTCAGGTCCAAATCAAAACAATTATAATTAATGCCAACCCTAAAGGTAGACACAAACATTTTGCTTGTTGTTTTCACATTTTATTTTGCATTCTTTTCTTTTATTCATTAATACGTTGCATTGCAGTTTTTCCTATTCCATTTTTGTCCCTAAAAATATTAATCAGTATATATTCAGTCAATTACAACTTATTTTGTGATTCATCTAAACCACAAACTACAAATCAAATATTTGCATTGCAGTAACTATACAGAACTTAAAAAATCAAGCTTACCTTGCCCATCGTGACTTTGTCCATTGAAGTTCAGACCAGATCGGGTGCAATGCTTCTGACTGCCCTTCTTTATAGATCCTGCTGGGATCAGGGCTTTGTGAGTTTGACACAAAGCTTTGTCATGTCAGCACAGTGCGCTCTATACAAGGTAGAGTACTATAGGAATGGTAAGCGGCAGCAGCTGCTTTGTCTCTGTCAAAGCTCTGTCTGTCTATAGAAAAATACTGTACAACTGCATTTTTTCCCCCTGATGCCCTCAATAAGAGTTGCAGCATTTGCCCTCACTGGCATGAATGCCAGAAACGCATAATTTTGTAACTCTTTATACTGCATACACTTCTTCAAATAATCCCACACAAAAAAGATGTTTTAAAGTAACATGTTTATTCTTCATTTTATGATTGCATGGTAGGAGTTTTACATTTTAGTCCTCATCCTCCTAAAAGAGCCCACCATGGGGTTGAAGCAGCCCCAGTCCCCGCAGGACCTGTACTGTCCGGGGCGCAGGAAATACTGCCGTCCCCTGTAGTTGGGGTGCTCATAGAAGATCCAGTAGCCCTCCATGATGTTGCAGGAGTAGATGTCTCGATAATGGAAGCGTTCATACACGTTGGGGCAGTCATCCATGAACTCCATCATGTGTCCCATCATGTCGGGCCTGTTGTAGAGCCTCATCCTGTAGGATCCTCTATACTGCAAGGGAAAAACATCAGAGTTTGATTATTCTGCTGTTTTGATAGCTGTGCACCCTGGAAAGAACTTGGGCAGAGCTTTCTTAGATAGGTTTTTTACAAGTCTACATTTGGGAGGCTATAAGGGTTAGAGCACTTTCAATTCTTTTAACAACCTGACTAGATCTCCTTGTGGACCTTTAAGCAAATACTTATATTTTATGACCAGTGTGAGTGAGTGACATGTATTTCTAAAGCAGCATTTTGATTGTGCAAGGTGGCAAGGAGCTGGTTGGGGAACGGGGTGCTACTGCTCTGTCTGTCTGATAGACTTACGGGGGGGAACATCTGGCAGGAGCGGATGCAGCTGTTGAAGCCCATCCAGGAGTGGTAGTCAGGGTAGTCGCCAGGACCGAGGATGTACTGGTAACCCATGTAGTGAGGCTTCTCGTAGGCCACACAGTAACCGCCACTGACACGCATGGAGTTACAGCAGTTGAAGTGCCGGTAGGTGTCCATGCAGTCACTGTTGCACTCCCAGTGGCGGCCCTGGTAGTTTCGGCCCTCGTAGAAAACAATCTAAGAAAAGGGAGGCAAACGCTTAAGCTCTAAAGTTTCAAATAAAATTACACAATTTTACAAACCATACTTGTAAACAAACTTATACAAGGCTGCTGCTTGAATTGCAATTTTAGTGCTTGACAGGTGAAAAGTTGTTTATTCTGAGTGTATTCTCATATTTAACATCTAAAGGGGTCATGCTTTAGCTATTATGTCCGAGCTTTGGGTCAGCTCATCTACTGACCAATTTGTACGCTCTTTAAGTACCTGGAAAAACAAGCTTAGTACCAAGAACACAATTTCATCCCTAACCTTCCTCCATTTCGAAACCCAAAAACAAATTTCTTCTTAACCATTGTGTATTAGTAAATTTTTTAGATGTTGAGTATTTTTAACAAATATTTGTTTAAGAAATCTTAAAACTACTTAAACTTCACTCAATAAAACCTTTTTTTTTTAATCCTAAACAGTTTACATCGTTGACAATCTGCACCTTTTTGCAGCTGAAAAAGCAAGGTACGACCAAAACTGCAGAAGTACAAAATAGCAAAGAGGCAAAATGATTAGAACCCAGCGGTGTCTTTGTTTTCTCTATGCTGCTTTTCCTTTCCTTATTTGAACACTAACACTAACACTACCTTCACACTGCTGGCAAAAGGGCATCATATCCGACTTTTTTGCCCATATCTGTCCCTTTCCTGTTTTTCTTATCAGTTGAACAGGAGATATTCCGATTTTTTCAAACTTGACCCAGGTCACTTTTATATGTGGTACTACTTCAGTCTAAATGGTCATGTCGCATTAATCAGTCTTGTACGTCACTGACACGAGACAGACGTCATTAATCTGTGGATGAGGGGGCATGGCGGATAACGGAGTCAGAGCTTCGTTGGCTCTCTTTCCTCTCAATGTCCTTTTTTCTCTAATCAATTTGTCAAAGGTTTGTAGTTTCCAATTGTGCAGGAATTGCCAAAGTGCTGCACACACCAACATCTGTACCCATCAGTTTTACTCCCATAAACAGCATGCGTTGTGTGTGACATCTTGTCTTCTGCGCATGCAGGCTACTTTAGGGCTGTGAACCGTTCACACTGGAGCATGTTTGCTTTCGCATTTCAGTTATAGTGTAAACAACCGCACTAAAAAAAATCGAGTTTAACAAAAAAATCTGAAATAAACATTAAAACCTGCAGTTTGATCATAGTCTACGTATGTTATTGTATCCGCTTTCTTGCCCTAGCTGATTCCTTGCTGCACGAGGAGCTCATACCTTTCCCATGGTTGAAGGGCAGTGGATGTTTTCGCACCGTAGCGCTGCACTAACCTACAGGTGCTTTTATACTCTCCTGCTGACCATGAGGCCTTTGACCCATCAGGGACTACTACTCTTTACCTTTTCCAATGTCAATCACTGTTTCCTTTGTGTATGAGCTCAGGGGTAACTTATCTCCTGTCTGCTAGAGTTTACCTATAGAATTGGCAACCCCCTGTCGTCAAAAAGAAAAAAAGAACAACAAAAAATGAACTGCACACAAGTGTTATTCTGTGTTTGTATGATCCTTGTTCCGCCATGCAATGTTTCCTTTTGAAATGTCACACAAAGCCCTTTAGTTATGTGGCCTCCCAGAAACAAAGCATTTGAGGTGTACAGGTCATTTTTGAGGCTCACTCACCAAACAAGGACTGAATTTTGCTTAAAGATATTTTTAGATGGAAAACAACGGTTTTCAGCTTGAAATTACCACAAAGATACAGTTTACTGGTGTGTTCTGGATAAAAGCTTAAGTGTTGCTCAGCAGCTGGTAAAGGAAAGTGGTGATGATACTTTGGGGCGAGTAAAGTTTTGTGTTGATGTAATCTAAAGTAATCCATTCCTGCTTTTTGCTCCCATAACCCGCAGTTGCACTGTGATAGCAGATGGGACTGGTCTGTTTGCAAATAAACAGAACTTTGTGGTGTGTGAGCGTCTGTGTTGTATAAAAAGGAGGGGGTTCGGGGCATCAGTGTGTTTGAGTCTTTGTGCAAAATGATATATGTTTGGACTTGAGCATTGGCTTGTAAGTGTATCCCAGAGCTGAAGGGGGAAAATGCTAGAAAGAGTTGCTGCCGTGCATTGTGCTCCCAAAGCCCAGCTGGTGCCAGAAAGGTCAGTCCCATCTTTTAGCCTTTCATCATAATAAAGACTCTGTGCACCCCAACCAGCCCCCTCTACACTTTATAGGATTTTCAAAGCTTTGACGTTATATAAAAACACACAATACTATTATGTTCCTGGGCAAAAACACAACCATCGTGGCTGTCTTTCAAAAGCAACTACTTAAATGTTAAGAAACAGGTTGATAAGCATTATGCTCTTTTGATAACTGATCCACCCCAAACTCCCATATGGCTTCAGTGGGTTTCATGTATGAAGTGCTGCTCTTTTTTTGTGACATAAGTAGTTCATTGATATTCTTTCATCACACTGTGCTATGTAATTGTAGTAGATGATCAAATGGTATGTTTTGTTTTGTTTTGCGAGTTTCTGGAGCAAAGGTTTACTTTGGAATGAAATGTTCTATCAGAATTTATTATAAACAAATGTTTACATTTTTCATATGTTCATAAATTAATGATTTCTTTAATCATTTTGATCAAATTTGAGACCCAACTCACATGAGGGCAACAGCATGACAAAAACAATGAGCTGTTCAATGTTCAAGCTCAGACAAAGCAGTCTGAGGCATCAATGAGGTAATCCGCTGCTTAGGGTCTCCAGGCCAGCAGAGGGCCCTTAAGAGCTCTTTACAGTGTCCACATTATTCCCGATGTTGTCTCTGTAGAACCAAATGGATAAGATTTAGGAAGTTGAAGTACAGTGGTTTGTTTACGTGCCTAATATTATGAAAAGGGCAACTGTTTCCAGTCTGAGTACATTTCTTGGTTTTTGCTACCAGTACTGAAGCTCCAGGACTTGTCACACTGTTCGGATTTTCAGTTATAGTGCCTTGAAAATGTAATTGCCCCTGCACGATTTCTCCTGCTTTTTTGTCACAAATGTCTCAGATCATCAAATTAATTTTAACGTCACACAAAGATGACTATACTAAATGCAAAAAGCAGTTTCTAAATGATCACTTCATTCATTAAGGCTACCCAATCTGACGTGGCTCTAGGTAAAAGTTAGCAGCTGCTACCAACCTTATTACATCATCAATTAATGTGATTGGACACATTTATCAGTTCATATTTACTAGCCACACCTTGATCACTGCCAGACCCTCAGAAAAAAGAAATCCTTTAAACAGAACCTGTTATGAAGCCATTTCAATTCATGCGGGGTTAGGAACTTCAACAGCCTGTGAATAGCTGAAACCCGCGAATGCTTGACACCCCCTCTGAAAAAGCTTATTAATGCCTATTTTAAAACTTGAAACACAAAATATACATTAGCAAGCATGAATACACACAGGGTAAACCATCTTGCCACAACAGCATAAGCGAACATCCACACTCTTCCTTAGCTTTTGGTGTTACAGCCAGTCAGTGCCAATGAATATGAATGCCGGTCCCAGATTGGCTGCTTTGCAAACAGCAACCAATAGTATGTCATGTCGCATTGCACATTTGTATTTCAGCTTTCCAAGCTGCATTTCCTTTAGAACATTTTAAATAGAACTCAACTAAAAAAAATGTGCAAATAGGCAAATTTTCTGGCAATAATAATTTGGAGTTACATTCCGTAGAAAACTCAGCAAATACTGAACTTTGACAGATGGGGCTGGTTGGGGCTCCACTGTATTCTTAATACAGTTGAGTGGGTCTTCAAACCCACTTTTGAGGGTATATGAGTCATAATGCCATCTAATGAGTGTTGACACCCATTGTTTCACTCCATAGAAGAAGAAAGACAAAGTTTGCTTATGGAACCCCCATAAACCCTGCTGATCTGCCTCTAAGTGATCTCTAAGTTTTGGTTTAAGTGTGAATTTGTTAGTTTCTTAAATGTCCAATAAAGGGCAGTATACCCACTCACCAGCAATGTCGGTCGGAGAGAAGAAATGAAGCATAAGGAAAAGAAAAGAAAAAGTAGATTATATAAAAGGGACAGGTCTCTGCAGAAGCAAAATATATTACATTTTTCTTGGTTGAAACTACTCATAAATAGGTGCTGCAGGGATGTGAAAAAAAGCAAAGCATTTGTTCTTAGGGGACTCAAATGGCTAGCAAAGGCCCTGCCTGGGAGCTAAGCCTAGTTTATACTTCTCCGTCATCAAGTTTGTACCTACACGCACACGTATTGACGGAGACATTTTCCTTTTACAGACACGTTGAATGTTACTGTTTTCATCCGGGTAATTTTGCACATGCGTACAACACTGGAGGGCAAAAAAAGCTTCCGAACCCGCTATACAAAGCCGTGCCGTCACAGTTGAACAATTAGGCCAACAAAATTAAACCTAGAAATGTAGGTAATACGACTTTAGATCATCTAAACCGTCTTTGTGCAGATGATCGAAAAAGATATATCGCAAAGCTAACTGTATTTAGAGCAAAGCCTCCAGATCCATTTCACGTAGCTAAAGAGCTATGGAGTGAAAGTCCTCAGAATTGGCCGCCACCAGTTCAGGATAGCTACAAATATTTGATCAACATGCTTGGACTTTACACAGCAGGAGCAATGAAGGCATACAAGTCATTAGCACAATGCTTCATCGTTCATACGGATCATCAACATGCCTTGGGCAGTTTAGCCAGTGGTATGAAGCTAAATATAAAAGGAGGGTAGGCAGGACTATCTGGTTCATCAGATGGCTGACCCGAGCATAAAAAATATACTATCAACATGGTTTTGGTACATATCTACATTGATATCGAAGATACACCTGGTCTATCGAAGATACACCTTGTCTGGTATCCTGCTTGGCTGCAATGCCCTGTTGGACGGGGGTCATCGACTGGGATGATCCTCTCAGTAACTGAACATCCACTGTGTCCTGTTATCAACTTTTTACTTTCTGTAACATAGAAAGTTCTCTTATATCAGATCTTCTGTTCCTTCTGTGTTTCTGCTCTGTCTTCTCAAACCCCCAGACAGTCGTGGCAGATGGCCGCTCCTACTGAGCCTGGTTCTGTTGGAGGTTTCTTCCTGTTAAAGGGGAGTTTTTCCTCTCCACTGTCGCTACATGCTTGCTCAGTATGAGGGATTGCTGAAGGATTGCTGTGGTTGGAAATCTGCCCAACCTCACGCCAATGACTGACGCAATCTGCTGGGATTCCTTAAATAGGAAACTTTTTAACTGATTGGAATGTTTGTATAATTGTATTGAAATGACTTCTTGTTAAGTGCCTTGAGATGACATCTGTTGTGAATTGGCGCTATATAAATAAACTGAATTGAAAATTGAAAACTGAATTGATATACTGTACACGTTTTTATATAAAGCAGTTGAATGGTCATTAAAGTGTCTGTCAATCCCACATATTTCTTAGTGTTCCATGCTAAAAATGCTAGCAGTAGATGTAGCTTTGCATGCTGGTGGGTTATTTGAAATCATTTAAATGCTCTTATGAAAGGATTTATGCTGTATTTGATTTAAACGTCATCATACCTCCACTGAAGTGAAGTAAGCAAATTCTGTCATGAGAGTTTGGCTCCCAGGATTTGGATGAATCATCCACTCTAATGCTCTTCATGTCTAATAACCATAGCCGTTGGCGTATTTCATCAGGTGAAAACCTATGAAAGTTTATTACTATTCCTTTTTCTTTTATTTGTGCATCCTATAGCGCTGCACGTGTTAACCATGCAGATAGGTTTTACTTCACTGCTATTTAGCGCAATCTGTGGACAACTGTCAGCTAACAACAACGGTGTGTAGTCTTTTTGCCCTCCAGCTAGAAGCTGGGGGGTGGGACCTTTGGTGTGTGGCGTTACGTTTCAACATGCGTATACTTCTCAGTTGGCGTGTCAGTGTTGCAAAGCAATTCTCTGCCAGGACAGCAGGAGGTGTAGACCTTTTCTGGCGGGTCTGCCTACCATTGCAGTGGTCGACGACAGTTTATTTACGTCAGCTTGTAAACGGATTTCCACTTAAGGAGCAATGGCCAACAGAGAATGGGTTTTGATTGAGCTGGAAAGCTTTTTACTAGAAGTGCAGCTCATAGAATACTCTAAAATCGCATGTATTTTGTTGTTCTCTACACATCGTGGTGTTAAAAATCTCCAAAAGACCATATTAGATCAACTGGCCTTGCAATATAGAGCATTTAGTGCCCAAAAGCTGCATTGACTATTAATTACATGGACTATAGAGCACTGTTTTGGTGAAATGATCTGGGGCTGATGTTGGGCTGACCAATCACAAACGTGCGCCCTTTCGACAGATAATGTCTCCGCATCTCTGCAGATGGAGAAGTATAAACTAGGCTTTATCCAGGCAAAGGAGCCTCTGAACCCTGAATTTAAAGTCTAAATTTTGTGGTGTGTTCCTTTTTTTCTTCTACTGTAGATTTCAAACAGTGAGCGAGTGAAGTTTCCAGAAGCAGGAGTGTCTAACCACCATCTTGATGATTGGTACTGAATACAGAGAGGTCGTGGAGAGATTGCTAGGCCTGGAGCTGGATTCTTGTATGAAAACCAGATAAGCTTAAATAATAAAAAGGCAGGCCCCAATCACTTAATTCCTCTCATTTATGCTATTATTTAAGGCCGAAAGTACAGTATTCAGACAGGGGGCAGAAAACCCCTGAGTGGAGTTAACACTCTTTTTTTCTACAAAAAAATGGCAACAAATAAACCTCTCAAACTTAAATAAGCTTTACTTTTAAGCGACAAGCATCCCTTGTGTTATTCTAATTTATTATCTTTAAAAAACTAAGTTTGTTGTTCCACTTAAGGCCTTCTCTGAGTACCTTACAGATCATGAAAGCTCATCACTGACTTTCAGCTGCAAAAACATTTCATGCCAAGTGCTAAGTTTTTAAAGAAATAATGCAAAGTGACTGTTGCTACCTTTGAAATGTATTGCATATAAGACTATACAAGGGGGTTTTTGTGGTAGCTGTTGGGTGATGTTCTTCTCTGAATTCCTAAATCACATTCTCCTTAGGGCCCTAGTTAACTTAGGCCCTAAGCCCTGAGCTCAGATACTTTCAGTACAGAGTATGTTTGCCTCTTTAAGCAAAACTCTACAAAGTCTGACCTTTATTATTTTCACAAAGAAAAGGATAAAACTTGGTTGCAATAGAACATCTTTGATTGTTTGAGAGGGAACCAATTGGCACATTTATCACTGCCATTGTTATAATTTGCATCATGGAGGAGTATCAGCTAACCCCGACTCCCACTATGCTCCTGCAGCTTCCAGGGGAAAGGGGAGCCTTGTTTCTCAGGATCTCAAGCGATCATCTTTAGCTACGCTACAAGACGTCTCCTCCCCACCCTGAAGGGAAACTGACATCACAGAGGCCCTTGCCTGCTTTCTCAGTTCCCCTCAGGAGGAGAAGAAAGCCACCTGCTGTGGGAGCATTCCATTCTTCATCTCAGGATGATGGAAGAGAGGGAAAGGAGTCGGGGGGTGGGGGGACGGGGGGTAACAGAGCAATGGGCTATTTGTAGCTCCAGTGTGTCCAAGGATCTCACTTTGAATTGGGTGTAATCGCGTGGGAGATGATGCCACTGTTAGCCTGCGGAATGGCTGCCGGTGATTGATGTGCACCCCACCGAGGGAGGAGAAACTTTGACAAAAAGCAACCAGAGCGGTAACATCCAGCGTGCCAAGAAAAATCCATTGGGCGGAGTGATATGTAATTAGAATGTGAAATTCACTCAGTAAAACACATTTCAGGTCAGAGGAGACTTTTTTCAATATAAAAGACTTCCCATTCCCTTAATCTAAATCATGCTTTCTCTGTCCCAGCTATATACAATAGGTCTCACCTCTAAAATGTTGTGCGGGGAGATAGGAGAGCAGCTGCGATTGCAGTGCCTGCAATGTGGCCTTTTACAGAACAGTCATTACAAAAAACATTATGGTACTGAGGTGTAAACAAGGGGGTCTGAGTGAGTTTTGCTCCTGAGAGCTGGCTAATCTGGTAGCTGAAAATGTGGTATGATGAGAAAGTGCTTGCCAAAAGAAAAAAAGCCTCCCACGCCAGGAGGAGAATGAGGACCTCTCTTTTTGCTGAGAGATCATCCTCTCAATTCTTCCCGTCAGAAAATCTCTAGCCGACCCTCTCCTTCTCTTGTCACTGCCAGCGCGCAGGCTCTATCGGGACTGCCAGACGCAGGAGCCACTGTGAGGCCGTGCCAGCCCCGGGATTTACCGCAATGTGTCTGATGTGCTCCATCTTTTTTTTTTTTTTTTGTGGGGGGATAATTAAAAGAGGAAATGGTGTTGGAAGAACAGGGTGGAGACGGAAGGAATGGATTGAGCAAATGGATGCAGCTGTCAATTATGTTTTATTGTTGATGCCTTTTTCTCACTTTCTCTCCAGTTTTTTGCCAAACAGTTTCTCGGTGGGATTTAATTTAAAAGTTTGGGTAAATTTCACTCAGAACATGCCATAAAAATATTTCAAATAAATTTATCCCAGTTAAACTTTTTTTTTCTTTTTGATTAACTAATTTTGATAGACATAAATATAGTAAAATTCCTTAAACATCACAATGATTTTCCCTCTTATAATAGATTATGTTCTGTGGTGTTTTTTTTAAAAAAGGGTACCCTCTTTTCAGGGAGCAGCACAAGCATTCGGAGAAAAAGAAAGTTATGCTCAAAGGAGTTTTGCGTTGCTAAACTGCTCATCCAGTGAATGAGGAGTACACTGTCATATGGCTAATGTGCTAAATGAAGTGCTAAATTAAAGGGCTATTTTACTGTATTTAAAGGTCTCTACACTCCATTTGAAAACCTCTGAAATCTAAAATGCTTTGGCTGAACAGAGATTCTTTAGAATACAGCTTGAGAGTGATACATTGTGTTTTTTCGTGGAACAAAACAAAAATGGAAAGCCCTTTCTCATATAATATATATATATATATATATATGTATACATACATACATACATATATCTAAAAATTTCAGTTTTAATTTAACTGAAAAGGTTGGTTCAGTCAACTGGTTGGTGCCCATTAGGAAACGAGAAGACTGATATGCTTATGAGTTATTATTGAGATTCAATACATCAACTTAGTAAAATTTAGGAGTTGTTAAAAGACTTCTGGCTGAAAGACTTCAGTGTTGGAGGAAGAACGTGAGTTTGTATCTCGCTTTCGTTAGTTTAGCAACAACATGCTAATTTGCTGCCATTGGTTAGCTTCTTAACCCTGAAAGAGTTACTCTCAATGAACAACACATCGTAGCTATGGTTGTCAAGAAAACTGTTTACCTACACCTTGTACACCTTGTCAGAAGCTTCTTTTATTAGATTATTTAATTATGTTTATTACTTCAATATTTTGTATACATGATTATAAACAAACAGTTTTAAAATAAATATGGAGGGGAAACCACATGACTTTAAAAAAGGGTAAGGTACTTTTTATTCATGTTTCAACCTACAGGCCATCTTTCCTCTATTAAACATGTTTCTACTCATTATTGCTACTACATACTTACTAATCAGGTATATTTGGTAATGGTTGATCTGTCTGTAGGTGTGAGATTGATATTAAAGAAGAGGATTCGGTAGTGCTAAATTTTAAATGGACGCTGTTATCCTATTGTTCAGAACTGTTGAGAGTTTTATACTTATAATGATGTGTACTGGAAAAGAGATCTAAATCTCAATGAGATTTCCCCAAGTTAATAAAAGATTGTCGAAACAAAATAATAATAAACTCTTAAATTAAAATCATTTTGGCGATATTGCCTGTTGTGTCAAAAGTCTAGCTCGATATCAAACAGGAAACTAAGATATTTATTTGACTAACTAAATTCGGCAAAACTTTACATTACATTACATGTTAAAAATTGGCAGTAATTAACCCGACAGATGACTTTTTGCCTGATATTCTATGGAGGCCAGATACGTGGGGTGTACAACTAATAATTCTCCTGTCAACAGATTTTCCCATCTTAGCTGTGGCTCTCTAAAGCTCCTATGGAACCCTCTTGGGTGCTTCTCGAATTGATGCTGTTTTTCCCCTTTGATTCAATTTAGAAGTCATCTCTTGATAGGTTGTAGTTGTGTCATACTCTTTCTATTTTTGGATGAAGAACAGTCCATAAAAACCATAAAAACGTTTAAACGTTCTCCTCAATCTATCTGCTGTGTCCGTGTTCCTTGGTCTTCATGATGCGGTTTCCTTACCAATGTTCCCTAATAAAACCTATAAGACATTCACAAATCAGACAGATTATTACTGGGATTAAATTGCACACAAATTGAAACTATTTATTCATTAGATTACTAATTACATGGATTTTATTTAAAGGCAGCATAGTAAACAGAGCTCAATATACATACATAATAAAATTATCAATTTTTAAATTGTTTGATCTAAATGTTCATGGAGCTGGCACCAGAGAGAAAAGAGTTAAGATTTTTAACCAGCTTAAAAGATTGAAGGCAGATGTCGTCTTATTACAAGAAACCCATAAATCTACCTCAGCTGCAGATGATCTTAAATCCCCTGAGTTTCCTAATGTGTTTTCTGCATGCTATAACTCTAGACAAAGGGGAGTAGCAATATTAATAAATAAAAATGTTAGTTTTACAGTAATAGATACAGTTACAGATCCAGAGGGTAGATTTATTATAGTAAAACTATCCATACATAACCAAAAGTTATGTATTGTCAGTATATATGGTCCAAATTTTGATGACCCCTCATTCTTTCATTCCTTCTTCTCAGTGCTCCTTGAAAACATGGATTGCTCACTTCTTGGCGGGGACCTCAACTTTGGTTTAAATGAAGAAATAGACAGGCTCAGCACAGCAGGGACTCAGCGCAGCTGGAAATCTATAGATATAGTCAAACTGTATATGAGCGATTATGGACTTTGCAATGCATAGCGATCTCTTCACCCCAATGACAAAAAATATACTTTCTTCTCAAATTTCCACCATTTGTATTCTCGACTGGATTATTTGTTAGTCAGCAGCTCACTGTTGACTGACATTTCAGACACTGAGATACACCCTATAGCTGTTAGCGATCATGCTCCTGTTTCTTTAACTCTAGTAAATAAAACAGAAACGCCTCAAAGCAAAAATTGGAGATTTAATATATCATTACCTAAGGATAAAGAATTTATTAAATATTTTGAAAAAGAGTGGGTTTCTTATTTGGAATATAATGACCTACATGGTATGTCACCATCCATTCTTTGGGAGGCAGGGAAAGCTGTGATTAGAGTTAAAATAATCTCATTCTCATCAAATAAAAAGAAAATAGAAAAAAACGTATTCAGGAATTAGAAGAAACTATTAATTCATTAGAAGCTTCTCTGGATGAGGAGAGACTAGGCAAAATCCATAAAGCAAAGTTAAAATTAAATGAAATTATTAATTAACAGACCCAGTTCTTAATTAAAGGACTTAGGATAGAAAACTTTGAACAAGGTAATAAATCAGGTAGATTTTTGGCTAACCAGCTTAAAATTAATAAAGAAAAAACAACTATATCTGCTATTAAAGATCAGACCAGGAATACAGTATATGATCCCGGAAGAATAAACACCTTTAAATAATTTTACAAGGCTTTATACTCACCGGAGATAAACCCATCAGATCATAAAATTGAACAATTTTTGGATAACATAACACTACCTAAATTATCTGAAAGTCAAGCGATGGCCCTGGATTCACCACTAACAGCGGCTGAACTCCAGGAGGCCCTCCAACGTATGCCCAATGAAAAGGCTCCAGGCCCAGATGGATTTCCAGCAGAGTTCTATAAAGAATTCTGGAATATTCTGGCACCAACATTCCACAGAATGCTGCAGGAAACCAAGGAAAATGGCCGACTCCCACCAAATATGAATTCTGCCTACATTAGTCTTCTACTAAAATCAGGTAAAGACCCTTTGTTTCCTACCAGCTATCGTCCCATATCCTTCATTAATGTTGATCTTAAAATAATCTGCAACGCCCTCGCAAAAAGGACAGAGAAAGTAACTCCTCTTATAATACATCCTGATCAAACTGGTTTCATTAAAGGGAGACATTCATCCACAAATTCACGTAGATTAATAGATTTAATAGATTTTTCTTACTGTAAAAACATTAAAACTAATATATCATCTCTGGATGCAGAAAAAGCATTTGATAGAGATACTCTGTAAATTCTTATTTGCAACCTTACATAAATTTGGCTTTGGAAATTCTTTTCTAAACTGGCTGAAAATATTATACAGTTCACCAACAGCATGTATCAGGACTAATAACCAAACATCATCTAGGTTTTATCTTCAGAAAGGTACCAGGCAGGGATGTCCTCTCTCTCCCTCCCGGTTTGCTATTTTTATTAAACCACTAGCTGCAGCAATCAGGCTAACTCACAATATTAAAGGCATAAAATGCAATAACATAAAACAAAAAATCAGTCTTTATTCAGATTATGTATTACTTTTTCTCCAGCATTCACAAACCTCTTTCTCTCAGGTAATCGGGTTGATAAACTCTTACTCAAACGTTTCAGATTATTCTATAAATTGGTTAAAACCTACAGTTTTTCCAATCAATTGTTCTGTCCAGAATCCAACTAATACACAACTGCACTCAGGGAATATTACTTATTTAGGTATCAATGTCTCACCAAGACTGGCAGATTTAATAAAGCTAAACTACATCCCACTTTAAAAAAAAGTGGAAGATGATCTTGCTAGATGGAAATCCCTACCCATATCACTTATGGGAAGGGTTGCTTCAATAAAAATAATGGTTTTGCCCAGAATCAACTACTTATTCTCAATGATCCCAAGTAAACCATCACTAGACTGCTTTAGATCTCTGGACTCCTCTGTCTCTAAATTTCTTTGGAAAGATAAACCCCCACGTATCAGCTTAAAAACTCTGCAGAAGACCAAAGAAAAAGGAGGTCTAGATCTACCAAACTTCCATCATTATTTCTTAGCCAACAGGCTCCAATACATCTCAAGATGGTTAAAACATAGCTACCTAGATGAGTCTTGGATAGACGTAGAACAGACACTATGCAATAAGATAAAACTTTCAGACCTACCATTTATTAGCTCAAATATAAAACGACATAAATGCTTTAAAAGCATAAATATCAGCTCCTCTCTGACAGCATGGTGGGAGTTTCTAAAAATGACAGAGTCCACAATAATCCCATGCAGACGTACACCCATCTGGAATAACCCCGACATCTTGCAAAAAAAGAAAATGTATGATAAGTTTTCCAGACTGGAGGTGCAATGGAATTGAATACCTCGAACACATATTTGAAGGAACGGACTTTATCCCATTTAATACATTAATTACACAATATGGAATTGATAAAAACAAATTCTTAGAATATCAACAAATTAAATCTATTATTAAAGGTAAATTTAGGCTCAATACAGTTGAATTACAAATTCCAGCAAGAGTTTTAGATTTTCTTAATCTCAACCCCCCCAAATTGCTGTCTAAAATATACAAACTTTATCTACATTAGATGAATAAATAGCCATCCCTATTTCAAAATGGGAGGTGGATTTATCAGCCAGCTTTGACCAAAACGTCTGGTCTCAGATATGTTTAAGAACCTTTAAAATAACAAAAAATCCTAATCTGCAATTAATACAATACAAAATCATTCATAGAGTACAATATACAGGTCAACGGATGTTTAGTATGGTTTTTACGTCATCTAATACCTGCTTACAATGCACAAGCAATATACCATATTAATGCGCTTTGGTTCTGTCCACCCGTTAAGAAATTGTGGTGCCAGATATGTGAGGACTTATCAAAGTGTCTGAAATGTAACATTCCACCATCTCCCTCAGTATGCCTGTTGGGAGATTTAAATGATGTCACCATGGACATAAAGTCAGTTCTAATGGTTCACATTGCCTTATGCATCGCTAAGAAAACTATCCTCCTGAACTGGAAAAATAAAAAGGCTCTTATAGCAATCTCTTGTTGGACCATATTGGTCTTGAGACGGCCTCTGGCTCCATATCTGATCAATCTCTCTGGGCTCCTTTGATCGGCTCCATCACCTAGTAGGGGTGGGGGGCACTTGGTTTTGTCGTTTGGGATACTGTTGCTGATGTGGGGGTTTTTGGGGTTGGAGGCATCTGGGGGGGGATCCCTGGGGGTGGGATCACTGGGCGGAGGGGGCGCTGGACGTCGTGGCCCCAGCCTGGGGTTGGGCTTTGGTGGCTTTGGGTGGTAACTCCTGATGCCTGCATGCGGTGCCTTAGGGGGGTTGCACTGACGGACATGGGTTATTGGCCTGGTGGCCGTGCTGCGCCTGGGTAGGGTCTGGGGTGGGCCTGCGGATTCGGGGCTCTGGGGCGCCGCATCCCCTGGCTGTGGTCCTGGCCGGGGGTCGGCCGGCGTTGGGTCTCTGTGGCCTGTGGGGGTCGGGGCCGGCCAGCGGCCGGCATGTGCAGCCGCCTCTCTCTTTTTCTCTGGGCTGATTGTCATCACCGGTCCCTGTATAGCGTCTCGCCTTGTTTGCTGGTTGGGGTGCCTGGCTACTGGTCGCGGCGGCTGGGTGGCATTTCTTGGCCTGATCAGTCCTTTTTTTCGCACTGGACTTAGCTCCTGGGTCTTGCGGGGCGCTGGGGTCGGGCATTTTCCCGGGTTCAGTTGGACCTGCGGGTGGACTGGGCGTGCAGGGCAGGTGGGTGAGGCGCTGGGTTTGGTTGCCTGCCGGGCCATTGAACAGCAGTGGTCGCTCCACAAGGGAATGGGGCTGGTGGATGTCGGCCTGGTGGGTCGGCCGCCCGGTTCATCGGTTTGCTCCTGGTCTGGGCAGGTATGTCACCGAGGTTTGGGGTGGGCACACTTTTCGGCATCCAGAGGGGGAGCGGTTCAATCAGCTTCACCTCTTGTGCCGGTGCCCACTGTTAAACCACGGTGGGGTTTAACAGTGGGCACCGGCGGTGCTGGCGGTGGGGATTGGCCCAGGGTGGTGGTGGCGCGTGGTGGCCGGCCGCGGCCCCTGCAGTGCCGGGGGCCCCTCGTCGGACGTTCCCTTGTCGGGTCTCTGCTGGGGGGTGGGGCGCCCCTGGGTCCCGGCTCTCCCCGGTCCATGGACCGGCCCGCCCTGGCGCGGCCGGTTGCCGGCGGGGCCTGTGGGGTCGTCACTGCTGCCTCCTGGGCCCCTGGGGTTCTCCTTTGCTCCTCTCTTGGGGGATGCGGTCGGCCCCCCCCCCGGGTCCGCCTGGGGCTCTGGGGGTCCTTTGGACGTCTTGGCTCCGATCTCCTTCATGACGGCATCGATTCTTTGGGGGATGGATTGATGGCTGCTCACACCAGCTATCGAACACTCTTATGGAGAAACCTTATATGCACCAGCATGCTCACACACACACATAGATGTGGGGTCTCTGATGTTTTTCTGGTGCTGAGGTTATCATTACTAGAGCTTGATTAATCGGTACCATGAGTTTTTCTGTGACATTGTTGTTGTATTTTTACATCCATTCTTGTGTGCTGTGGTTGTGTAGTTCTTAGTTCACGATGTTAGGTTTGTTTTGTCAATGTTCCTTTTTCGTGTTTTGTTTTGTTTTTTCCCCTCTCTCTGCCGTCCTGTAGGTATGGAGGCAGACTTCAATGTTTTCCTGTGTTTTCTTTGTTCCCTTTCCTCTCTTGTATTTTCAACTCACCCTCTCTCATGACTTTTTGTTTCCTACCTCTCTTCTTCATCTTCTTTCTTTCTTCCCCTTAATTTTCTGTCTCCGTGTCCATAACATCAGGAAATAAACCCCCAGCAATTCATAATAAAGATTTTTCACACATATGTCAAGTGGAGTACTATAGCAAAAGCTGTACTGCTCCGCTTGTGAAAGTAAATCTGTTGTGCTTCTACTTGGTACTCAGACACCAATTCTGAGCTCCACACTGCCAAACGGGAAACGGAAAAAATAAAAATTTAAATTTGAAAAAATAAAAATAAAAAAAAGGAATCATTCAGCCTCTCTCGTTGAGTTCTCAATTGTAATCATCCTTTTCTTTCTCGCTCTCAATCTGCTAATTAGAGCAATAAACACACCTTTCCCATGGTTTTGGAATTCTGTTAGTCTTGAAAGGGAATTAAGGACTTAAGGTAGTTCCAACATGCAGAGAAATGGGGATGCAAAAGAATGAGGGCATCACGTTTCTGCCACAGGGGTTTCATGTTATCTCCCTGATCTCCAGTAAAACTGCAATAACTGAGATGTAGCAACATGTAAACAGAAATACGAAATATGACAACAGTGAAAACTGCAAGCAACCCAGGCTTTGGGTCATCAAAAGTCATGCATTATTTTTCATCATTCCTAATATGGAGTTGGGCCAAGGTTTGATGGGGCTTAAGCAGAACCCAATTGGGGGGGCATCACCGACCAGCTACCAAAACATCACCAATATTTCTTTTGTATTGTCGTTGGCTTACAATTGACCTTTCGCTCAGTCCTGCTAAGCCCTGCTCGCCTAAGTTACCGTTGCTAACTCGGTCAAGCAGTTGAAGCTTACTGCGTAAGAGCCAGTCAGTGTTAATTTCTAAAGAGCCTCTTGACAACTTTTGGAGCCAACAACAATTATTATCTTAGAGGAGCCTTCAGAAGGGTCGGCATTATGCCATCCAGAGCTATTTACGCGAAAAAGAAAGAAAAGAAAAACAAGAGAAGAAAGAACAAAAAGAGGAGAAGAATAAAAAGAAAGAAGAAAGACTTTTGCAAGACACTGAATGTACATACAACTGTTCCACATATTAACCTTAATTTTCAGACTATTAAGCACACCTGAATATAAGCCGCACCAGCCAAATTTTAAAAGAAAACAAATTTTGTACATATATAGGTTGCACCTGAATACAAGCCACACTTTTTCATGTTGTAACATAAGATATTTACACAGAAAGACGGCACACGGAAGATTTTCTTTAGTTTTAATTTAAGACTTTTTTTCAAACTCTGTCTGAAAGTCGGCAGTACAGCATCAACACAACACGACAGTAACATGTCTGGTTAGAAAATAAAAAACTGCACCAGCACGACAGTAACATGCCTGGTTAGAAAACAGAACATACTTTAGCCTACCAGAAAAGTAATTGGTCGCTACCTTTATCTTTCTCACTAAAGGCACTGAAATTGTCTTCTTTCGTGTCTTTATGTCCTCTGAAACCTTTTGTCGTCTTTTTACACTGACTCAGTTCTTACCGCTGCCTCCTCCAACATCTCACCATTGATTCGTTGATGTCAAGATAACGTGCAGTAGATTTATTTTCTTCTTTGACGGCCAGCTTGATTGCCTTTAACTTAGCTGCATTATATGCATTTATTTGTGTGTTTTCCATGATGATGGTGTGTTTTCCAGCATCCTCACATGTCTGTCTCACTTTTGCACTTCCTGCTATAATGCACCCGGAGGCTATTGGCCAGTAAAAATCATCTTTGCATAGACTGCAGGGTCCAAAGCATGTGAAAAAAGTAGCGGCTTATAGTCACAAAATTACAGTACAGCGTACTGTCTGACAATAAATCAGACCAATCATCTGTTCCAACAATCATGGATATGTGTTGGTGAGAAATATCTGCATCCACCTCAGAACAAAACCAAAAAAGTGAGTGTCTATTCTCACAGTAAAACTAGCCCTGTACCAACAGAAGCTGAAAAGCAGCTCTCAGAGGAAGGAGCCATTACTATAAAAGCAATATAAAGCACCCAGATTAGAGGAAATGCACTCAAAGACGAAGACCTCAATTTTGCAGACATGTCCTGTGATCTGATCAAATTGAAACATATAAATATTTGGCCATAATGATCAATGTTATATTTAGGAGAAATAGAGGGAGGTTTTCAAGTCGGAGAACACAATCCCAACTGGAAAGCAGAATCATGCTGTGTGGGTGTTTTGCTGTCGGAAGGACTGGTGCACTTCCCAAACTATACATTATGAGTAAAGAGAGTGGAATGGAAATATGAATGCTATATTTCCACACATCAGCCAGGAAGGTAAAGCGATTTCAAAGTGACCCTAAGCTTACAGCAAGGCAAGGCAATTTTATTTGTATAGCACACTTTCAACAAGGTAATTCAAGGTGCTTCACATGATTAAGGGGTAAAATAAAAATAGTATTAAAACACAGACAAAGAATATAAAGTATAAACAGCAATAAAGCAAGACGCAGTCACAAAACATATGATACATACAGCAAAATTAGTTACGACAAAATGGATGTTTTGTGGAGTGGTCTTTACAAAACTGAAGAGGTGTGTGTGTGCAAGGTGGCCTTCACGCCATATTCAGTTAAAGCAGTTCTGTGAGGAGAAATAGGACAACATTTCAGCTAAAAATACTGATAGAAGCTTTTGGAAGGAGACTCAGACTGCTTGACCCAAGCTATACAGTTAATAAGGGAATCAAACCAAATAGCAAGGGGATCTTTGTAAACGTTTGATTTTGAAACGAGTAATTAAAAAACAAAATTAAGTTTTCTAGTGTTTACAAATAATTGTGTTATTCCTAACAGACTCAATACAGGAATTTATTGTTAGATAGTGAGAAAATGGGTTATTTATGGATTTTTTACAGTGTATGTATATCTGATTTTAATTGTATCTATATGACAGAGGCACTGATTATGTCAAATCTTTCATATTAGGACATTTTTACACAGTTTTGAGCCAAGCTATTTGTACTGTTCTGAATCTATTTCAAATTCTCCACCATGCAGCATGACCCAAACTCTGTTAAAAAGCAGGACAACTTCTTCTCTCAGCAGACGAACACCCAGGAGGTTGGTGGAGGGGAGTGATGGCTTTCAGCCGCTCTCCCTCCTCATCTCCATGCTCTGTTTTGACGTGGCGTGTCTCCCACACCCCGAAGCTTTAAAGGTTTAAAGAGCAACTTTTTCACCCTGTAATCCAGGTGCCTTTCAAACAAGTCAGGCTGTTTACTGACACATGACAAAAATGTTCAACCCCCTCCTCTCATCTCCGCTCTTACAAGACTGTAACTCACCCCCTGCGCCTGGTAGTCATTCCTCCAGAGCTCCTGAACAAACAGAGCCTCTGCAAGAAGAGGCCCCTGCCTTTCACCTGCTCCCTAAATTCATAATAAGATCTGATGCTGTTGTTCACTTCTTCAAATTTGCCATCAAAGCAAATGTGTTCTGACAACAGCTAGTGACAAGTGCACCAGAGGAGAGGCGGCAAATCAACTCTTTCACACCGCATATCAATTATTGATCATGTCGCTCCCCTTCCCACCGCGGCCCCTGCCACCCCACCAAGTAGACACCTTGTGATAATGAAACACATCAATTTAAAAAATAAATAATAAACCGGGTTCTGCTCCATTGTTGCAAAGCCTTAAGAGCTTGATTGACTGCCTGCACATTTTCCTCGTTGGCAGTCAGGCAGATCAAAGGAAGGTTCCTCTCATTGCCCAAGGCCACTTGCAATTTATTTAGAGGAGCAGTGCTGCTGTCCCAGCAGGTAACATTATTGGGTAGGGACACTCAGGATAATCAGAGCTTTGAGGTGCCTCTTAAATCCCACCTCTGCTGCTTCCATCATGCATGCACAAAAAGTATATGAAGGGGGGTTTACAAAAAGCCTTCTTTATTTAAGTGAATTAGGACCACATTAGGGTGCTCACACTGGAGCATTCAGCTGCTGCTCAAATGCACAAACTCTGCTCGGCCTAAATATGTTAAACTGCATCAGCAAAGGCTGCAGATTACAGTCTGCATTGCGAAGGATTTTACTTTCTTTTTAGTCATTCTCTTTTCGTAAGTGTTTCTTAATTTTTCCCAAATAAAATTTGGGGGGATTTTGCAGAAAAAAAGCAGAATGAAAAACCATAATATCTAAATATTCTTTAATGTTGACTACATGATTTGCTTTTGATTGTTGGTATCAAGCTGTTTGATCTTTTTAAACCAATATGGAGGGAGGTTAGTTGCTTTTAAAAGTTAGAATGTTTTAAGTGTAAAAAAAGATTATGATTAAAATATCTTAAACCATTTTAGAAATGCTTCAATTCTACCTCATAAAACAGGAAGAAATGTTTGTTGAATTTCTATTTAATAATTATTTAATTATCCTAAAAAGGGGTAAATTAGACTAAAATGTATGTATTTGCATATGGTTGTTATCAATAAAGCTAAAACAAAAGCTGGTAATTTGAAATCATATTTATATCATGGAGTCAGGTTCCATTTCAAATTTGAAAACTATCTAAACAATTCTATAGTTTAAGTGTGTACAATTAAACTAAAGAGAACAAAAAACATCAATTCTAAAATAAGATTTTGGCTTTCAAGATCAACATTTTTTGTAAATTTAAGTTCATATTGCAGAATCTGAAGGAACATATGTATTATGATTTTACAATTTGCTATACAGAAGTGCTTCAAACTTATTCATAAACATTGCTCTTAAATTTATGTGACATTATTTGTGTAAATATGTAAATATACTTTTGGAACTCTGTGTAGCGTTTGTAATGGTGTCTCTTGCCTGGATATTGGCCTGGGCAAACCCCTCTTTCTGCACCTGGTTTGAGCAGTTTAAATATGACCACTTTCATTCACGACTGAATAAAGTCCAAATGTCAAAAGGCAGTGACAATAATATTTTTATGTGTGTTTTCACAAATAGAATACATATTTCTTCAGTGTACACATATCCATTTCAGGTTAATTTTATTTTAAACTATAGGAGATTAAATACAGTCAAGACTCCTTTTCCAAACACTTGTGCTGCCCACCAGTGGAATGATGCCCTGAGCGGTAAGCCATGTCGCCAATATCAAAAACATCCAATAGTACCACACCATTCCATAACAATACTATGGGCAATAGACTAAAAGACACAGAAAAATAAGCAAATGTTAAATGGAATCAAGTAAAAAGAACAAACTTTGTGGCACAAAGCACAAAGAAAGCAAAGGTGTATTTCTAACTAAATTTAGCCCTTGAAGATGTTGGCCTGATGTAAAATAGTGAAGCATTTCACCGTTTTGGAGCCACATCATGTCTTTGGAACTGTTCATTTGGTCTACTGGCAAACAACCAACACGATGGTGCAGCAGATGAAATGAGATGTGGCATGGTTGTTAAAAGACTAAAAAACTAGTTGAAAAAAATGTTTAGTTCTGTTTCTCTTACGGGTACATTTCATTTTATGACCAGTTGGAACTAAAATCCCAGTCTGCTCCATGCACTAGAGGGCACTAGAAGCCAAAGCATTTTCTGTCTGCAGGGTGGCTGTTTCAAGTTCTTTCCACAACAGTTAAAGCTCTCAGCAGCTCGTGTGCGCTTCTGTTTGCTTGCATATGTTTGGACGTTAGCTCGGACTCTTATGTATGTAGACACAAGCCGTAAAATGGCACAATTTCACGCGGCTCAGCCTCTTTGTGAGCCAGTGCCACATCTCCTGTTTGTTCTGACGCCTATCAGCAGTTTGACAAAGCTTTACCACAGGGAGGAGTTTAAAAAAACAAACCACTAACAGGCTGACACGACCTGTGTCCCAGCAGTGCTCATGCTGCTCGTCCACAACGCGCAGTGTAGCTGCAGGCACACGTTGTGGTGTCCGAGTTGTTTTTTAGGAGAGCTTGTTTCAAACAAACTTCGACAAGCACACACATAGGCAGCATGGTCAAACAAAGTCCCGGGCACACAATAATCTGGTGTCTTTGTAGCAGTTTCAAATCCAGAGAGTGTGTTTTTGAACTGTGTATATAGATGCCAAGTGAAGGATTGGACCACAAGCTGCATGACTGCAGAGATGGTAGTTCTACCATAGGGTCTGGCACACCCTGGACCTTTGTGCAGGGCTGTTTGTTTAGCCATGTTGAAAAGGTGCCGGTGTTCTGATCTATAAGGTAATGTGTGAACATTGTGCTCCATATGGCGTGTTTGTTTGCAGTCTTACAGTGTAGGAATCTAAATTGAGTTGTCCGTTATCTTTCTTAATATTTAAAACAGAACATGTTAGATTTCTGCCTTTGTGCATCCATCTGGGTTCCATTTCCACTGGGAATCCACTGTGAAGCAATAAAGAGATGCTCAAGATTCAATCAGGTATGTTAAGATTGGCGCACAGTTGTTTTCTGTTGAAGAATGTGGTAGTGAGATGCATAAGGGGGCCTTAGTAGATCTGAGCGAGGCCCTCTGAGGTGCTGCCGTCCCTGGATGGGCCCTCTGCAGAGTCCCCGGAAGACAGAGCGCTTCAGTCAGGAGGGATTTCAACCAAATTAAAAAACAATGATCCACTAAGGGGGAAACTAATGCCAGTTTCCATCATATCAAGACCCACATTCCTCACTGTTTTGCTTTTAACTTTTATTATTTTTCCCCTCTATGTGTATCTGACTTTTTTTCCTTTTCTCCCTCCGCACTGTTGTTTTCTAGTTTGTTTTCCATCCGCGCTCCTCTGGCTGTCGCCGAGCGCTACAGCCACTTTCAAAGGCTCGGCTGTCACGCGCCGCCTTTGAGTCCCGTTTGAAATTTTAACGTACATGTTGTCAGGGTGCCGTCAGGAGTGATTGACAGCTCCGTCCCAGAGCAACACCGGGCTTGGCAGGCTGGCTGTCTTTTGTCAGAGGGAGCCGAGGAGAAGCAACAAAGGAAGGGAGCAGGGAGGGAAAAAAAGGGGGAAAAACATACATAAATAAAACAAAACTGCTGTTATCCATCTCTCGACAAAGACCAAATTAGATTAATCTTAAGGTGGAGAAAGCCGGGCAGGAAGTGGATATTTTCCCCGCTTTGTTCCCTACTGTTGATGATTCACTGCTCACATAATATCTCATCAGGACACCATAGGGCTACTGAAATAGTTTGCACAAACAGTAAGATGTACATAGTAAATTATAGAAAATTACAAAAAAAAACTATTTTATATATACAGACACAGAAAAGTTTGTTTGCACCCCTCGTAAAGATATGTAATAAATCCATCATAATGCGGTTACATTATGTCACACTAAAGAAATATGAAAGAAATCCAACCTAAACAGTCTGTGCAACCCCCACCACCCCCATCTTTTTACCAGTATGATTGCATTTGCGTTGTTAAGTTTCATTCAGTTTGTCTCACAAGTCGGAACTGGGAATCATGTCACACCTGAGTTTAGAGTGCTCCAGCCACAAGTTTGAAAACAGTATTTGTTTTGGTGAAAACTACATTAGCAATATGTGCCGATGACAATATATTTCTCTCTATTTTATGTGTTCAAACAGAAAAGAAATGTTCACAAGCAGATTGATATTTTAGAGCACTATTTTAAGCAGCCATATTGGATACCAAAATTCTAACTCTTCTGCAACTAATCTGCAAGCTGGAATTTTGACTTTAGGGTTGTTCTTGCCGTTTTTCCAATTGGAAACAGAAAATATGACTTCTGAGTAAAAAGAAAGCCCCCACACCATTAGACAAAATTGTTTGAGACCCCTGCACCATTAGACAAAATTTCACTAAGTTGAGGCTTACAAACTGAGGCATCTTTGGCCAACCTTCTTTGCATAGTCACTCTGTATGAGGGATCTACAGCTCCAGTCTTTAAGCACACATAAATAAAATCATCAGGTTTTCAGGAGGATTCTCCTGAACCTGACTGGATCAGATATTAGATTCAGCTATGTTAGACTAGTGACACATGTAAAAGTTGCAAGACAGCAACCCTCAAGGACCGCCGTTTGAGGCCCCTGCAGATCATGCAGAGTCCTCTGAGCTTTTTTAAGCTCACTTCTCTACAGCTCAGCCCGCAGGTTTTCGACCTAATTTAGATTTCTCAACTGAGGTGGGCATGGAAGAAGGCTCATTTTGGTTCTTTTGAAATTTTTCTGCTATAATTTGGCTATATGTTTTGAAATACTTACAGTCTTCTTAATTTCTGCTTTTGAGGGTACAGCCAATCAGTGTCAAGCAAAATGAATGGCGCTCCTGGATTGGCTTTTTTATTCTGACTTTCTGGTGTCAAGTTGCATTGTTATTTGGTATTTTAGCTTCCCAAGCTGCATTTTCTTTCAAATATTTTAGATATGCTCTCTAAGAAAATCCATAAATAGGTGAATCCGAAAATACTGAACTGCAAATAGGCAGAGGTCCATGGTATACCCCCTTGGTTTAAAGCAATCTTTTAACTGCACCAACATGTTTCTTCTCCCTGGATGTAACATTAATATTTTGGAGTAGCCCAGCTAGAGTCCAAATTTGAATCTGAAAGAGAACGTGTGGAGGACTCAAAGACTTGGAGCTTATCAATAAAGATAAATTATCAAAGTAGATATGGAAACATGCAAAGAAGCCATCCAGAAATTTCTCCTGCATCAGTATGCTGACGAAGATATAAGATTCATGGAGGATTCTGAAAAATCTTGCTGGAAGGCGAAACTTTCCAATCATGTCTTAAACTGAGACAAATGCCATAACCTAGACCTTTACACCTTCTACCTTAGGTTTCCGTTACTAACAAACATCTTTCTGGAGAAAACACACATTGTTGCTTTGCAGAACACATGTGCTCAAAATTATCTACACTGCAAAGATGTGTTGGCTTTTCTGAATAATTACAAATGTTTTGGATTATTTTCCTCCTGTAGATATTTACTAAAGCAGTCAGATTTCTATGTATTAGAGCTTTAATTCCAGACGTACCCTGCCTACTAAAGTGTCTCTGCAGTACACTGAATTCCAGCTTGCTCCAACCTGATCCATGGCCTCCCTCTGCAATGAGCATGAAGGGAAACAGAAATACTCTCTGAATAATATCGGATAAATAACAAGAAATGAACTACAAGTTCATGTGGAAGTTGTGCAGAAGTTTGTTTGAACGGAGCGACTGAGCAGTAATTATTGATTCAGTGAAGCACATGAAAACAAGGGCATCGAGAAGTCTCGCCGCTTCGGGAAAACCCAGGGACATCAACATTCCGTCTTGGCTTTTTTGTACAAGTGTGAAAGAGCACAACGGCTTCAGCGACAGAAGCTGGAACACCAAAACACGACTTAATCGTGAAAATCTTTACAAGAAATGTTGAAATGTAAACATGGGAAGGGAGACTGGAGAAGAAAGACTTTGAAGTAATTTTAGATCTAAAATAGAGGAAATATTCATAGTCAAATTACTTCTTGCACAGTTTCTATCTGTTGCAAACTACCAAAAAAGACACACTTTAAACCACTAGAATGAGGAGTTTTATTTCAGCAGCTTGTGTCAACAGTGATAGATGTGAATCAGAGAGTGCAAAGCCGTGAAAAGAGCAAGGAGTGCCACTCATGATGGGCTGACTGGCTTACTCTCACCCGCTGAATGGTTAGGCTGTTCCTCTGCCGGGATCTTTTTTAAAAGAAAACATGTCTACTGCTTGATATCTGGTTGACATTTGACAGTCTTTTTCAGACCAATCAGACAGTTTTTTCTTTTTCTTTTTTCATGTTAGCCGCCTGGAAGAACAGCAACAAGGATAAAGAAAATATAGTATTGTCTGTTTCCTCAAGCCTTTCAAAGACAGCATTTTGCTACAGCTATCAACATCAGATACCGTGGGTTGCTGTGCTTATTTTTTTCTATTTCTTTCATTTGTGTTCAGTTGTGTCTTCTTTTTTTTCTTTTTGGCCTGACCCAGTCCGCTAAGTAACCACCCTACTACCATCAGAGCAGAACTTGAGAAAAATCACTTTCCCAGTGTCGAAAAATGTCAGCCAACCGACCTCACCGCAGCTTCGCCACGACGCGAACCTTCTCCCCTAGTCTGCTCAGAAGAACTCTGTTTTTTGTTCTCTGTGGGAGCATTGCCGCTATATCTCTCTTTATACTTTCACAATGCATTCTACTGTAAATTATCAGCTGTATGTTATCTTGGAGGAAGAGCGAAGAGCTGGAGGGAGGCAACAAAGCCGACAGTCTCTGTGGTTACATAATTCATGTCAGCCATATTCAAATAAAATTCATCCCATTGTCAATCATTGTGTGTGTGTATATGTGTGTGAGAACAGTGATAAATTAATAACATCCTACCCTGGGAGCATGTGAATGAGCTTGTTTAGTCATTCTGTTTGACAACAGAAAGAAACGGCCTTTCCATTGGGGTAGAAATCAAATTTTTTTCTTCAACTTTTCATAGATATTGTTTCTATCTCTAAATGTTTAAAATTTGAAGTTCTGGCAGCAAAGTGGCTCAAACACTACTTTACAGTGAAGTAACTTTTTGTTTAGCCATAAACCAGGTTAACCTTTTTGTGAAAAGAGACGCAGCTTCTGTTGGAAAAATATACCATTTAAGTTTTAGGTCACATCTACACGGCTTAAATTTTCCTTTATCATATTTTTCATTATTAAATAAAAGATGACTCACAACAAACACAAATACGTACATGTGAGGGGTGTAACTGCACACATAAACCACTGTTTGATTGAAATAGGAAACTGTTATATTTTGTTTGATAGAGAAAAAGAAACAATGCCAAATGTTAACCTTCATAGAAACAGAGAACAAAAAATACCCTTTTCTAACGAGGAGGCTCAAAGGTAGCTGGCTACAGTGCCTCAAAAAAATCTGACCCTCTTGATATTTTTTGCATATCTATAAAGTGGAAATAAAATGATACAGGATAAAAAAAATTGAAATTGTGGTGGCTATTTCTACTCAGGTCTCTTGAGTAAATGCTGTGAAAAAACCATTACTGCATATGCAAAATAGTTCAGGCTTTGTCAGACTGGATAGATAGCATTTGAACAGCTGTTTGCAAGTCTTGCCACAGATTTCTGATTTGATTTAGGTCACGTTTCGCATTTGCTATTAGTTGTGGAGTGCACAACTAATAGCTGTCCTGTGAAAAAATCTTTGTAGCTCCTCTACATGTACCATAGCCCACCCATGTTGGGAGTAACGTGTTACAAAAGTAATTAATTACTGTAATGCATTGATTTTTGCTGTAACGCGGTAATGTAAGGCATTACTGGGGGGGAAAATTTAATATTTTACTCGGTAAAAATGTCAGTAACGCGCGTTACAATGCATTGTTAACCCGGAATAAAGTGGTAGGTTTTCTTTTTCTTCATGCAAATTCGCCAAAATCACCGCGAGATCAGCAGAGGAGAAACGTCCCCGCAAAATGTTTCACTTCCTGTAGCCAGACAGAGCAGAGATGAGTGAGCCTGCAGCTGATCTAACATCGGATAGTACATTCTCCAGATGCGATTGTTCCTTGTATTGCAGCATGAACCATCACTGTGGCTATTGTATCTTACTCTTTTTAACCACAATCCAAGCTCAGTCGGATTCCAGATCACCTTCTACTGGATGTGTAATTAGCTAATTGAGCATCATGAGCTACATTTATATTTCCAAATCCATATTTGCATTTTATTTTGGTGAGAGTAACTTAAAAGTAATGCAATAGTAGTGTAATGCCTTACATTTTAAATACAGTAATATTGTAATGTAACAAATTACTTTGAAATTACAGTAACAAGTAATAAATAATGCATTACAGTTTTGAAGTAACTTGCCCAACACTGTAGGCCACTAGGTGAGTTTACAATTGTACCAAGGTCCTTCCATTTCCAAATGATGGTTGGCACAGTGCTTAATTGGATCTTCAAAGCTGGGGAGCTTGTTTTATGTCCAACCCCTGCTTTAAACTTCTCCACAACTTTCTTCCTAACCCAGCTGCAGTGATTCTTGGTGTTCTTCAATATGTTCCCTAATTTTCTCTAACAAACCTCTGAGTCCTACACAGAACAGATGTATTTATGCTGAGATTAAATTACACAAGACTATTACCTTTTTTTATTAATCAGGTGATTTTTGAAGGCAACTGGTTGCAGTGAATTTTATTTCACAGGTATCAAAGTACAGGGGGCAAGGATTTTTTTTAAATACGACCTTAGAGAGTTAATTCAATATTTTGAAGGTGATGTTCTGTTGAAAGGTTATGAGCAGATAACGTTTACCTTTTCTTTAGTTTTGCTCTGCGTTCATGTCATTTTAGATATTTAGGCCCTGACCACACTGGAAGATCATTGTTAGTCCAGTTATAGTCACTTTAAAGATACCCATAGACAAAATGTTTATACAGTAGCATTTTCATGAACTGCTCTGAGCCTGGAATTGTTTTAGGACAGTGGAGATACGATTTAGAACTGGACCCACCTAGCTATGATGGTAGCTTCAACCACAAAAAATTTGTGAATTAAATACAACAAAGACACTAATAAACTCGTTTTAGTGCTGAACTGGTTCTAGTACTTGCTTAACAGCAGTTATTTCTGTTTCCACCACTGCAAGCACCATCTCAGGCATAAAAACATTGGTGCCAGCTTTCAATCAACCTTTCGCTAGGCCATGGGAAAGAACCGCTTCAATCAGGATATGGAGACAGGCTCATAGAGCAGTGTTTCCCAACCCTGGTCCTCAAGGCACATCGCTCTGCATGTTCTAGATATTTCCCTGGTTTAACACACCTGCTTCAGATGTTTGCGGTTCAACAAAAGCCTGTTAATCAGCCATTGATTGAAACCAGGTGTACTGAAGCAGGGGAAATATCCAAAAGATGAAGGGCAGTGTGCCTTGAGGAACAGGGTTGGAAGAAAAACCAAACATTCAGTCAAAATGTTGTTAACAGAACATTGAAAAACAACCTGATTTAGCTTCACTTTCAATCTACCTAATTGCATACTAAAAACAATAAAAGCAACAGGCTTCAGCAATAAAAAAAACTCAAAGTTGCAAAAGAATAACTTTAACTATATGTTTCTTATCTTTCTGCTGTTTGTTTCGATACTACCTATCGAATATCCATGTACCACATAAAGCTATGGATATAGTCACTATTTGTAATGAATCCATGGACACAGTTTATCACTTTGTTCTGAATAATGCCCGTCTTTTTTATGTTATCAAGCAGTGTTATAAAACTGCATTAAATGCCCTGTTTAACTCATGTTTGCATTGGTGCTGGTACCAAACACATCAGTCAGTTGGGATGGTGAAGCATTCACCAACACTACGTTTCGTTTTAAACAGTGTTAATAGGTCTACCAGGTGATAACTGGACATCCATTGTCAGAGACACTGACATACACACGTTATAAACTGTTTTGATATGCCTTGACGTTCTTTAGTAATTCAGAACACTGTGATATGACAAAGTATTTGAGCCCTCTACATATTTCTTTTGGTTTTGCTTTTAGGTCATACTTAAATTTTTCAGATTATTAAATAAATGTTATTGTCAGATAAATATAACATTGGTAAATATAAGAATGCAGTTTTGAAATCTTGATTTCAACCCAACCAGACACTTTGTGGAAAAAATAATTGCTCACCGTAACTTTGATAAACTACATTTTCGACAGTGTACATCAGTTTCACCAGCCGTCTGATTAATGCTTGGCCTGTAAAATGATTAAATCACCTAAAGAGAACCTGTTTGAGAACATCAATTAGGGTGAAAAAACTTAAAAAGCAATATGTCTTACCCCGGTCCAAATAATTTCAATAGTACATTAGAAAAAAAAAACCATACACACCTATGAGTTTGGAAAGGGTAACAGGGAAATTTCAAAGGATTTGGGACTTTAGTGAACCACTGTGAGAGTCAGTATCCACAGTTTTAAGTGGCAAACTGGAATGGGCCAGCCACCAAAATTCCAAGTAATAAATTGATCCAGAGCAATGTCTGAAGTAGTGCAGGCTTTGCTTCTCTAAGTTAAGGTCAGTGCTCATTATTCAACAATAACATACAGAAAGGACTGAAAAACAGCATATATGGATGAGGCCTGAGTGATATTGCCCCCAAAAAACACCTTGATCATCGGTAAGACTGTTTTGACATTCTCTATCTTCCCACTTGCCTAATGTAGCAATCAGTTACATCACCTAATACTAGGAGACACTTAAATAATGTAGTGTCTAATTAGTGTCTGGTGGTACCTCTTACAGAACATGTCATATTTAACTGCACTTATTACATTCCACAAGGAGTGATGTAGTATGAGAAAATATAACCAGATTCCATATATCCACCTCTTGTTTTCCACAGATGCCTTAGATCACTGGATGCCCAGATCTTTCAACAAGGCCGAATAAGAACAAGCAGACAAGTCTTCAGGCTCCCGCATATCATTACAACCAGATAGTCTGGCATTGCTTTTGGTGTGGTGTGCTTCAGACAGATTCTCTACTTACTTTATGGTTGTTACTGTAGCACTTTACACAAAGAATTATAAACATTATCTGGAGGAAGTTGGTAATTGACTGAGACTGATTGTTCATCTGACAACACATACAGCACTGGGAAGCCTGTAGCATGAAAGCTTGGATCAAAAGCTGAATAGTCACAACCCTATCAATTACCCTGTCCAAGTAGTTGGCATTGTATTCATTACCAGCATGTAAAAATAAAAAGACTAAACATATTGAACATGGCTTAATCCCTTAACATTCCTACAATTTCCACCCTACATTTTTTTAAACGCATAGCCAAATCAAAATTCAAGCTATTCCTGAAACAATTTGAGTAAAAACATGGCTGGGGTCTCTTTGGAAAGAAAACACTTAAATTTCTCCCAGAAAAGTGATAATATGTCTAAGTGCTATTGTTACCAAGTAAAGTGATTTTTAATACACTGGAAAAGATTAAATTAATTATAATTGTATCCTTGATTGCCATATGTCATTGGAATCACAAGACTTACCTTTCCAATGATATAAAATATGTATAAGTTCAGAGAAGTTAGAACTCAGAAGATTGGTGGATTTAAACATGGAAGTAGGATGGACCCACCAAGGCAAGGCAAGGTATTTGTATATAACACACTTTCAACAACAAAGTAATTCACCAGTGAGCCCTAGAAATGCTAACGGGTTAAGAGTAGTTTGCATTTATTTGAGACTGTAAAACAATTCTTAATCTGATCTTTTTCAGTTTTCTTTTGAATTTTATAGTAGCAGAGCAAAAGAAATAAAACAACCAGTTGAAATGGCTCCTAGTTGGCGTTTTCAATGCAGAAAGCAATAACAGGCATGTGTGAAGTTGGCCATTACATTACTTAAATTCTCCATTTGCAAAATATGAAGAAATATGGCAAATGTTTAGTTCTGTTTTTTGTTTTTGTTTTTACTATAAACCATTTTTTATCGGTGGAAGAAGGATGCAAATTTACCATAACTTAGGAAAACATCCTTGTTAGTACAGAAAGACTTGAACTAAAAGGATGTAATTCAAAATTCTTTCTGATGTTAAAAATGAAATGCACATGGGCCTTATAGTACCTACCTGCCCACACTTGCCTTCCAGAAAGTTCTTTGCCATTAAGAACAAACTACTGAGAAACAATTCACTGGTTTGAATATGTAACGACTGACTGAATGGATGATTAAAAAAGCCTGAGACACACATGCACACACTTCTCTCCTGATTTCAGCTGTGAAGTCAGTCAGCCAGCCAGGTGTTGAGTGTTTGGGAGATATTTGAAAAAACCTGTCAAGAGACAGAAAGAGGGAGTGACTGATTGAGACTCTTGAGCAGTTACGAGCGAGAACAATGCACCCTGGATAAACAAACTCTCACATCTTGAAACTGGAAAAAGTCTAAAATGTTGAACATTTCAAAGTCTTCTCTCTTTTCAAACAATCCGAGCCTTTTCCCTCTCATCGGCACGGGTGGCATGTGTTTTCTGCATGCGTATCGGCAAAGGAAGCTCCCACCATATGCGCTCCTCTACCTACTCCATTCTGTCCCGCTTTGCACAAACGCACCAACAGAAGCAGTGCCGCTGTCTAAACGGAGGCATGCCAAAACAACTCTCTCCCTTTTTCTGTTTCCTTTCCTTTTGAGTGGGTCCAATCTGACCCCTGTCTTGCACCAGGTGTGTATTTCCTTGATCCCGTTCTCCTTCAACCCTCCCCTTCGTATTTACACCCCTGCCGCCCGCAATGAATGATTCACTTGGAGAGGCTCCCTTCCACCATCAGAAAGCTTTGCAACTATACACCATAGCCCAGCCTCTGTTCCTCTGATCTCACTGTGTTGTGTAACGCTTGAAACACCCTTGCGTTCTCGTACTTGTTTCCTTTTTTTTCCACGCTCCCTCTCTTGCTCTTTTTCTGAGTTACATTCAGTATTGACTGTTTATGCTTTTTAATGTTGCAGAGAGGGCCCCGGGCTTGCGGACGGGGGAAAAGCGCTCTTCTTGACACACTTACGCCCCCGTAGTGAACTCTAGCTCCCAGCACTCTAACAAGTACACAGACCTGCTTCTTTTTCCTCTCCCTTCTTTTTTCCTCTGCCTCTTTTCGTTCCCTGTTTCTTTTCTACATCTGGGAGCTCCTCTGAACATCGGCACCCTGCGCTGCTCCACTCCAAAGATCACCTTATGGAAGATTAAGATGCTCGAAAGCTCTAGCAAAATGTTTACACAATAACCCCCCTTGGTTGCATCAAAGAGGAGGCAGTGAAGTTGAGTGGAGTGATCTCGGGGGTGGGTTAGAGGCCAGTGGAGAGTGCAACAGTCACCTCTGAGCGGAGAAGGCCTCAGTCAAACCTGACAGAGAACAAAGGCAATCTCTCCGTCTCGAGGTCCTGCATGTGTCTTGCATCTGTGAGCCCACCTTCAGATCCCCTTTTAACTCATACTCGCCTTGCTTTTACCAATCAATAGGCTGAAAATTTCCCTCTGTAGTTGTGATGATGATGACTTCTATTGAAGATAGTTAACTTGAACATACAGGCCATAACAATTTGAATTCTGTGTCGTCTAAATCTTTTTGCATGATTGCCAGAACATATTTAGTATTTAGACATATGAGTCGGTTGTGCATTCTCGACATAAATGTGAAAAGAAATGAATTTCCCATCAGAAATATAAGCACCCCTGGTAATGATGTGTAAAAAAAAAACTTAAAATGAAAGTAATATTTTAGTGCAGTGACAAAATCACTTACCAAAAAGAAAAACAACTTTTAATCTGGGTATAATTATTAAGTGGGGAAGAAATCTACACTTATTGTTCATTTTCATGTCATGAAATCTCCCTGCCTAAATGTGTTCATATCTACAGCCAGGGGACCTGCAGAGCTCCATGTTAAAAAAAACTGCAGTATTTCAGGGTTACAAAGTCTCCATAACGAATATTTATTACAATCCTTTCTGTACACATCGTTACCAGAGGTACCAGTAATTGTGGAGAGCACGGGTAGGACCACCTCACTATTTTTAAAGTCCTTAGTAAGTGTCTTGTTTTTCCATTCAAGTCTTGTGTTAAGAAGTAGAGTCTAAACTCGAGTTGTGTGGCTCCCAACTTGAAGTTTAAGATATCAAACTTTATTCTGGCAATGTTTTGAGGTAGTGATAGGTGGATTAAGTAAGATACTTTGAAATTCTAATTCATGATGACACCTATTTTTTTGCATACTGTATAGTTTTATCAAGTGCAGCTGAGGTCTAATCTCAAACCTTGCATTTTTGGAACCAAGAAACATTGACTTCTCTCTTTTCTGCATTAAACTGAAGGAAAATCTGGCAACTTGTGGATATTTTGGACACACTGACATAGTGACTGTAGTGGACTATATTCAAGTGGTGACACAAAAATATAAAGCTGTGCTTCACGAGCATAGATATTGTGGTAGATGGTGTACTACTCCATAATCTGAGGCAGGGGGTTCACATACATGTCAAAAAAGTGGCCCAAGAATGGAGCCTTGAGGAACCCCATGTAATCCGTGTTTGCTCATGTTTATATTTACCAAATTACACAAAGTAGTTAGTATCTGCCAAATAAGACCAAGAAAAAAGTTTTTGATGCATCAATGTTAAGATGTCATTCAAAACATTTACTAATAATGTCTCAGTGCTGTAGTTGAAACTTGACAGGAATGAATCATAGTGGTTGTTTTTTTTTTTTTTATGGAGTGCTATTTGTTTAAAAGGTACTTTTTCATTGATCTGTGCCAAACATTTTAGGATAGATGCGGCTTCATGATTAGTAATCATCAAGACATCCAGATGAGTCTTCATTAAGAAGAGTTTGATCTCCTGAGTGAAGAGAAGCATTTGCAGGCTGCAAAATGTCAGGCACAACAGCAACAACTAAGGGCATTTTTTAAATGTTGAAAATCTTATTAAGGTATAAAATTGTGGATTTCAGATCACTAACAGCTTCAAACAGAGATATATAATTTAACTGTTAAAAGTAATATAGATACACTAATATGGGTAGAACGACAATAGATGTTAGAAGTTGAGTCCAAACAACTACACCGATCAACTACGCCGATCATTTGAACACGTTAATTGAGACCATGAGTTATTACTTTCAGTAAGATCAGTACATCCGTTTTCTGGAGTTTTCAATTTTACTTTAGCTGCTTTGGTTGATGTTAACTGGGCAGATCTTGATCATTTCAGAGCAGTGTTTTAGTATTGGTTAGGATATTTGGTTTTTGCATGTGAATCATTCAGATATTTAAAAAAACCTCCTAATCTCAATAGATAATCCTCCGTTTGGGTGTACAAATAACATACAACTTGAAAAAACTTATGGCACTGTTAAGCTGTCACATTTCTTTAGCCAAATTAATTAAAATACGAACATTTGGCAGACATAAAATGATACTTTAATGACAAAGAGGTGAGAGCTAAAAAGCTATTACCTGAAAACTTGGCAAGCAGTAGATTATCAGGGGCTGTTTTGTCAGGTCTTTGGTGTTTTTCTGCTGTATAAAGTTTTTTTTTTTAGATCTCATGCTTGTCTTCCCTTTTGTAAGAACTATGAGTCAGCTAAGCGTTTTAAATAGGTCTCTTCTTGCAGTGTGACATACTGTAGATGTTCATAGTATTATTGTGCAGTGGCAGCAAATACAGAGGGCTAAAACACAGCTGCCTGGTCGCTTAAAGGCCAGTTTCTACTCTTTGTGACACTCCTGCAGGCCAATCTTAGTCTTTAATCAGTGCATGGGAACCTCATGTATCATCACTTTCTTTTTTTGTCCCCGGTGCTTTGATATCAAGTGATTGACTCCTCCCTGGCATTTTCATGAGGAAAAAAAGGAAACATCATGTCCCGCTCATCTTTCAAGTCTCGTTCATCTGCTTAAAGAGCTTTCCATGGTAAAAAAAACAGCATGTTCTAGAGATGGCTGCTAATAGCTTTGTTTAGAAGGCTGTTTGGTGAGTGTTTAAAGAAAGTCAGATCCATTGGTGCTTCCTCCTCGGCGGCCAGATCCTGCAATACAGAGGTTTAGAGCTAATTCCACAAATTAAACAAGCATGTCTGTAACATGGTGTTCGTAAAGGAATATATGGTTCTGTTCGAAATAAATGGTTTAGAAAAGTGAGTAAAGCTGAAACTTCATTAATAGCTTTTATTTACTTACTCGCAATTGCATTGGGAATACTGTCCCTTCTATGCTAGAGTCTAACATGCAGAACATTTATTACATTTGTTTCCACTTTACAGAAAATGCGGAAAAGGAAATATTAGACTGTTCAACAAAATAACAGCTTCTGTATGGTTATTTTTTTGTGACATCGTTGTCTTGTTAAAACACCCATATATTAAGGACATTTCCTCTTCGGTATAGCGACATGATGTCTTCCTTCTCTCTTTTGTGATGTATTCAGATTTATCCCTAATACCTTCTATGTGAAATTATTTTACATAAATTTATTCTAATTACGCTACCGGCAACTGTACACCTTGTTTTATCATGCTAAAGCTCATCATTGTTGGTTTTTTTACCATTCAAATGGCACTTTTTTCCACATATTTCAGATAATTTTAACTGAACAGCCTGTCATTTTCTGCACTTTCTTACATATGTTTTGCTTCAATCAACATCTGATACATTTTTTGACTTTGAACCTTTGGGCTTGCAATTGTTGCATTGGTTCTTTTGATGGGTAATCATCGTGAGCCATATTTCTGAAGTAACTAATTTGCAGTTTAGCCAGATATCTTCTTTTTGTCTGGTTTGACAAGCTCACGGTTGCAGACATGTCCTTCTAAACATAGGCTGAGATCTAGGTGGGGACTTCCATGAAGTCCCCCCCGCAACAAAAAAGTCATTGATCACATAGATATTTTTTTTATAATATAGCATTGTCCAATAAAAGTGCGACACAAACGATACAAATTACAACAATGTAATCCCCCCTCGCTTCACATCTGTCCACACCTGATCTATGCAGTTGTTGTTCTGCTAGTAAAAGTTTTTGTAAGTTACTTTGATTGACTATAGTGGAAATTAGAGAAGGGTGTTATTACAAGTGGTCATAAAGGTGCATCAATGCCAGGGTCCACCTAATACCATTGATGGTATTGCTGGTTGTATGTAAAAAAAACTGTATACAAGTAGAATATGGACTAATACAAAAAAATGCTATAGCTATTATTATGTAACATTCCATAACATTATGTAGCATGCTGAAGGCCCACCCGGGAAGGCAAGTTAAAAAGAATTAGGAGAGAGCAATTTTTTTTCTTGCCCCCCTCTAAATTTTACAGTTTATAGTTGCCCCCCTGGTATTATTCCTGCGATGGGTAGTTCTGTTTCCATTGGTTACCAACAGACAGGAAAGTAACAATAATGTGGCTGAAGAATCTAAACGATTCATTTGCTTGGTCAACAAAAAAGCCAACAGATGAAAATCATCAAGGCATGTCGTGGTTTGGCTATGAACTTTACCAGAGAAGAAAAGTCCCTGCAGTGACGCTGCTAACTTGACAGTGAGAGAATATCAGCGTTAAGTATATTTACTTCTGAAAAGAACCCAAACTCATTAAATGCACCATTTAGTTTAAGACGCATCACTATTTTTTTGCTATAAGTAAGATAAACAGATTCAAGTAAACCATTAGCAACTCATGGACCAGAAATGTCACTCGCTAATAAATCAAGTGCACCCTTTCCAGTAAAATTTTAGCAGTGGTGTATTAGCTGTCAGAGCTGTGGTCTGTAGCATACATACCAGCCTGCTTTTACTCCACTGCAGTCGCAGAGTAACAGTCAAAGTCAAGTCACAAGTCTTTGGATACAAGTCTAAGTCGAGTCTGAAGCATTTTTCGTTCGATTTGAGTGTGGTTCAAGTCAAAGTATGTAACTCCAGTTCCCATCTCTGCTTTATTCTTGGTTATGGCCCACCTATTCGACACCCTAACCCCTTTGAATTAAAAATCAAATACACCGGATCAGCTGCATGCATGTCATGGCTTTTGGGGTCTTTGTTTTCTGTTCCTCTGATACCTTCTAGTAAATGATTTGCCAAGTAAAAACAACATTTCTACAAAAACATTGATAGATCTGGTTAGTGATGTTGAACTGTGATTATTTTAAATACAAGTACATGTCACAATCTAGGAGACGAAAAAGTATAAACTCCATCTAAGCTGAAGTGCTAAATGAGATTGTGCAAAGGACAAAAGCCAGGATATGTTTTTGCAGAATATGATGATGGACCAATAACAAAAGAAGTGAGGCTGACTCTGACACACTACCCCCACCTGCATCCTTTACACCCCCCATCTCTTTTCAACTAAAGGAAGACATCATTATGACTAAATGACATGAGGCTGTTGGTTCTGTTCCACTGCTAGCCCCCCAAGGACTCTTTTGCCCACTGTGTAGCCGGTTCCCATCCCTCTTTGCTGCTGGCCACAGGCCTTCAGAAGCCCCGGCTCAGGCTGCAACTCAAAGAGATGGACGCTCGCACATTATTGATTGGACACTCGATAAAAGGTCATGGGGGCCTCCCTCTGCTGTGGGGCCATGCTCTGTGAGTTAGCTCCCCTCAATGCAGCCACACACACACCGTAGTGTCCCCAGCATCAGCCACCTGGGGGATGAGCAGAAATCGCAAACAAGTTAATCATTCCTTCCTCTTTCTTTTTCTCCCCCACCACAAACAACCACCAGCTCCTGAGTGGTTCCCAAATGTCACAATGGCTTGTATGGGATTTTTAAGAAAATTATTTATTAATTGAACTGGTTAATTAGGTCCCTGAGGCCTGCGCACTAATTGAGAGCCACAGAGCTGGCGAGGCAAGAAAGCCAAAACAGAAGCGATGGCTCCGACAAACACTCAAAAACTACTAAACACACACACACACACACACACACACACACACACACACACACACACACATAAATCTACACATTTTCATAGCCACCCATAAATTAACAAAAAAAATAAACAACTGTTTACTTATTTCCTTCCTTCTTTTTCTTCTTCTTGGGTTTCCCCTTTTCCTCGCATAATTTTGTGACCTGCCAAATGTTCGTCTTTTCTTGATGTTCCTGCGATGGAAAGAGACGCGCAGCCACTGAAATCTGCCACATTGCACAAAGCATCTGTCTCCACACAGCGCACCGCATTCATTAAGTTTGTACCAATTAGGAGCAATAGCTTATAGCGCAAACAACCATTTGTGCCTCCCACTTTGAAAAATCTTCCTAAAGTGAGCGTGTCCCTCAGTGTGCCCTTGTGTCAGCCAACTTTATCTTCACAAAGTCTCTTTTTCTTGCATAATTAGAGACGAAATCCATCTCTTCTGCCGTCTTCTCTGAGGCTCTGTCTTTGTCCCTTTCTACTTCGCTCTCGAGTGCACCTTGAGAGCGAGCGCGCTTTTGTCAAGAAATCACACCAAGGTTGTCTGGAAGACTTGCGAGATGGAGTCATAGGCGGAGGTTGGTTTGGGGACCAGAACACAGAGAGAGACAAGCTGACACCTCGACAGTTACACCTGTTTCAACAATTATCCCGCTCTCTGATAAGAGATGAACTCTTTGCACGAGTGCTTCGTCGAGTTTACAGTGAAAGTTTTCATCGAAGGTAAAGTTGTGTGTATTCTAACTTCCAAAGCCCCACTTTCGTTAGCATTTCAACACCGGATTGCTGGGGAGGAACGTAAGACAGCCAGCTGGCTCTGAATAATATAAATAGATCTAAAAAATATTTTTGTATTTTATTTTTAAAGGCAATATACGAGCATTATATTTTGATTTTTGGATCAGGTCTAACAGACATACAAAGCCTAAAACGATAACCTTACTGTGTTGCTATTGATAATGATTAAATAGATTCTAGTAAATAACCATGTGGCAGTTAAAATACAAATCTACAGTGTTTTATGTGGTTTGTATTACAAATTATACCTTTACAAGTAGACCTAATTTAGTACATAGGTCTTGAAAAAAAAAAGCTGAAATACTTTGTATCGCCACGTTTTTATTTACAAAGCCTACAAACCACACAGCAGAAATTCAACACATCCCCAATCCCACTCATGAAAATCCCAGATCAAGGCCATAGAAAGGCATCATCATAATTAAAAAACAAATAATAACTGCATTTTGTTGGTTACATTAATAGACTACATACATAATATTACATTTATCTGTGGATAATGACAGCTGCCAAGCTTTCAGCCATGGATATACAGGTAAGTTAAAAATTATTCATACTAGGGCTGTCACAAAAAGGGGTTGGTGGTTGTTGTAGATACAAATGTAGGAAATTTACATTCACATGATCCACTCATTATTTTTAAGAATTATAATCCTAGTAAGAACACAGAAACAGCTGGATATGTTGTAGACAATTTCTCTACTAGCATTCTCTTACTAGGACCAATTGCACATGAGTTGACCTCCCTAAAAGGACTTTTTGTTTATTCCAGTACCCATTAATCATGTTATTATTGTTTCTCGGAGCTTTGTTGGTATGCTATACCTTACTTGTCCAAAAACCCTTAAATCTAGATGCTGAATCTTAAAGTCAATCAAATCTTATTTTTGGCATTCGCCATTCAAAAGCAGAGATGACATGGCTTTATTTCGTGGCAATTCCTAATCTGTAAAAGAGTTTGCTTTTAACTAAGAAAACAATGATATTTCTTTCCTTAAATCCCATTTCTTCTCAACAACCTCTCACAATACAGAATAAAATCTTGGATTTAATATACAAGTTTAGTTTAATTGACTCATTTAAAAACTATGGATACTTTCACTATGCCATAGAAATGAGCGTGTATTTTTATATCCCGTCTTTGGGATTACACACAGAGGGTGACACTATATTCTCACACCCATGAATCTGACCATCCTAAATTCCCAGTTAAGTTAAAATTCTGAGAAGTAAGGGGAAAAAATGCCCAACAGGCACATGTAATCATAAAAGTTTCACTCACAAAGTTTCACTCGCAGGCAGTACTCTGGTCTGTTGTGGTGAGGAAAGAGTTGAGCCTAACGGAAAAGCACATGATTTATGACCAAAAGTAGAGCATTCTGGATGGAAGCACCTAAAATGAGCTTCCTCTCTTTAAGGCTGGGGTGAGTCTTAGATGGTGAGGAAGTCTGTTATCAAGACGAAATTCGGAGTAGAGCCGTCGCTTCTCTTCATCAAAAGATGTCAGCTGAAGTGGTTCAATCATCTGATCAGGAGTGGTGTTCCTTTTGTGGGTTGTTTGGCCATTTCTCACTGGGAGGGGAGTCTGAGGCCAACCCAGAACTCACCGCCATCTTTATTGAGTACAACTAGCTAATAAACAGTGAACTTATGATCCTGTTCAAGAAACCAGTTTGAGAGCTTTGTGACATGGTACATTATATCAGTGGAAGTAGCCATCCTAACCAAAAACCTGTGCCACCCCAACTGGCTCCTCTCGATGTGGAGAAACAGCGACTCTGAGTCTCTCCCGAATGACTACCACAACTACATTACACCTACATGTTCATTTTGTCCTGTATTTAATTTCCTGTAAAGTTTATCTATTTAGACTTATGGTCTGTATACTGTGGGCACGTGAAACCAAGGTCAAGTTTCTTGTTTATAAACACAATCTTGGCCAATAAAGTCAATTGTGATTCTGACATGAGCTACCGTTGCCATTTTATCATCTCAAACTAATTTCCCAATTCTCCAGAAAGCATCATATTTTCATCCACACAACTGCTGCTCATTGAATATTCTTCCTTTTCAGCACCATTCTCTCCAAATAAATTATCTTCATGGAGTTCCCAGTACACCAACAAGTACGACCCGTTTAAAGTAACTCATTCTGATGCTCAGTTTGAACTTCAGCAACTCATTTTTACTACATCTAGACGACTAAATGTTTTAAGTTGCTGACATGTAATTGGGTTGCTCGATGTTTGTGTTATCAATTAATTTAACAAGTGAACCTAAAACAAAGTGGTCTTTGGGTGTATATCCCTGTTGACCTGGGAACACCATGGGTTCTCCCAGAAGGCATAGGAAAAGATTTCTGGGGGGAAGGATGTCTGGGTTTCCTCTATGGAGCCATTTCGGATAAGCAGATAACAATGGGTAAGGTTTCAGCTCGGAGGTCTCACTCAACTGCGCCACAGCTGTTAAAAACTTGCTACAAGAAAATTATTAGTTGGGCAGTTAGCTTTTGTTTTCAGATTGGAAATATTAGTCCTGCCGATTATTTCTCTAGTTTAGCAGCAAAGTTTTCAGTCTAACTTTTAGTATGTAATATTAAACACTCCGAACTTTATTTTCTTATGTCTACAGAAGACTACTTCCTAATTTGAAACTTGGCGAACACTGCACAGATTGCAATTCTGATCATGGTAGCATGTGAAAGTCTTTGCTAAAGGTCAGTTTTTGATTTGAGAGGTAATTCTGAAGGCCTTTAAAATGTTTCTCCTTAACATTCATCGACATGTGCAACCCCAGAAGCTACACCACTATCACATTGTGGTTACCCACTTAACACTATCACATTTTAAAAATTACCCACTGCCCCCTCCTAAAGTTAACTCTGCAGGGACCGCTTTTGCTCTTTCTCAGTAGGGAGAGCCGGATGATGGGGCACCGGGGTCAGATGCTATTGAGCGCAGCATCGAATAAATGTATGAATAAATTACGGGATAAATGAATGTTTGGACCGGAATCACTGTAGAAAGCCAAAGATTTGAACTTGACCTGAGTTGTTGGAAAGGAACAGCAGTGAAAAACAAAAAAACCAAGACCTTTTTTGAGTTTGGAAACGCATTATTAGTTTTCTGTTTAGGTCGCTGTAAGTTTAAAGTCTTCCAAAAACAGTTCAACAATGATAGTTTTTGATGCTTTTTGGTTTTAATTTAAAGTCAAGAAACTAGCAAAACAAATGAAAATTTTTATTAAACACACAGTATGTTGTGAAGGTCTTTTGGAAGAAAAGTAGAGCAAACATATTAGAGCCAAGAAGGACAGACAACACAGTTCTCTTTAGCCATCTGAGCTTTGAACTTCTGAAGGCTAAAGGCTGCTACGTGTGACACTGAGAAAGGGAGGCTGTGCTTTAGCTTGCACAGCTTGCCCCATGTGTTGATCAGGGATGTATGTTGTTGATGCGTACATGTGACAGGCAGCGGCACATTGTGGTGCATCAAAGATCAAAAACGACTTTGCTCTTGTGGAATTCTGCTCGGTGGTAGAAAAGTCATGAAAGATGTTTACTGTTCAAGAGTGACAGCTGATGCTGCCACCAAGTAAAGTCCAACAATTCAATAAAAGGAAAGTTTGGAACCCCACTTTGTACCAGTTGTGTGGGTAAATTGTTCAAATTCCCTCTTTGGTTTTGTCTATATGAAAGCAGATACATACATCGGCATTCACACTAATTGGCATCTGTGTTAAAAATATATGAAAAGTCTTAAAATCATCTTTTATTGCAGTAGCATATTTTCCACACTGAACAATTCAGAAAAATTCAATGTTCACCATCACCACAATTAGTAGCATCACTAATTACAAATTAAATAAATACAATTGAAGCAGTTTTTATTTTATGCTTTATTTCTTAAATATTATCTGAGTGTCTAGGAGCTTTTAATCTATAACTTTCTATTCATATGGGGTATAAATATGACGTGACACATAGCCTAATTCTGCTGCATCCTTTCTAGGGACCCGGCCTACCCCGTCTGGATCTTTCATTGACCACGAAGACAGAAAGTAAGCAAATATGAAATTGGACAGCCTTCAGATTTATTCCCACCCTTACCTGGGCATGTGTGCTGTCACCTAGCAACCATGATGACACTAAGTTAGTAAAAATTAAGCTTGAAATCTTGCTGAGTTTTTTAATTATTTATGTAATGTTTTTAATTAATTCAACTAACAAATTAATTTAAAAATGTTTTGACAAAAAATATATTAAAAACGTGTCTATGCAAACACACACGCTTCATCCGCCATTGATTTAAAAACAAAATTGTGATTGGGTGGGGTGCGAATGATACATCAGTCCTTCAAATCCGGGAAAAGATGGAGGTAGTTGTGGGCTGTTTGGATGAGCCTTTAAAATTTGAACAGCCTTTGTTGCATTGCTGTGACGTAATCGACCTTTAGATGCGGCCTTCGAAGGATGCTGCCCTTGAATCTGGACACACCCTTAGACACTCTTCGGAATGGACAATAAAGACAATAAAGCCCTTTCTTTCGTACCATCATAATCATAAACAAGTGGAGCTCCCTAAACTCTAATGTGACGTTAATTGGAACCATGGGCTTTGGTAAGATGAAAATTATGAATCTGGTATTAAACATAGGATGAGTAAGCAAAAAAACACCTCACGCCCATTGTGAAGTATGGTGGAGGACCTATGATACTGTGGGTGGATTACATTGTATCATTACGTCTTTGAAACACCAGGATATATTTAATAAAATCTTGTTGCCTTAACCCAAAGCTGAAAATGGGCTCTTACTGGATCTTTTTGCCAGATGATGACCCAAAACATGACCGGTTTAGCACAGAAATGGTTCACTGGACACAAAATCAACCTTCTTCCACAGCAATCTCTGTCCTCAGACATAGACAAGGCAAAGTTATTTTCATGACACATTTTCAGCAACAAGGCAATTGAAGGGGCTTTACATGGTTAAGAGAAAACATAAAAGCAACAATAGAACAACATTAAAAGTTATTAATCAATTAATCAAAGGCAGCTCTAACAGATGTTTTTTTTCTCTTAGCTTTGATTTAAAGTAACTCAGGGTTTCAGCAGCTTTGCAGTCGTCCTGAAGTTTGTTCCAGAAAAGGGGAGCATAGAAACTGAAAGCTGCTTCTTCATGTTTGGTTCTGACCCTAGGAATTTTGAGTAGACTGGAATTAGAAGACCAGAGTTGCCTGGGGGGTTGGTATAAGGACAATGGATCTTCAACACACTTTGGTGCCAAGCCATAAAACCTAAAGAAAACTGTGCAGTAAGTCCAAGAACATCAAATATAAGAGGACCCAGAACAAAAGAATGGTCTAAGATTCCTCTCACCGTATGCTCCAATCATCAGGATAAGGAAAATCCCTAAGCATTGGGAGCAGAGGCTTCAATCATTGTGCTACCAGTGATTTTGTCAAAAACAATTGTTTCCTAATGTGTTTATTATATCTAATGTCTCCAAATATATGTATATGGTTAATTTTTAGTTACATTTTCATGTTATCCAACTGATGATGTTTTCATCTTATGTGTGTTTGTCTATGTGCATATTACCTAAACAGAAGTGTAATATCAGGGTCACTAGTCACTCATTTATTAGATGAGGAGAAATGCGTGTCTTAAATTCACAGAAGCGAGTTTTAGCCTACTTGCCAATCCCATAATTTTTATTCTGGTGTCTGTCTGCTGACTTTGAACGTGTTCCTCCTACTGTAGAATGGAGACAAATGGAGGAGCTTTGGGACTTATGCTGTTTCGGTTGTTTTAATGTTTAGATTTCAAAATACTAAATATAACGGGTCATGCTGTCTCACTTTAGAACAAAAATGGCCATGTTATCTTTTCAGTGTATGCCCAGTGTACATCCAAAGCAGATTTAAAGGTGTTGGGCTGATGTGTTTAGCTGATGAAAATTCCCCCCAGCCCCATCCCACCACATCTCAAGGCCCTGCTGTCCCAATCCCCCTCAGACGCCTGCTCTGATCGATCTCCGGTTGTTATTGACATGACACCTGCCGAGCCGGGGCTTTAAGCCATCGAAAACCGATGTGGCACATCAAAAATAGGACTTTGGCTTTCATGTTTGTAAACAGTATTGATTTGCATAATAACCTTAAAAATGAGTTCCCCCAGATTAGGCAAGGACAAACCTGTTTCAGCATTTGTTATGACGCCTCCAGCGTGTGCCTAATTAGAGAAAGAGGAGGTAGAGGCTGTGATCGGCTCCAAAAGCAGGCTGTGATCGGCTTGACAAGTTCGGTGCATCGCTGTCAACACCTTTTGGTTTGCTGCTGTTAATGAAAGCCATTTTCTATTAAATAATGAAATAAAATACAAAAAACAGACCTCTAGACTTCTTGGCAGACAAAAGCGCTGATGCGTTGCTTTTACATGAATGCAAATTATAGCTGCATGTCACCATCATTTATTCATGAGGGGGGCCTTCCATCTCTTGGCGGCTTTACCTGCGCCACCAAAATGCTCTTTCCTCCGCTGTGTCACGGTGCCGAGAGAGATATCAGACTCCAGAAGTGACAAGAAGTCAGAAACAACACGAGAAGCTCTTACTTCACCAGAGGAGTCCAGTTTAAAAGCACTGAATTATGGATCCTAGTGGCTGGGAAATTTAGTAATAGACTTGTCACCTGTGAATATCTCCTAAACAAGAATTGATTAGCTTTAGAAATTCCCACTTTTCTTAATATTGCTAACTCTCATCTGCATTTCAATTCTTTACATCAAAAAATCTAAAATCATATCTACGATTCTATAATTTTTGTGCAGTTTAATACTTTTTCTCTCCAGTGCTGCAGCACACAGGCATCACAACAAAAGCTCCTACAAGACAAAGATGAAGGCAGTTTCCATTTCAGCTCCCAGTTGTGGACATTTTTTTCATATAATCCACTGCAACATCCACTCCTGCAACAAGAATCCCATGGTGTAAATGCAAAAGATTAGAAAAGAAAAAAGTTTATGGATAAATTAAAGGCCTGCTGCTGTCTGACAAGCCTTTAAATCTAGGACAGTCATCCCAAAGAGCAATGCACACACTCATCGTGGAGACATAAAAGCAGAGTTTTAACTGTGCTACAAGGGAAATGGAGATGGTAGGCCATTAGTTGGATGCCATTCTTGCAGCCTGTGAAGATTTACACTATTCGGCAGCTGTGTGTGTTTGAAAAACGTTGCACTAGTTTTTATACAAAAAGCCACACATCTAGATGCACAAATTCATAATGTCATTAAAAAAATGTAGCGTCAGGTTTGGGTGGATGCAGGGGTTTCATTTGTGTATTCATTCAGACGATGTTTTCCTGTCGCTACATGATTTTTACGGTTGTCCTAAAATGTGCAAAACAAAATGATTTAATATTACACACTAGATATCTTGAAAAGAAGCAAGAAGTAGCCTTTTAGAGCAAACAATTCTTAACTCCTCTGTCAAACTTCAATTTTGTAAGTCTAACAGACCAACATGATAACGTATAATTACAAGGTTGAAGAAAAAGGAAACATGTTTTTCACAGTTTTTTACAAGAAATCCTTAATAGTTGGATTTTGATTTAACCCCCTTACTCTGTTACCTCCAAATAAGACCCAGTGCAACAGATTGCTTCAGAGGTTTGTCAGAAAACATTAGAGAATAAACAGCATCATAAAAACTAAGGAACACAGCAGGCAAGTTAAGGATAAAGGTTTAGGCTGTAAAACATCTCGGGTAGCACTTTTCAATACATCAATAAAAAATAAAAAGAGCACAGCAAGACTGCAGCTCTTCCAAGACATAGCTATGTATCTAAAATAGCAGGCCAGGCAAAGAGCTTCAGAGGCAGCCAAGAGGACCAGTGTAACTCAGAAAGAGTTGCAGAGATCCACAGTTCAGGTGGGAGATCCCATAAACAAGACGACTTTTAGCTGTGCACTCCTGAAATCAAGTCTTTAATAAAGAGTGGCAAAAACAAACCCCAAAGGAAGTCATGAGAAATCCTCTTTGCAGTTTGCCACAAGCCATGTGGGCGATACACAATCTACGTTATGAAACACTGGGGTTTGCTTCAGCAAAGACAGGGAAACTGGTCAGAGTAGTTACGAAGATGGGCAGAGCTAAATACAGGTTAAAATACCTGAGACAGTGGTGGAAAATCTTCTTCCAGAAGGACAACGACCTGAAACCTATGTCCAGAGCTACAAAGAATCAAAGCATATTCATCCAATTCAGAATTTTTCGAAACAGATGTTCACAGTTGCTCTCCATCCAATCGGACTGAGCAATTTTGCAAAGAATTGGCAAAACATTCATTGTCCAGATGTGAATAAACAGTATAACTGGAAGACATGCAGTGAGAATTGTAGCAAAGGGTGGTTCTACAAGGTTCTGACTGCAGGTGTCATTTTTTTCTGGTTTTATTTCTACCGAATTTTCAAAACCATGAATAATTTTCCTTTTAAATTCACAATTCTGCACCGTTTTATGTTGATTTATTACATAAAATCCTAATAAACCACACAGGTGTTTGTGGTTGTTTTTGATGTGACATAATGTTGAATGTTGCAGAGGGTGTGAATACTTTTGAGCTGTAGCAATCCTAATAAAAGCAACTCAAAACTGAAAACCCAATTCTTAAAATTCACAAAATAAATAAAGGTTGAAAGCTGACGGAGCTGTGTTTTTCGATTGTAAACTTATTTATAATTTGTACCTTAACACCTCTTTTCAGTTTAAATCAGGAACCTTTACATCACTGAGGAAATTTGCATTATTGTCCAGATCATGGACAAGTTAACTGGAATAAAAACAGACTCAATAAAGAATCGCTGTCAGGTCGATGGTTCTCACCACGCTGACCCAAATGGTTCTTCCAGACCCCAGCTTAAGTAAACTACACCACATGTGTAGGCTTATTTCTCAAAGTGTTGACAGTAGGATCTGAAAGAATTAGTATTCTGCAAGGTAAATGTTTTCCTGCGAGGGTTTCATCTATGTGACGGCTTACAGATGTTTCAGCCATGCGGAGAACTCGAGGCTTTTCCCACCACGACGCAAATGAAGAAAGCATGTCGAAGTTCTTTGCCCCAGCCAAGCTTTAAAAGTGATCTACAACTTACACTCAGGTGTACTTTGCAAAGTATACTGTCTCCTACACTGCCCTGGGTTTCAACTGACACAGATGCTGCTTAATGCTGCATGTTGCCTCTGCGCACATTTCTCAAGTTGGCCGCTCTCCAGTGACAGATGTACTGGCAGCAGCAACAGTGGAAACAGGGCTGCAGATAGAAAGAATGTTTTTTAAAAAAAGAAAACCATGCTGAATGCATTATAAGAATGCTCATAAACTCATATCTCTGACCAGATTGTGCTTGTGGTGGAAAAAGTGTTTTCTCTTTTCAATTTTTTTCTCTATCACACACACACCACTCAGCTGTAAAAGCAAACCAAGTCAATCGTGTTTACAAGGAGAAGCGAAAAACTGCAGACTGCTGGTCCCTCTCGTCGCCTCGGCCTTGACTCCCATTTTCTGGTGTAACAAACCGTCAGGGAGGGGAAGAAGGCAGCGGAGGGGGGGGGGCTGTTATCATCAGGCCAGATAACCTCCCCTCCTCTTCCAGAGGTAGCGCTGATAGAAAGGCAGCCCTGCCGCTGGGCAAATAGAAAGATCCTATCTACCTCCCTGCACTGAGCCGGCCCAATCAGCCCAAGCAGAAGCACCAAGGCTTTGCTCAAACAAGAGGAAGATGCGTGAGGAGAAGAGACCAGATTGTCAGCCATGTCTGCTCCTCTTTGGAGACTGACTTTTTCCAGAGAAGGAGTTGGATCTTTTGCTTACTTAGATACGTCTGAGAGGAAGGAGACCTCGGCCTGAGCGGCCTCGTCTCTGTGAAGTTTGGTGATGCAAATGTGGGTCAGGGGGAGGTTACAGAAGGTGCCGCCTGCAGCCATTAAAAGGTTGCATCTGAGCTTTAACAAAATCATGTCCTGATCAGCACATTTTAGGAGCAAACCCATAATTTTAATATGTTTTCTCATGAGTGACATTGATTTAATGGTCTTTATTAACTCTTGGTCAGCAAGATATAATACTGATTCTCTGAGCCTCTTACTGTTAATATCAAGTAAATACTCAAGATTACATACAGTTATAATTATTGTTTAAAAACATTGGAGGAGGAACTTGAGGGTCAACACTTAGAGACCTGCAAAAGCATTCACACCCCTTGAACCTTTTCACATTTTGATAGGTTAAAACCAAAGACTTCAATGTATTTTATATAACTGACCAGCTCAAGATAACTGGGTTGTATGAGTTTTAAAAAGTTCAACCACGGCTTGTATTTGCATTCAATTCCTTTACTCTGAGATCCCTAAATAAAATCCAGCCAAGTTCCTTCTGATGTCAACTAATTAGGGTATATTATTTAACCTCAGTATGAATCTAACTGTTCTGAGAAGTCCTCAGAGCATCATGAAGTCAAAAGACACAGAAGACATGTCAGAGATATACTGTAGATGTGGAGATTTTTAAAGCTAGGATATGTTTTAAATCAATATCCCACAGAGAAATCAACTGCATTCAGCCCCCAGAGTGAACTGCAAACCTACCAAAACATGACAGTCCATCTGGGCGTACATGCTGACCAAGGAGAGCATTAATGAAGCAGCCATGAGGGCTATGGTAACTCTGGAGGAGCTGCAGAGATCCACAACACAGGGCAGAGAATGTGTCAACCGGACAACTATTAGTTGTGCTATTCACAAATGTGGCCTTGATGGAAATGTGGCAACAAGAGAGAGTTTGCCACAAGTCATGTAGGGACATGAAAACATGTGAAAGAAGGTATTCTGGCAGGATGAAACCAAAACTGAAGCTTGTAGTCTTCATGTATGGCAGAAAACACTTAACACCACCTTGAACACGCCATCCTCACCGGGAAACATGGTGGTGGCAGCACCATGCTGTGAGGATGCTTTTCTTTCAGAAAGGGAGGGGAAGCTGGAGCTGAAGTAAAGAAGCCATTGGTAAATAAGGAGGAGTCAAAAGAAGAAAATATCCAGAGTTAGAGTATGATTTAGAGCAAGGCATATTCATGTGAAAAAATGCCCTAGTCAAAGTCCTGCCTCAAGTCCAGTTGTAGCAAGAATTACAAATTGCTCTTCAAAGACACCTTAGATCCAATCTGACTAAAAAATGGGAAAGAATTTCAGCCACTGGATGTGCAAACATGATGGAGACCTACCCCAAAGGACCTCATAAAAGGACCTCGTAACTCCAGAGAAAGATGGTTCTACAAAGCATCTATTCAGGGAAGTGCAAATGCATTCTACACATTTGAGATTCTTATTTGTAAATGTAAATTTAATTGAAAACTCGGTAATCTTTACCATCCACTTCACAATTATGAACTATTTTATGTTATGTTGGCTCATGGTATGAAATGGAAATAAAATGTGACAAAATGTGAAAAGGTTGGTATGAATACTAATGCAAGGTATGTCAAATGTATATATAAATTTTCAAAGCATACTTGTTCCTCTTTATTACATTAAATGTGAATGAGAGGCTTTTCCGTACGGTTTAATTTGTAATTCTCTTTTGGTGGAAAGTGCTGGAGAATGTGAGGACAGTGATCTAAGTTTAAAAATATAGCCGGCTAATTGGAAATAAATTAATAATATGAGTTTCCTTGAAATGACCATTTATCTCTGCTTTATTTCACTCTAACAGCCTCTTTTATAACTCCAAAATGTCTTTATTTGCAGCAGAAATCACAATGCATCCTTACACATGAGCCATCATGGCTTTAGTTTTCTTTCAGGACTGATACGTTGAGGGGACAACCATCTGAACATTTCTCACTTTTTCTTTTATCCACTGACTATCTATTAGATTCTCTCAACACCAGAGGAAGAAACTGACGAGTCATTTCATCTCCTCTTTGTCTGCAGAAGAAACATTTGGAGAGCAACTCCAGCCTTTTTCTTTTCTTTTTCAGAGGGCCATTAGCATCCTATGATTCCCTTTAAAAGGGCTATTCTATCATTCCATTCAACTCTCACTGAAGTGAGCTTTGAAAAGGGTGGGCACTTACTGAAGTTGCAGCAACTGTGCTTGTGTCAAACATTTCTCGCGCTCCTTCCACCACCTCGGCGCTCACAGTTTGATATACGGTTTCAGCGATAGGCCGAGGATCCTCAGCGATGAGCAGGGAGGCACGTTTCTGGATTCAGAGAGGAGAGCTCTGGAGGGGTGAAGAGGCTCCAGCTGTCATTGCTCATCTTAATGACAAATGTGGAGTAAAGAGGAAGGCTTTGGATGTATGGCTTGGCCCCTGTAGGAAATGAGGCAGGGAAGCTCTCGGATACACTGTGCACATGTATGAATGCATCCAGATATTCAAAGTGAATCCCATAAACATTTGCCTTTGTACAGAGGTGTACATGCTCTCACCACACATGAATATGTATTCCTTTACATTAGAGTAGTACACGTGGATGATGCACACTTTCTTGCAGCGAGGAACGCTTGTGACTGATGTACACAAGGCTGTTGCCAGGAATAAAGCCCTTTCATTCCTTTTTATTCTCTCCATATTTTGGCATGCCTATCTCTGTACGCAGTGTGGCCATGTCACCGAAGACGTTTTTTTCTTCTCTTGCTGCATTATCGTCATGAAGTTGAACTTATTTGTTTAGACAAGAACTGGGCAAAGCGAAGGCAGAGATGTTTTTGTCATTAATGAGCTAACTCTTTGTTATGCGCCTGGGCTAAGGGGCTCTAATGATGACGTTTATACCAAGAGGAAGAAACTGAGTCTCTAGAGTCCGCACACACACGAACACTCACAGTCTGAAATCAACTGGCTTTGGTGCAACTCTTTAACTCTGTTCAATTATGCAGATGAGCCCACTGTACGCTGGTGCTGGTCGTCACTTTAATGATGACGTGGGTAAACAGACAAAGCTCCCCCCTCCCACCACAAATGCAGATTTTTTTTAACCTGTAAAAAAGTTAATTGTCTTTGCCACTAAAGAGCTATGAGCTGTCATGCCTCTGATAAAGACATGAAGAGAGAAGGAAGACAGAAAGATGTGAGGAAGAGAGAAAAAAGAGAGGGTTTTATTTTTGTCTCTTCAGCCTCATGGCTAAGAATCTCCTAAGATATAAATGATGATGTTTTGATGCAAGATGAGGGGCAGATCAACCTCTCCTAACAGGGCTCTTTTTGGAGGTTTTCTCTCTGTTCTCTCCTTCAGCCACCGGGTGGCAGAAGAGCACAAGGAACATGCCAGGCCTTTGAAATGACTCTGCTCTACTTACCAAGTAAAGAAGACCAAGGACAGCTTTTTTTAACCCAAACAGCTTGGAAATTGTTGTTAAAGTAACAGTAAAGAGCACAGAGATGGTTTATGATCAAATGCTTGCAGCCGGCTGTTTAATAACAGCCGATAAGCGGGGGTGTTGATAAATTGGAATAATGAGCTAAATTCAATAAAAAGGTTGAGGATTGGAACTGTATTACATCCATTTTAAATAATCTATATAATTCAATGGTAATTCCAACACAAAGCTTTAGCATAAATGAAAATGTCCGTACATTAAAGTGAAATGCAATCAAAACAACCCTGGTCAGTAGAAATAATATACATGAAGATTCAAGGCTGTATCCTGGCATGTAATGCACATCTTTTCACAAAGTTTGGTCAATGTGCACACTAGAAATAAACTGCACTTTACTGATTAATATGCATTTTGAATAGTTGGACAACGTTGCTGTTAGAAGTTCGACTTTCAAAGAAACATTACCTTTTTATCGCAAATGGGGGAAAAATGCAAAGTAGTTATATCATAAAAGTATATTTTAAGACCCTAAAATGTGAACTTTGACCAAATATGCTTTAAGTTTATGAAAGAAAGAAAAATTATGTAATATTTTTTTCTGCACATCTAAGTTGCAAGTTCAAACAAAATAGTGTGGAAATGATAGAGAAAATATTTTACACCTTTAAAGTAATCTATCGCATTCAATTATATCCAGATAATTAGCAGGAGCATAGATCTTTACATTTCAGAACATTAGAGGGAAATATGAGCAGCAAACAGTGGTTGGAAATAAAGTTTTACCAGCTTTTAAAAACATGATTTGCATATTTAGACAACATGCATAATAGATAGATTTTTAAAGAACCAGAAAAAAAACCTCTTTCTGGTTCAAAATTGAAAAGATGTACATAGATCTACAATTAATGAACATAGAACATTAATACAATGAAATTACACTTACCCATATATTTTCAATTTAAAACATTCATTTTATTTGTGGACATCTTTAGTGCATCTAAAGTTATGATAGATATTTAAGTATATATCTTTGGATTTAGGTACCTTAAAGTGAAATACAGGTAGAGAACAACAGTCAGTAAAATGAATCATTCAGTCAGTTCAGATCTGGGTAACTTCTGATAGAATGTTTAGACATACCGTATAAAAAAACTATGCAACATTAAGGGATTTTACTCATTAAATGCATCCTTTCTTAAATAGACATCCACATAAGAAACTGCATTATTTTCCAAACTAGAAAAAATCTTTATCATAAATAAAAAATATACAGGGCATGGTTATCATAGAAAGAGTATTTATAGGACATTTATGTTTAAATGTCCTTTTAAACAATGGGAAAACAAATGTTTTACTATTTTTTTATAAATTTCCTATTTGTTCAAATCTCTTGTGTATGTCTTGATCTTATTGAAAAAAAAATGAACTGGATTAATGAGCATCTCCCGTCAGCTAATAATATATAATATTGTGCAATTAAATTCAAATGACAGACAAGCTGCAGATATTGAACAGTAAAATCTAGCTTTAGATCATTCTAGCTTTCAATGTAAATTTGGGCAAGAAACAATCTTTACAGTACATAGTATTTACATCTCACACAGGTTGTATATATGTATAATGAGAAAAGTACAAAGCTAACCTGAGTAAATGCAAAATGCAGTGTTAAAATTATTATTTATCAGGGAATAAATCTGCTCAAACCAAATTAGGCCCATATGAAAATCTAATCACCCCACTTTTAAAAAATAATTAATTAACTGTAGTTAACATTTTTTGTTTCACTTCATCAGCCACACTTAGTCTTTTGACTGTCATGCCTGTAGAATTTGGAAATCAATTAAGTACAACTGTCTAACAGTATGAAGTAGGCTAAAATATCTCAAAAAGAGCCACTGTCATCCATCAGTTTCAAAGTTAGTTATAAGTCTTATTATTGTACTGATTGATATGCATGATTTGGTTGCTTAAACAACATGTATGTCAGAAGTGAAATTTTAAAAGAACCATAAAAAAAAATATCAAGAAAATATATGTACAGTAGATATTACAAAAAAGTACATATTTTTCCTAATTCTGAACACATTTTCCTGTTGTGCACAGCGAAAAAATAAAAGCAAGACAAAAGAAATTGTTGCATAATCCATCCGTCAGATGAGTTTTCTTTGTGGTTTTAATTTACAGTCTTGCCTTTAGGTAGGCACCGATCAACGGGCGTATCAATGTCAGAACATTATTCAGAAAACAATTCCCTTTTTTTCTGCTTCTTTATCTCTCCGCTGATTGCACGCTAGATGCCCTGAGCACTTGTGACTGAAGACAAATTAACTTGGGAATGATTGTCACATCAAAGTCTCTCGGCGTGGTTCGTTTAAGACTCTGGGCGCTGAGACCAAAGTTTGGATCATAGTGTGGCAGCAAAAAATAGAAATGGGAGGTTTTGCTTTGCTTCTATGTTTTGTTTTGTTCCACGTTTGTTGTTCTTATTTGCCCAGAACTGAATTCTAGTAGTCACCAGAAATCCCCACTGTTAGACATTCACTCTTGCATAGCCAAGGATCAAGGGTGCGTACTTCACCCATGCTGTGCAAAGAAACTGTCTTTTTATGAGTTTGGGCAGAATCAACTTCAGGGAAACTGTCAACTACCTGCCTCATTTCAGCTCATACTGTGGACACATAAAACTATATAATATTCTTAGCTGGCAACACATGATACCATACATGCACCCAGATTTGTATTACACCACTAGCCGCACAACAAAACAAGCTACCCCCGCCCAACTCTCCTTTTAGAAAACAGCCCTCCAGGGAACAAATACTAAGCGAAAACATGTAACTGCACTTGACAAACTGTGCAGGAGAATGGTGGCCATTGTGAGTGTTTATTGGACGCCATCTTTCCCTATGATGTGAGAGATAGGGTAGTAGTGGTAGTGGGTGGTTGGGGGGGGGGGTGTCCATGCCTTGTTTCTACAGCGGTGCATCCAGCAGTACTCAGCGGGAGGTTTGAGCTCCCCTTCTGTCTGCCGATGCCACCACCAGCAGTCTCTGCCGAGGCAGTGTGCTAATCATTTAAACAGCCCAATCAAAGGCAATCTGATGTTTCACACAAGGGAGAGAAAAAAAGGGAAGGGAGGAAAGTGATTATCAGTGTTTGCGAGAGGCAGCCAGAATGATTGAGCTGAAGGGGGACTTTGATTTTAGGGCCTGTAGTTGTTTTGCATGACGGCGTTGAAGAATGTGGTGAGCTGTCAGAGCATGACAGGTAACTTTCAGAGTTGTTATTACTATTATTTTACACGCAAGAAAAAAATCAGAAGAGTTTGTCATACTGAACCAACAAGCAACCCAGCTTTTGGAAAATATTATTGAATTGGAGAGCAAATACAGTAATTTACTGTGATTAAAAATTATAAAAAAGTTAAATTTCAGTTAGGCTGCATTCAAATTGCAGTCTGGATTAAAAATCCTTCACACACTTTCACAGCAAGCATACACACACACACTCTGGCAGCACAGTGGAGATGAATCACCTTGGCTTGTCAAGAGGTTGGTTAATAGACACATTTGATGTCACTGAAAGCCCACTGGTGTTTAAAGGGGTTTTGTTAGTGTGTTGATATCACCTCCTGTGCATAAAGCTCCACTTAAAACAATAAATAGCAATGAGCGCATCCGAAGCTCCTGCAGTTTTAAACTATATCCCTTTGATATGGGATACCTATTACTGTTGGCTTTATCTAATGGATTGGATTCCCACACCTCCTTCCGACAGCGTTTCAAAGCGCCAAAGCCTTCAAATGTAATGTGTTATCAGCACATTAGCTGCTCTAAAACCTCCATCAGTGCGTCATGGATCTGCAGGGAACAGTGCAACGCAGTCAAGAAAAAGGGCAACGGCCTTTCAACTCTGCTCACCGTGTCTGCTGAATTCTTCTGAACTCAGCTTTTATCAAAGATTGTTTTAATTCTTCTGCAGTAAAACACATTTTATTGTTTGTATTTGTTTCAATAAGTTATTTGGTTGCTGTTTTTTATTTTAAAGTAGGCTGATTGCCTAAATGAAAGATAATTAAAAGTGTTTTGCAGGAAAATAAAGGAGCAGAGATAAAGAGAATGACATTAAAGCCAAGACATATATTAAAAGAAGAATAAAACAATTTAAGCATAACATAGCAAGAGAGAAACATTAAAAGTGAATGGTAAATAGTAGCTAAGACATTATAAGAATTAATTAATAAAGTAATCTTTGACCTTTGGGAAGGCTGGAGTACACTAATATTTGCAGTGCTGACTTAAAGGTGTCAACAGTCTCTGCACATCTTAGGTTTTCAGGGAGTTAAATTCAGAGTTGAGGAGCATAGAAATCAAATGCTGCCTCCCCCTATTTAGTCCTGGGAACACTGAGCAAACAGGTCTCCGATGACCTGAGAGGTCTACATGCTTCATACTTTATTACCGCAATGTTTTTAGGATGGTAATGGGCTGGCTCCCTGTAGCTCAGAGAACAGACTTCAAAATACTTTTACTAGTTTATAAATCATTGAATGGCTTAGCACCAAAGTATGATGAAGATCTACTGTTACTATACGAAATCCCCAGACTACTCAGATCTTCCAACTCCAGTCTATTATTTCATTCCAAGAATTAGAAACAAACATGGAGAAGCAGCTTTTAGTTTCTATGCTCCTCTAATCTGGAACAAACTTCCAGACAACTGCAAAGCTGCTGAAACACTAAGTTCTTTTAAATCAGAACTAAAAACGTATCTGTTTAGAGCTGCCTTTGAGTAATGTTTTCATGTATCATGTTTTGTGTGTATTTCTTGCTTTATTGCTTTGGCTAGTTGCTTTGTTTGGTCTTGTTCACGAATGAGGGCAAAATGGAGCGGGAGATCGATAGACGGATTGGTAGGGCTTCTGCAGTTATGCGGGCGCTGTACCGGTCCTTCGTGGTGAAGATTTACCGGTCGATCTACGTCCTTACCCTCATCTATGGTCACAAACTCTGGGTGGTGACCAAAAGAACAAGATCACGGATACAAGCGGCTGAAAAGAGTTTCCTCCGTAGAGTGTCTGGGCTCTCCCTTAGAGATAGGATGAGAAGCCCAGTCATCCGGAGGGAGCTCAGACTAGAGCCGCTGCTCCTCCACATCGAGAGGAGTCAGTTGAGGTGGCTCAGGCATCTGGTCAGGATGCCTCCTGGACGCCTCCCTGGTGAGGTGTTCCGGGCACGTCCCACTGGGAGGAGACCTAGGGGAAGGCCCAGGACACGCTGGAGGGACTATGTTTCTCGGCTGGCCTGGGAACGCCTTGGGATTCCTCTCGAGGAGCTGGAACAAGTGGCTGGGGAGAGGGAAGTCTGGGTCTCTTTGCTTAAGCTGCTGCCCCTGCGACCAAACCCCGGATAAGTGGAAGAAGATGGATGGATGGATGGATGGATGGATGGATGGATGGATGGATGGATGGATGGATGGATGGATGGATGGATGGATGGATGGATGGATGGATGGATGGATGGATGGATGGATGGATGGATGGATGGATGGATGGATGCTTTGTCTCAATTTTACTGCTATTTTTATTTTACCCCTTAATCATGTAAAGCACCTTGAATTATCTTGTTGTTGAAAGTATGCTATACAAATAAAGTTGCCTTGCCTTGCCTTGCCTTGCCTTGCCTTGCCTTGCCTTGCCTTGCCTTGCCCTGCCCTGCCCTGCCCTGCCCTGCCCTGCCCTGCCCTGCCCTGCCCTGCCTTGCCCTGCCTTGCCTTGCCCTGCCTAGTTAATTCCTGATCTCTAACCTTGTATATTTGGGATCCCAAACGACTTGGTGACTGGAATAAACTGTTCATGTGGTGACATAGAAACAGAAAAGCGGGCATTTAGATATTGAATAAAATTGAGAATTGAACCTTGAAGAACCGGACATTTGCTTTTTATTTGCACAGTTCTAGAATTGTAAGATCTGGACAAACCTGTGCAGGACCAGACAATCCCAACCACTTTCAGTCTATCAAAAGTATAAAAACTTTTACCGATTTTGAGTGCTGTGATGTGGTCAATAAAATAGACAAACCTGTATGAATGACAATGTCAAATAAGAAATAGCAATAAGCAAACTAAGTCAAATGAACACACATTCTTCTAACATGTCTGGTAAAAGGAAACAAACATCCAACATTAATCAGACAATCATATAATCTAATCACTTTGCAAGCTTAAAACCCACATAACTGCTACAAACTATCAAATGACAAAAAATATTTTTAATTCAATTTAGTTTTTTAGATCTATTTTGCAATATAGCAAAATTAGGAATCTGCATCTGCAATAATGATTTGAAAGGGGTAAAGGCTTTTATGAAATAAGTTGCAGTACCAGAGTCCAACAGAGAAGGAGCAGCTGTGTGTGTAGCCTGCATAATTCGTTAGATTTCTCAATAACTTTTTAAGCGCTATCTGAACAAAGCCGGACTGAAACTCCTGACTTTGAATATGTTCTGCTCTCTAAATCAAAAAATTCTGGATGTTCCAAAACATACGGCAAAGCACCCAAGGGCTGACCATGATCCACAGCCCAGATAGATCACCAGAGAACAAGCACTTTCTGCATGGTTGGCATGGTGTGCTGGATTGCAGGCATGCCTGCCCACCAGCACACCAAGCAAAGATGATGACACCAGCAGCAAACAGAGATGTATAGCGTTCATCACTGCATTCTCAGTCATCCTACTGGTCATCATCAAATAAACCCCCCATTAAAACTTTATCTGACAGATTGAATGCTCAAATTAGAGTTGGAACCCAGCTAACACCAAGACCTGGACTACACTAGGCCTCTGGGACTGATACTAGATGTATTTCTCCTCTACCACCACTGGTAATAACAGACATCTGATAAAAACCGGACATTAATTCTAGACCCAGCATCCACCAGAATGAGTCTGGCCACCCTGAAAGTAGTATTCCGGTGGTTATAACCAGGAAAAACCATAAACTTAAAACCAAATGCTGCCATATCAAACCAAATCTCAACTTGATCACCTGTCAGAAGGATTTGCTACCCACCACCAAACCTCTTAAATTAGCATTATTAAACATCAGGTCTTTGTCAGGGAAGTAGTTTCTAATGAATGACTTCATCATGTGTGCTCAGTGATGAACCACAATCTACATGCTCTATTTTTATCGTAACCTGGTTGGACGTAAATATTGAAACATCTACATTGATAGAGTCAACTACATCTAATTACAAATTTTAAGCAAGAGGAGGAAACACGATAAAAGGTGAAGCCATAGCCACAATCATTCAAAGCTCAATAACCTTTAAAAAGGTATTCCTGGGCACATTTGACTTTTTTGATTATCTAGTTCTCCAGATAAAGGACCCTAACAAAGCTTTATTACTAACTTTATATAAACCCAAAAACTCAACACTAATTTCTTCAATGATTTCAGCGACCTTCTTTCCATAATATGGTAAATGGCCTGCATTTGTAAGGCACTTTTTCATTCAGAAGACCACAAAGCCCTTTACACTTCATTTAGTCATTCACCTATTCACACAAGCATTCACATGCTGATAGTGGCAAGCTACATTGTAGCCACAGCTGCCCTGGGGCACACTGACAGAGGCAAGGCTGCCAGACACAGTCGCCACCAGGCCGTCTGACCACCGAATTCCTCTAGTTCCCTAGAAAGCGCTTTTTTACAGTGGTCTCACTGTGGCTTGATGGTTTAGCAGGGATGGTACTTTCAAAGAAAACAGATAGTACAATATTAATTACTGAAATGTCGAATATATTTAAACTTATCGCTAACTTATCGCTTATCCATCGCAGGGCAACACAGAGACATACAGGACAAACAACCATACGCACACACTCCTACCAGGGCAATTTAGAGAGACCAATTCACCTAACAGTCATGTTTTTGGACTGTGGGAGGAAGCTGGAGTACCTGGAGAGAACCCATGCATGCACAGGGAGAACATGCAAACTCCATGCAGAAAGATCCTAGGCCAGGATTTGAACCCAGGACCTTCTTGCTGCAAGGCAACGGTGCTACCAACTGCGCCACTGCACATATATACCCATTAAAATGTATTAATTTTAGTGCAATGCAATTACATTACAGAACCATATGTGGATTACTGAGCATTATATATATATATATATATATATATATATATTTATATATATATATATATATATATATATATATATATATATATATATATATATATATATATATATATTATATATATATATATATATATATATATTAAGAATAGTATCACCAAAAGTCTTACAACCTCAGCACAGACAAGATTGTGCAGACCCCTGCAATCTCTAATGGCCCCCTTGTGGCACACAAACCTCATGTTGGGAACCACTGTTCTAGAGGCTAAATCCGCGCTGACGCACTGGACACTGGAACTAAAAGCTCCACTTCAGCCAAAGTTTTGAAATCAGGTAACATTTCTCTGATTCAAGTGATCAGAAGTCGGAAGAATCTCTGAACCCAGCTTCATATCGCTTCAGCAGCAGAAAATGTCGGAGCATGTGCTCTTTCACACAGCTGGTTGGCACAACACTGCGCTCTTTGAAGTGCGTCTTTAACCAGCCGCACCGGTAACAGTCATGTTCCAAAGCCTCCCGCTCTGAGATGATGCTCAGATGGCTTCATGGGAATCTTCTTATTATTAATTTATTGATTCAGTTATTTGTACTCCGCGCTTTAACTCCAACCTAAAAATGTCTGCACCAAATGGTCAGGGGTGTGAATTATAATCTGTCAAAATGACAAGTGGCCTTCAGATTTTCCGTCACCGCTGTAAAAACAAACAAACAAAAAAAACAAAAAAAACGGACTAATATGGAAAATATTCGGTTAATATTCGTGTGCAGAGTATGCAATGGATCGCATGCAAGCGGAGAGTCCGAATGGTAGATGTTTAAAATTATGATCAAACCACTGTGAAATTCTATCCAGTTGGCGCATTTTTTAGATCGTTTTTTGTGTGTCTTCTTAATAAAAGACTTAATGAAACAGGAGTAACGAGGCTATTTTTAAAATGTAAGGAGTAGAAAGTACAGATAATTGCGTGAAAATGTAAGGAGTAAAAGTAAAAAGTAGGCCCATAGATAATTACTTCAGTAAAGTATAGATACCCAAAATTTATACTTAAGCAAGGTAACGAAGTATTTGTACTTTGTTACTTGACACCTTTGTTGAAATCTCCCACAATGATTACTTGGTCATACTCCATACATATTACAGAAAGAAATCCTTGAAGAAGTTAGAGTTAAGCTTTGGGGGTTTGTATAAACTTAGAAATAAGGCTTTGTAAGGGTCCTTAATTTGGAGAGCTAGATACTCAAAAGAGTCAAATGTGCCCAGGGATACCTTTTCAAAGTTAATTGAGTTATGAAAAATTATGGCTACGCCTCCACCTCGTCTGTTTCCTGCTCTCGCTAACAAAATTGTAATTTGTCGATTCTATTATTGCAGATGTTTCGTTCTTTACGTTTAACCAAGTTTCTGATAGAAGCAGAGCCTGTATATTTTGTTCAGTGATGAAGTCATTAATTAGAAACGACTTCCCTGACAGAGACCTTAGGTTTAATAAAGCTAATTTAAGTAGTTTGATGGTGGGTAGCTATACCTTCTAACAGGTGATCAATTTGAGATTTTATTTAATATAAGAGAGTTTTGCTTACTTATTTGTGTCAATAGGCAATTCTTCATCAGAGCAGACAGAAATCACATGTGGGGTGCCCCAGGGCTCCATTCTGGGTTCCCTCCTATTTAATTATCTATATAAAGGCAATAACAGGGTCAGCCTTATATCATCTAAAAAACATTTCTAGCATTAAAGGACTAATGTCGCAGTGGGACCTCCAAAAACTGATTAACGAGTTTATATAGTCGGATTGATTACAGCAACAGTGTCCCCACAGATCTGCCTGAAAAGTCAATCAGACAGCTGGAGCAGATCCACAACGCGTCTGCTCGCGTCCTCACTGGAACCTGGAAAAGAGCACATCTCCCCAGTTCTAAAGTCCTTACACTGGCTCAAAGACTTCACATAGACTTCAAAATACTGTTACTAGTTTAAGAATCCAAAACCAAAGTATGTTGTCAATATACCAACGCCTCAGACCACTCAGATCGTCCAACTCTAGTCTACTAATCATTCCAAGAATCAGAACCAAACATGGAGAAGCTGCTTTATTTTATTTAATCCACTGATAACGTAAATCACCTTGAATTGCCTTGTTTTTGAAAGTGTGCAATACAAATAAAGTTGCCTTGCCTTGCCATAAAGCCTGCATGAGGCCTCTGAAGAAGAAGTGTTTCAGCAGCCTGCCTGCCTGCCTGCTTTCTGGGAATACTGCACAACGCGATTTAACCACCTGCATGAGAAAACTGTTGCTGACATGGATGTCAGGAACGTTTTAGACAAAAAGCACAGATAGACAACAACAGCAGTAATGAAACAGGCCATGATTCAGGTTGGTGAATCTTTTTTTAAAAGTACTGGTTTACTAAATGTTAGCTTGCTATCAGTAAAGATTTGGTAGTAAGAAAATGAATGATAAGATTTTGTTACATATATGGTTGCATGGAAAGAATATTTAAAAAATGCTTGGTGCCTTTGGTTTTTTGGGGGCTGCATAATGGCAAAGTTGGTAGCACTTCAGCAGCATCAACAGCTGCCAGTGAGTCTTAAATTTCAGTTCAATTGTATCAGGTAATTTTATTGTATAGCAACAAATTATTGCAACTTTCATCTCATGGCACTTTAGGAGACAAACATATCTAACTCATGTTCAGCTGTATACGTCAAAATCCAGTTTTAATCAATACAGTTCATTGCAACTGACTCCAGTTACGGCGGATTCCCAGTATTTGCGGGGATTAGGGAAAAATCTGCCTGCGAATGGATAATATCTGCGAGTACTTGAGGCCCCCCTCCCTCTCAAAGACTCTTATAATTGCCTGTTTTAATAGTTCACACACCAAATATACCTTAAGCATTAAAACTCACAGAAGAAATCATCCTAGTACTACCACAGAAGCTCAACAGTCCTTCTTATTTCTGCTCTTGGGGGTGTAGCCAATCAGCACCTATAAAAAAAATCCAGCTCCTGCATTGGCTGCTTTGCAAACAATAGCCAATAGCATGTCAAGTAGCATTGTTTTTAATTATTGCAGCCTCCCAAGCAGCATTTCTTTTCTTCCATATATTTCAGATATACAAAGAAAATCCGTTGATGGGCAAATTTTCCGTGAATAATTTTGATTCATGTTTAACAGAAGAATATGTAAATACTGAACCTGGCAGGGGTCCAACATTAATAGGCAGTACATAGTTAGCTGATGATTTCATTCAATTCAGTACACAGAACTGCCACAAAATGCCATTAAAAGCCTTCAGTTGATCCAAAATGCGGCAGCAAGAGTTCTGATGAATATTCAAAAGAGAGATCACATTTCTCCTGTTTTAGCTTCCCTTCATTGGCTCCCTGTTAAATCCAGAATAGAATTTAAGATCCTTCTTCTTACATACAAAGCCCTTAATAATCAAGCTCCATCATACATCAGAGATCTAATTGTTCCATATGTTCCCAACAGAGCAATTCGCTCTCAGACTGCATGTTCACTGGTGGTTCCTAGGATTTCTAAAAGTAGAATGGGAGGCAGATCTTTTAGTTATCAGGCTTCTCTCCTGTGGAACCAGCTCCCAGCTTTAGTCCGTGAGGCAGACACTCTGTTTACTTTTAAGACCAGGCTTAAAACTTTCTTTTTTGATAAAGCTTATAGTTAGAGTGGCTTAGGTCATCCTGAGCTATCTCTGTAGTTATGCTGCTATAGGCTTAGACTGCTGGAGGACAGACTTACCAATTTTCTTCACTCTGCTACTTCCTTTTCTCCTACGACTCTCCAGTTGTATTACAGTACATTCTGTTATTTCGACTGTTAACTTTGTGTTCTCTCAGTGTTTTTCTCTCCATAGAAGCTACACCTGGTCTGGTATCCTGCTTGGCTGCAATGCCCTGTTGGACGGGGGGCATCGACTGGGATGATGCTCCCAGTAACTGAACATCCACTGTGTCCTGTTATCAACTTTTTACTTTCTGTACCATAGAAAGTTCTCTTATATCAGATCTTCTGTTCCTTCTGTGTCTCTGCTCTGTCTTCTCAAACCCCCAGACAGTCGTGGCAGATGGCCGCTCCTACTGAGCCTGGTTCTGTTGGAGGTTTCTTCCTGTTAAAGGGGAGTTTTTCCTCTCCACCGTCGCTACATGCTTGCTCAGTATGAGGGATTGCTGAAGGATTGCTGTGGTTGGAAAGTCTTCCCAACCTCACGCCAATGACTGACGCAATCTGCTGGGATTCCTTAAATAGGAAACTTTTTAACTGATTGGAATGTTTGTATAATTGTATTGAAATGACTTCGTGTTAAGTGCCTTGAGATGACATCTGTTCTGAATTGGCGCTATATAAATAAACTGAATTTAAATGTATTTCAGGAAGCCTACCCATTGTATCGACTCATTGACTTTGCAGCAGTCTTTAAATGCAAACTAAAGTTAGGTGCCACTGATCCACATTTGTCCATGTTTACTAATTGAATCCCAGAATCAGGTGACTGACTCCTGTGTTGCTGATTAAATTGTAGGATTTATATACACAAGCCAGTTTGCGGCCATGAATGGGATTCAAGAACTGGAACTTTATATAGGACTTATAGGATTTTCACTCCTCAGGTGCAGACCTGAAACCCTTTCGACTTCAGAAAAGCAGTGACGTAGCAAAAATTATACTGGTATGCTACAGGTCAGACTCCCCATTCCTCCTTTTCATGACACACAGTAAAAGATCTTATTAACCTACATTTGAACTCACATCTGTGTTGGTTTTTCAAATGTGAAGCCATGACTGTTCTGTAACTTTTTTCAGCAATATATTTTTGCGCACTTCTTTTAACACATTTCATAATTTAGGACATAAAAAATAATTAGACTAATATGAGCTAAATCAATATTTAATGACCATGTAAGTCAATAATCTCTACGAGTTTAAAGCACATTTTATCACAAAGCACACAAAACACACAAATTAAGCTGTCCACTGTTTATGATTTCATTCAATTTCAACAGTTGCCACAAAACGTCAGTGTTTTACTGAGTTATGTTTGGAATGTGCCTAAATATATACTTCTATAGGTCCCTGTCTGCTCCTCTGTTCTGAAATAGGCAAGAGGAGAAATGTCCCGCCACACTCCACGTTTAGCACCACCCAGGGGTTTTAGTTGACCGCTGTAAAACTTTCATTCACGTTGGAAAGCTGAAATTAAAGTAAAGTTCTAATGGTTAGGTTGCTCAACAATTACGCTTGTCTCGTTAGACAGAAAAGGCTCCTTTTTCAGGTTCCATAATGTGCAAAAAAAACTGAAATTATCCATTGTGTGTGTGAATGTATGTTTCATGTTTGTTTAACCTCATGCTTGAGTTGTCATTAGGAATTATGATGTGCATGATTACAGGGTAAGTTGTTGCACACAGAACATGTCTATGTGTGCTATTCTGATTGGGTTCTAAGGCTACAGAAGCAAAGCATACAGTGCAGCGGTGGCAGCGGCCCCCAAATGGCTCCTTAAGGGCCAGTCAGGGCTACGACTGTTTGTTTATTTAAATCCTAACTTGCAATTATGTCTGTGTTAGACTGCTCCTCGTTGAAAAGACACATTTGGCTCCGCTCACCAACCAGTTGTCAGAGGACGCTCAATGTCCCTTCTGATTACTGTTGTGCACTGTAGACCTGCCATCGCTGTGGTTCTGCTGCTGGGATAGGAAAGAAAACCTCACCAGCAACTCATTTAACAAACTCTGTGCTCTCAAAGTGTGAATTTCTTTCTCTCTTTTTGATTCCTCAGGATTAAAAAGGTAGGGCTGCATGTTAAGTTCGAGGCAGAAAAAGTGGAAGATGGTAACTGCACACACTGCAGAAGCAAACCAAAGCCAATGCAATTAAAAGCCTAGGGTTGACATGTGCTATCTTTGTGCAGAAACAGTCTAGAAATCAGACAATCCTTTGTCCAGGTCGAGGAGGAGGATTTCTGCTTATCCTACAAACTTGGATATGGAAATGACCCCCCACCAGCAAATACGCTCTCTGTTTTTATTCCTTCATTTGGCATTCATAAGCAGTTGTGACAACCTCATCAGTTAGACAGAGCTGACTCCAAGACAGAGATGACAAAACCACAGACCTCAAAATGAGAAGAGCAGGAAGACAGAGGCTTGACTTCACAGGGGAGCGTGCAAACTGAACCAAATTCTCCGTCTCTGTCTCTTCCTCTTTTCTTTCCTCTCCTTTCTTCGCTCGCTAGTTTAAAGTTGTCCTGCCTTTTATTTTGAGAAATATTAATTTGGTAGAAGAAGTGGCTTCGCTTCTGAAATGCAACACAAAGAAAGAAAAAAGAGAGGACGAGAGGGAGAAAAAAGTGTGTGGGGGGGGAACAGAGGAGAAGAGTGGGGGGGTGAAAAATACAAAAAAAGAGGCGCAATGCGTGCAGATTTCTCTCGCTTGACGTTTTGCTGAAGTTTGTACGCCACTTGAGCCCGCCGTTTCCCTCGCTAATGATACCAGCGGAGCCTCTCTGGGGAATGGCGTCCGTCGCACGCCTGGCTTTCACATTTCCAAGGCACCAGGTATTTTGGGATACGGAAAGCGGGGACTCTGAGGCACATCATTCCAGGAGCTCATCTGGTTCTCCCTCTCTCTCCTCTCCAATCGGTTTTACCCCATCTTTTTCTATCTTTTTTTTCTTTCTGTTGTTGTACTTTTGCATACGCAGACATTCTCTGCCTCACTCTAGTTTTCTGTCTTTCTTCTTCCCTTCCTCTCTATTTCTCTTACTTTTTTTTGATTTGCGAAGAATGATTTCAAGTGTGGAGAAGAAGAAAGAATGCATGCACAGGAGAGAATGATAGGGGGGTGTCTTTTTATTAACTTATTCATTGTATGTGAAATCAAGAAGCTTCCCCCCCTCTCTATCCTCTTCCTCTTGGTTAAAGCAAATGAATGTTTAAAGAGGTAATTTACTGGGCCCTGGCAGGATCCACATTGTGTATTACACAAACAGACGGCAACAAAAGGAAATTCTAATCTAGACAGTAACGCTGCCACGCAGAGGAGCCTCGGCGGGGCGTCGAGATGAATTATACAACAATCTGTGTTCTTCCTCGTTTAATTTAAAGGTCTGTTTTCAAGGCTATCGCAGGCTTCCACTTCAGAGGAGAGGAGAGGGCCTCTGAGGTCGAGCCCGTATTGACAAATATCAAGACGGATGAAGAAAAGAAGCCCCCAAAACGCAGATGTGCTAATGTAAAGCAAGAAGTAAGAACATCTTGTTGACCATGAAATGTAAGGAGCCTGGATGAGGAGCCTGGGAAAAACATAAAGACTAAAGCCTCTAAAGGTTCTTTTTTTTTATTGTTTGTTTGATGGCGCTGCATGGCTGTCACACTCTGTTTCTCACAGATGCACAGGGAAAAAAGGTGCTGCCACAGCTCCTCGGTCTTTGCCCTGCGAGCCTTTGTCAGCAGAGGAGAAAGCGCCACACATACATACAGTGGATATTAAAAGTCTTCGTGCCCTGTTAAAATGTTTGCGTTTTGTATGCAAAAAAAATGAGACCAAGATTAATCTTTTCAGAACTTCTTTTACCTTTAATGTGATATTTATCTTGTACAATGTAGGAAACAAACTGTCAAGTTTTTAGGCGAAGAACAAAAAATATATAACTAAAATAAAGTGATTGCACAAGTGTGGAGACTCTGTTGTAACTACGGATATGACTATTGCTCAAGATTAGCCAGTAAGTACCAATAATACTCTTGGCATTTTTAAGTTGCAACTCACAGCAAAAGCCATGGTCTGCAAAGGGCTTCCAAGCCATCAGTGGGAACTCATAGTCAAAACGTATCAGTCAGGAGACGGGTACAAAATCATTTTTATCAATTGAGATAAACGATAGAACTTATTTAGCTTGAATTTAGCTGGGGGGGCTATGGCTTATTCTGGGGGGGACCAGTATTAAACTCCTTTGAGTTTTTACGTCTTTTTGATGGTATGTTATATACTTCAATGCCAAATCTGCCTTTTTTGCGACACCCTTTCTGTCTACATATACATATTATACATCATATGAAAGCTGAGATTCTTGTGATTCCAACGATGTATGCCAATCAAGAACACTATCATAACTGTAGACACTAATCGCTTTGGTCAAACCACTGAGAAAGCTAAATAATGTATAGCTCAACTATTTGAAGCCACATATTGATAGAACCCAGCCACCTCAAACAAGAACAGTCATTTTACATCCACAAGTGTCCACTTAATGTCCTCGAGTAAAATAGCTAGTCCAGAACAAGTCTTACGTCCCCAATCCAACATATTCTGACGCTTTAAACCTTGATAATTACCTAATTTCTCAAGTTTTCAGCATAACTACAGTTAGCATGCTCATATTAGCCTAAAAGCGCTCTTCTTCTTCTTTGTTGTGTTTATTGACAGCAGGCAAACAATGTTGACCAGAATGTCACTCAAGGTTGCACTTGGCTCTCTAAGACGCATGATGTATTAGCATCATCCTTGCTTGTGCTAGCTCAGTTCTTGTTTTTATTAAGGCAAGCTCTAATGTCCATTTTGGCGTTCAACCGTATCAAAGTCTCTTCTTTACTGTCTCCAAAAGCCCTGATTAATTGCCTACATCACCCTCTGCTGGTTGTCTTGGGTCAATACATCGTATGGTTGCAACTTAATTTAAACTGGCATTGCAATCTGTCTTTGGCAAGCCCAATACCTGAGTGGGTGACCCCACGGCCCGTCTATTGGTGGAGGGCCTGTATGGCTGGAAAGTAACATTATCATGAACCTATAAAACTTCATAAAAAGATGAGAAGGAAACAGGTTAGGGAGGCTGCGATTAATAAGGAAATACATAAATACACAGCACTGGTGTCTCTTTACTTTGGGTTAATTGCAAATCTTGACCTTACTTTGTAACTAGCCAAACCAGATAAAGAGATTGAAATTAAATTAATCATTTCTATTCCAACATGATTCTGTCTTGACCAGCACCTCCTGGAAGAAGATAACTAAATGAGAACATTCTGGCTAGATAAAGGTTTTATTGTTTTGTTGAAAAATTTGCAATTAGACAACGTTGGCATCTGAATGCCTCCTTAAAACAGTTGTTTTCTTTCTTTCTTTTTTAATGTGTTGTGTCTGCCAGAGTGGCACTCAGAATTGGTGCCTGAGAACTAAGTAGAAGCCCAACAGATTTACTTTCACAGAAGATCCAGAGAGGTAGGGAAAAAAGTTAAACGGGAGAGGGTGAGTTGAAGATACAAGAGAGGAAGGAGAACAAAGAAAACACAAGAAAACATCCCAGTCCGCCTCCACACCTGCAGGACGCAGAGAGGGAAAATAAAAGAATGACAAAACAAACCAAGCTGTGAACTAAGAACTGCACAACTACAACCCACAAATAGATATATGAATACAACAACAGCGTCACTGAAAAGCTCATCTGTAAACACTAGAATCCCCACACCCCAGGGGAACATCCAGCAGCTACAATGCAGGGCTCTGGGGGGTCACAGTGACAAGCCCATGGACTCTGCCGGCAACTGGCTACGCCAGGGCGGATCCAGCCATGGATCCGGAGACCCAAGGGCACCTCATCCCCCAGCAGGGACCCGACCAGGGATCGGCCAACGAGGATCCCCCACCACCGCCGCCAGGCCGCAGGGACCATGGCCAGCCGATGACCGACATGCGCCGCCGCCACCCTGGGCCGATCCCCCCAGCCGATATCGCAATGCCCCCCCATGTTAGGACACCACACCAATAGCCACAGCGAACGGACTGCATCCCCAGGTCAAGCCTAGTCAGCACCCGGACATCAAGCTCAACCAACTCCTGAATCTCAATCCCGCACACTGCAGAGCAGCAACTCCAAGCATCCAATCAAGGTCAATCAAACTCACCTTAAAACAGTTTCTGCTGCATTCAAAAGCAGATGTTATGTTATATTTATCAGATTAAGAGCATTGAAAGAATGCTACTTCTAATTTAGCACCTTGAGGACATAATTAGCCAATGATTATGGTAATCCAAGCAGACTTTTACTTGTAGTGTTAGTGTCAAAATCACGTATTTGCGATACATTGTGCAGTCCTACCTTAAAAGCATGTAGGAAAATGTGAGATGGTCTGATGAATCCAAGGTAGAGGTTTTTGGACTTCTTTTCAAAAGGTTTGTCAGGCTCCAAAACAAAACTGCATATTGTTGGTTCCAGAACAACAAACAGAGAAAATATTGATTCAGCAAGATGTGTAGTGGTTTTGCAAAACATATCAACAATGAATGGAAGTAGCTGAACGTCTCCAAACAGTCTGTGTTTTACTTTTGGGTTATTATTCATATTCATGTTTTAAAAGGAGCTGGGAATCTTCAGCATTCTTCAAAGTGACTTCAGTTCAGATAAACATTATTGTATATGTGACCTGCTATTATTTAAAGGCAATGCAAGGCAAGGCAAGGCAATTTTATTTGTATAGCACACTTTCATCAACAAGGTAATTCAAGGTGCTTTACATGATTAAGGGATAAAATTAAAATAGCAGTAAAACACAGACAAAGCATATAAAGTAAAAACAACATGAAGGCAAGAAGCACACACAAAACATATGATAGGTGCTCAGCATAAATGAGTACACCCAACTACATTTGTCAGAAAACCTTTAGTTTCCTTTCAGAATCAACATTTTCTTTGAGATACTATACTACAAAATACTCCCACAAATGTGGGCCATTGATTGCAAACAAGATTTGTTAATTTGCACACAGAAAAAAGTGATTTTCCTAACAAATTCATTCAAGCCCATGTTGCAAAAATGAGTACACCCCAATTATAGTCTTAGGAAAAAAGCCACACTTAAGACTACAAAATTCTAATTAACAGGCATTCAACCACAGGTGAGTCTAATGATTCATTTAGGAGGTGTCCAGCAGACAGGTGACTATAAAAGGGCATTACTTAACAAAGAAAAGCCCTTCCCATTCCATGCTGTCAGCAATGGCTCCCCATGGAAGAGAAATGTCACAAAATCTGAGAAAGGAAATCCTTTCTTTACACAAAAAAGGTGAGGGCTACAAGAAGATCAGCAAAGCTTTACATATCAGTCAAAATACTGTAGCAAAAGTGATCCAAAAATTTAAGAAAGATGAAAGTGCAACCATCTTACAGAGACGTCCAGGCTGTCCATGGAAGTTAACATCGACAGGAGCGTCTTCTGATGAGAAGGGTTGAAGAAAATTGCCATGCAAGTTCACTGCAGTTAGCTAAAGCAGTAGAAAGTGGAGTGACTGTTTCACGTGACACCATACGACGCACACTACAGAAAAATGGCGTGCATGGGTATCATCCACGAAGGAAGCCTCTTCTAAAGCCCATGCACAAAAAAGCACGCCTAGAATTTGCTAGGGCCCATACTGAAAAAGATGAAGACTACTGGGACTCTATACTCTGGAGTGATGAGACAAAGATCACTGTTTTTGTAACTAATGGTTTAAAAACTGTATGGCGTCATAATGGTGAGGATTTCAAAGAAAAATGCATGGTGCCTACAGTGAAACATGGTGGTGGCAGTGTCCTTATGTGGGGCTGCATGAGTGCTGCTGGTGTTGGGAAGCTGCATTTCATTGATGGTATCATGAACTCAACAATGTACTGCTCTATACTGAAGGAGAAGATGCTGCCATCACTCCGTGCACTTGGTCGTCGTGCACTTTTCCAACACGACAATGATCCAAAACACACAACTTAAGCTACTGTTGCATTTCTGAAGAAGAACAGGATGAAGGTGATTGAATGGCCAAGTATGTCTCCTGATCTGAACCCAATCCAACACCTGTGGGGAATTCTGAAGTGACAAGTTGAGAATCATTCTCCATCCGGCATCCAGGCTCTAAAAGAGGTTATTTTTGAAGAATGGAAAAAGATAGGTGTTGCAATATGTCACCAACTTGTTCATTCCATGCCTAGAAGACTTGGTGCTGTCCATAAAAATGACGGTGTTCATACAAAATACTAGATGTAGTAGGTTTTGTTGCGGGGTGTATCCATTTTTGCTTCAACCAATTAGAGTAAAACTGAATATTTTTTGATCCAAGTTAGATTATTAATCTTAATTTCATGCTATAGAGTTAAATAAGTGTTCAATAAAACTCACCCTTGTGAAAAGTTTGGACATTTTTCTTTTGTTCATTGAGCTACTGATTGAATTCGTACTTTCTAAAGGGGGTGTACTCATTTATGCTGAGCACTGTACATGAAAGCATTACTCAAAGGCAGCTCTAAACAGATACATTTCTAGTTGTGATTTAAAAGAACTCGGTTTTTCAGCAGCTTTGCAGTTGTCTGGAAGTTTGTTCCAGATTAGATGAGCATAGAAACTGAAAGCTGCTTCTCCATATTTGGTTCTGATTCTAGGGATGTTGAATAGACTGGAATTAGAGGACCTGAGTGTTCTGGTTGGTTGGTATAGTAACAGCAGATCTTCAATTACTTTGGTGCTAAGCCATTCAATGATTTATAAACTAGTAAAAGTATTTTAAAGTCTATTCCCTGAGCTACAGGGAGCCAGTGTAAGGACTTTAGAACTGGGGTGATGTGCTCTACTTTCCAGGTTCTAGTGAGGACATGAGCAGAAGCGTTCTGGACCAGCTGCAGCTGTCTAATTGACGTTTTAGGCCGACCTGTGAGAATGCTGTTGCAGTAATCAATCCGACTAAAGATAAACACATGGATGAGTTTTTCGAGGTCCTGTTGTGATATCAGTCCTTTAATCCTAGAAATGTTCTCCAGGTGATAGAAGACTGACCTTGTTATTGCCTCCATGTGACCCTGGAGGTTCAGGTCTGAGCACTAAAGCACAACATTGTCTGACACAGTGTTGATAGTGTCATGGCTTGGGGCAGTTTTTCTTCAGCGAGAACTGAGGCCTTCATGTGTTGTGAACATTTCCAAATATGAGTCAGTGTTTGTACAAAACCTTCAGGCTTCTTTTATGAATATGAAAACGAGGAACTTTCAGCACAACAACGATCCAAAGCGTACATCTAAATCAACAAAATAATAGCTTCTTTAGAAGCAGATTAAAGTTTTAGAATGGCCCAGTCCAAGCTGAAACCTGAATATATTTGAAAATCTGTAGGGAGATCTGAAGGGGGCTGTGCACAAGAGATGCCCTCACAATAACACAGATATAGAGTGTGTTTCACACAGAGGTATGGGTAAAATTGCCAAGTCAAGGTTATGCCATGCTGATAAGCTTCTGCCCCAAAAAAATGACAAGATCAAAAGGTGTTCAACAAACAATTAGATTGAGGGTAGATAAGAGTTTTGTTTTCAAGTTAAGTTATAGGCTATATTTAAAATGAAAAAGATAAAATGATTAATCAGAATCTTGCATTTTAGCAGAGGTGTGTAAGCCTTTCATATCTGCCATAAATCTTTAGAGTTATGCAGCTTCCAGAAATGAACTGAAGCATTACGTGATTTTTTGTTTGTTTCTTGCATAAGAGTGATTGTGCCAGGTATCTCACACTGCTCTCACTTTTAACTTCCTCTGATGTTGTATTAAATAACTTTGACTGATGTCTACTTAAACCTTTGAACGATGAACATTCAGAGAAAAAAAAGCCCCCTGCTGGACATATTACTCTTTTTCTCTCCCTCTGTGTAATCTTCAGCCTTCTGGGTTTTTTTCTTCTCCCAAGCTTCGAAGAGAGTATCAGGTGGTGACAAAATTGTCCAGCCACCCCAGAATAACCTCTTGTCACCTCTGATTTCCTCCATGCTGCAGCCTCCCTCCCAGTCTATCATATCTCGAACTTTCCCCTGGCCCCTTTCCAGTGACTCACCATCTGACAAGATGAGTTTGACCTCTAACCTTTTCAGTAGACAGCTCAATCAGCGTTTTATGGCACCTGTCATTGTAAAGAAAAGAGAAAGGAAACAGCACAGGCCACATCACTTGCAGAATAAAACAACACATTGGCAGCGTCTCTAGGCTTCTGACTGGCTTGAATCCGCTCTGGGCATTTGTATATCACTCACTACTTTTGTTTTCACCTGTTTGCAATCACTGATCTCTAATAATCCCGATGCCTCTGTGGCTTTTCCCTCTTTCGCTTGTAGCTTAAAATTCAAAGCTAAAGAGGCCGTTCTGATTAGGCAGGCATTTAAAACAGGAATAAGCTCCGATGCAAATCTGGCCAGAACCACTAGCGATGTTTGCTCCCCTATGTCCTCTAAACTCCACCGTTGATTAAACCTCCCAGGGATGAAAAACTAGCAATCAGAACACTCAGATGAAGCTAGCAGCCTCCTCTTTCCAGAGGCCAGCAGTTCTTCTTGATTTTTCCCCTGTTATGTTGAGAAAAGACAAGGAAGGTAAAGATAAAGCACACACACACAGATTATATATATGTATATATATATATATATATATATATATATATATATATATATATATATATATATATATATATATATATATATATACCCCTGCAATGCTTTGTGTGTGTGGGCTTCATACAACCCCAAATCTGCGTCATCAGCACAAAGATAACACTCTCTGGGTGCGTACGTGTGTGTGTGTGTGTATTTTAGGCAAGGTGCCTGCCCTGGAGCTAGATAATGTGAACAGAAGCAGATGGGGAAACTTAAACGCACTCCCACTAGGGTACAGCAGAGCTGGCACAAAGTGAGAAGAGGTCTTAGAACATCTCCCAGCCCGAGTGGATGCCAGCACTCTCGCTAGCACTGAGACTGGATGACAAAGGGAGTGAGGAAGAGAGCGAGTGAGGAAAAGAGAATCACACTGTGTTGTGTGTGTTTGCCTGTGTGTGTTTTGTGCGGTACCTTTTCCTTTTTTGTTCTCTTTGCATATTTATTCTTCCACAAAAGTGTCGGCCCAAAACTGTCCTTCTGTTTTGTCTTTTTGCCGCAGCTCAACATTAGGCATCTTTGACTGTGCAATGCGGAGGTCAAACAGATCTAAGAAAGCCAATGCAAAGAATTTAACATGAATAATTTGCGAGTTATTATTTTACCACATTTCATTTTGAATTGTGTTCCGGCTTGCTCACAATACTTATTTTTATTTTCCAGGTTAGAGGTTGAGAAATATGTAAATAAGCCTGAAAGAAAACAAAATCACAAAGAAGGCAGGCAAGCATCTGTCATGGAAGAAAAAATGTCTTCCTTTACATAAGGATGAGGCTGAAGTTTGGATCAGCGTTTTCTTATATTCTATTATGGCCAGTCTTTTACATGAGCTGCTAGGCCAACATTTGAACTCCCCCGATCATGTCCGCCCTCTCTGTAAGCACCTTCTCCTTTCAGTCTCCCAAATTGTCTTCATTGCAAGGTTAACCAAAACACTTCTCATTGCAGTTAGAGGAGACTAGGTGAAAGGCCTCTTCACTGACGCCTAATAATCTCTTATCATGCCATATTATTTGATGTCTTTACTAATATCTAATTAATCAGTTAATCTAGATATATATGTAATTATATGATGTTAAATGGTTGTGTAAAACATATTCAGAGTGAATGGAAGCTGCTGAAAGTCTCACTTTTCTCCAAATAAACAGTTTGTGTTTGATTTGTCAGGTATAGAACAGAATAAAATAGAATAGAATAGTCCTTTATTGTCCCACAAGGAGGAAATTCAGCTGTAACAGCAGAAAAGTGACAGGTCCACTACTGCCAGCTTCAGCTTGGACCTCATGCGTCCCGGCTGGATGGTTTTAAAAGCGCTGGAGAAATCAAAGAACATGATACTTACAGTGCTTCCATGTTTCCACAGGTGAGTCAGAGCTCTGTGAATTTCCCACATTTCATTTCTCGTAAATCCTTTGAGCCTTTCAACAGTTACTTTTCTCACAACGTGTTGTTAGACCCTAAGGGTCTTTTCAAGCTAATAATTATCATGTGGCAAGTCAAAAATATTAACATTTTACAGCAAAAAGTTTTAGATTTGAATGCACAAATTTAATGTCATAGTAAAACAAAACATTTCAGCCTCGACGATCTGGCCACCAACTCTGCTAAAGCAGTTTTTCTTTGTCATGGCAGGAAATATGAAGTGTCCCTCAGTCTTGGGTTGTTCTTTCCTTTAATTCTGAGATTTCAATTGTTACATAATCCTGGAGAATTACACCCTTTTCACCTCCTTGATTTCAGGATTCTCACCCCCTTTTCTTGCATAGAGGATATTTGGGGAAAGTACGGGGGTCATTCCTGTTGTGTTACCAATACGCAACAACTATCATTTCAACATATTATGGTCAGAAAGTTATTTTTGCTGAGGCACTTTGATCTACTTGTAATGGTGTTTCAGTTTTAGAGAGGTGAGTGTTTTAAAATAATCTCCAAAATGTGATACTTCCTGTTTAACTCTTGTAATTAGTTGTTTCAGCAAGAAATCTTTTTCTGTATTTATTCTCAGTCATTGAGGACTGAACTGGACAATAATAGAAATTTATCTTTAAATACAAGCACCCACTTGATGAATTTATCCATCAATTAATTTGTATAAAAAGGATGGAACACACTCTTAAAAGAATAATAAGGAAAGACTTTCGAATGATCAAAGATAAAGAAGTTTTTAACTAACAATGACATTACATTGAAATCCTCACCTGTTTGAAATATGGCAGTTATTTTTGTTTCCTTTGAAATTTACAGTTTTATTTCATATTTACAGAATACATAACATCTAAGAAAATATGTCACTTTACACTACAGTGTTGTGAGAAAAAACAAAACACATTTTTTCTTTCGTCTCTTACTTTCAAATGACAAACACAGAGATAAGTAAATCTGGCTTTATGTATTGTACAGCAAATGAAAAGCATGTGTTTTCATCACATCATATTCCTTGTTGCTCCATAGAAGCTTTGTTACTGTCAAAATAGCAATGCATAGCTAGGAACAAGTACTCTGATGCAGCTTTTAAGATGTGCACACCAAAGTCAATAGATGGTTTGTGGTGGTTTGTTTTTATATTTTGATAGCAAAATAGCTTTAGTGATGTAAAAAGAAATCTAAGAAAAGTTTTTAGAGTTTTGAATGTTTTGAGGTTTTAAAGTCCTAAATCACTCTGAGTTTGCATCTTCAGCAGTTGTGGCCCAACCTCTACTCAAACGTTTAACTTTGCAAAGCATCTGAGTCACTTGGGACCAATCTGTTAGGCTCATAAATCCTCTCTGGATCTCCACACAAGAGGTAAAGAGGAGGCCAATGAGTCATCTCACAATGAGATGCACATGTTGCTGCTTGCTGGGTGGGAGCTCGAAAGGTCAGAAGGGGGCTGTAGGTTAATAATGAGGTGAACATGATCTTTTTAAGTGCCAGAGATTAATAAATACTGTTTTCTCTTAACAGAGAGACGAAGACAGATATCCTAATGATGTTAAACCAGAAAAATGATGATGGTGAAACTGACAAAAGTTTTGGATTGCTAGGTCAGAAAAGGTTTGTGAAAGAACAGAGGTATTATTCTTCACGAAGGTTACTTTATTCACAAGGAGAAACACAGATCATACATACTTAAAGAATGCCTTTTTAAGGGAACAAATATCGTTACTAAAATATCTGTGAGCAATGTTCTGCTGGGAAACCTTAAGTCCCACCTTCTAGATGTATATTACTTTTGACAAGTACCACCTTATCCACTTTAATATTGCTGAAGACCACGCTGATGGTTGTGGCCTCTTTAAGAAGGATAATGCACCCAACCACAAAGCTATAAGTCACATAAGCTTCAGATTCTCCAGATATTAATCAGATAGACTATCTGTGGCATGTGCTGGATAAACGGGTCCCATCAGTCCAGGCCTCACCACGCAAAATATTTGACTTGAAGGATCTGTTGCTAAGATCTTGTAGCCTAATACCACAGCAAAACTTTTGGGGTTTAGTGGAGTTGATAGTCAGAGATAGAAGAGTCAGGCCAATAAGACATGCCCAGAAAACCTTCAACGGAGAAACCAGTAAGACAATCTAAATCAGATGTGCAAGCCAGCTCTGCATCTCACTAAAAATAAATTGTCTTTGCATGCTTTTTGGTATCTTACAGACTCACATGCAGGAAAACTATCAAGAGGCAGAAGAAAAAGTTAATAGATTGAGTTAAAAACAAGGATTTTGGGTTCTGAGCTTCATCCAGGAGGCATTTGTGGAAGGAGCGATAAAGCGAGGATCTTTGCAGTTGTTCAGGATGAGGTAATTGAGACAGGCAGGTGAGTAAATGCTGACAGGTGAGTGTTGAGTGTGCACTGGGATCCAGGCAGTGACAGAGGATGACAGTGGAACAGAAGAGTTTTCTAAGTGAGTGCTGTATTTCTTTCGAGGTGATCTCAGGTAATCGTTTACAAACCATGAGAAGCACACAGAGGAAAGGTGGGGTAGGTAACAGAAAAGTATTTCAGGTAATTCATAAAGAGGTTTGGGACTACCACTTCTTATATCCAGGGCTCTTGATTAGGAAAGCTAAAGCTGCAGATGTGTCACATCCAGCAAGATCCGCCTTGTCACACCTAAAAAACCCAACACCCAGAACCATGACAGGTAAAGCATAACTCCGAAAGAGCCAGTATTTTAATATTACAGCTTTATTTCACTCAAAAAATGTTCAAATGTTAACTTTTCTTCTGTTTTTATACCCACAGTTAGAGATTTATGTCATGTTTAGGTTTAGACAGGACCCAAATGCAGAGGAATTCAAAAGCAAATATTTAATTAAACAAGGGAACAAAAACACTAACAAAATCTCAGGGGAACCAGGAGACCAGGAAACATGAAAAGACATGGAAGGACAACAAGGGATGATTAGTGACTGAATGAGGGCTAAATATATGCTGAGGAGGGAATAAGGAAGTGACAGAGAAGACCAATAACCAATTAGTGAAAGCAGATGCAGGTGAGGGCAATGAGTGAAACTGGGTAAGGAGCAGAGTGGCAGGGAGACAAGAAAGGCAAGGAAAACAGAAAGCACTTAAGAAACTAGAAACTATCTAAAGATAAGACTAAGTAGAACTCTAAGGGAAACTTAAGGAAACACTGGAGAGAAGGAAGAATTAAATAAAGAGATAAACTAAGGAAACACAAATGAGAAGGTGGACATAGACAGAGGTGAAAACATCTAAGAGCCAGGAGAAATACAGAAACAAGGAAGTGCCAGAAATAACTAATAAAGACAAAGAATAACCTAACATGATAATAGAACTAAATAAGGAAAAGAACTAACAAAACACAAACACCTAAGAACTATCACAATTTAACCATATTGTTCAGTCTTGGAATGCTATTGGATAGGTAATTTGCATATCGATTCCCCCCACAGGGTTACAAATTACTGCATGACATGAGCGTTCATGAGCTTTCAAAAACATCAGATAATAATCGTTCAACTTTTATTGATTGAATAAAGATTGGATTTTTCAACACTTGTCAATACACTGCAGTGTATATTGTAACGAAATGTCAAACGGGTAAATTCTTATGTATGAATCATTAATAATAATTGTTCCCAGCACCCTTCAAACCACACTCAAGTTCTTGGTTATTGTTCCCGGCAATTTCAAAAACAAACCAATGCCCTTGAAAGGAAGCCGGATGTGTTTAAATTTTTTGGATCTTTTAGCCATTCTTCATGCAGTCACACAGGTTCAATTTAAGTAATTTCTTAATTCTAAGGACTAGCCAGTAATCTGTGTCTGAAAAATTACATTTAATTCATGTTTAAATCGGGTGGGTGGATGGGGGATTAACTATTTACATAGGAATAAGTTGGTTTGGAAACATGCTACTCATATTAACTAATTGTCTAAAACTTAATTTTGTATTTACAAAAGGTATTTTTATGTGACATTAAAATCTGACATGTATGACAAAAACCAAAAACCTAAGAAATCTGTCAGGGGGCAAATATATTTTTACAGTAGTATCATTTTGCACAATGTATGTGGTAGAATGACTAAAGTGTCTCTGCTTCCTAGTTCCAGATAAGCATTTGCAACTTTGTCTGTCGAGGATTTTTCCAAAGAACTGCAAGCTCTGTTTGCTGCCTAAATAAACTGCTTGTTAGGTATCTAAACAACAACATGCCATCTAATATAGTCCAAGTAAAATCAAGGTGAAAACAAGGAAAGTTAATCATCACTCATCAGCTTAAACATAAAACATTATAACACACACAAGACCATGTATATCTATTTTCATGTCTATTTTGAAGAAACCTAACCTTACTTCTTCAGTGAATGTTTTTATTTCTTTCCCTTTTTGACATGTTGATTGTTTCACATCCTGTATGTTTGGTAGCGGAACAGAAAACAGTTCAGTTTTTCTCCACACAGCAGAGTTTAGGTAAGGAAGATTACCTTTTGCCACTTCAAAGCGGCTCAGCTGTTTCAGCATCTGTTTTACGGGATAAAACTGAAATTGCTTCTGTGCAAATATGTGCACAAAACCTGTCAGTATTCTTGAAATGTTTCCTCTGCAGCTGTCAGTTTTATGATAACTTCGTAAAGATTTGAACTACAATAAGTTGCTGAGACTAGCTGGATTTTTTTTTTTGGGGATTGTGTCTGTGGCTAAATAACTGTATATGTTTAAGATTTCTTTTTTTGGGGGGGTCAGAGGTCCGATCTTGTTTGAGATCTTGTGTATTGAGAAGAGCTGAAGATGAACTGAGTTCAAACAGTAACTGTAAAACTACTGATGGCTTGACTGCTTTAAGAACAAGAAATGATGTAGTGCTATATATTAGAAGTGTCGACTATGGATAAAAAAGGCCTTATAAATTCCTGTGCTAATTACTGACAGTAATTAGCACAGGAAGTTCCTCCTCCCCCACCAGTGATGGCTAATGTATGTAGCAGTCGATAGAAAAAAAAAGCAACATACTGATAATCAGGATAAAACACCTCCTCAAGTTACCGTCTGTAGCAAAGATGCTAATTTACAATTTACATTTAATTTGACTACAAATCACACATGAAAGCAAGAACAAAATGAACAAATCAATTTAATAAAATGCTAAGCTGTTGGTGTGAAGCTAATAGACATCTACACGTAAAAAATTAAAAAAACAAAAAACTAGAAATTAATTCAGAATTATGGCAAAACAGAGCAGCTTTCCAGACAAGGTTCAAGTTTATTTACATCATCGTAAATTATAGCAGGTGCAATTATGCACTTTTGTCCCAAAGGCTTCCTAACTGGCCAAGTATGTTAGCATTTCTAAGAACAGTTTTACTTTCATCCAAATGTGTACAAACGAAGAACATTTTCTGAAACATCAAGTATATTCATTGTTTATGATGCCCACTGCATCATAAATTGCATGTGTATCAGGATGAATGGTAAGATACTCCAATTACTGTCTGTTGCAGTATCACGTAAAGTTTCTTCTTTTCTTACTTGATGAATATTCAGTGATCACATGACCATCTTTGGCTCAATATTTAAAGCTCTATAGCACTCTCCAGTGCCCTCAAGTGGTCAAACAGTTACTAGTTGAACTAATGAGAAAATAAGTTCAACACTGCTACTGTGTCAGCTGTATCAAGCATTGGGTTTACAAAGTTGAGTAAATCTTCATCATTGCAGACAAACTGTCTGCATTGTGCAGCTTGAGATAAACTAACGTTACTATTCATTCACTTCAACTCAGTTTATTCATATAGCGCAGATTCACAACAGATGTCATCTCAAGGCACTTTACAAGAAAAGTCATTCAAATACAATCATACAAACATTCCAGTTAGTTTAAAGTTTGAGTTAGTTTCCTATGTAAGGAATACCAGCAGATTGCATCAACCCCATGACTTGAGGTTGGGTCCCGTTGATGCAGACTTCCAACCACTGCAATGCAATCCCTCAGCAATCCCTCATACTGAGCAAGCATGTAGCGACAGTGGAGAGGAAAAACTCCACCTTAACAGGAAGAAACCTCCAGCAGAACCTGGCTCAGTGCAAGCGGCCATCTGCTACGACCGTCTGTGGGTTTGAGAAGACAAAGCAGAGACACAGAAGGAGCAGAAGATCTGATATAAGAGAACTTTCTGTGTTAAAGAAAGTGAAAAGTTGATAACAGGAGACGGGAAATGTTCAGCTGTCGAGACCATCATCCCAGTTGATGCCCCCCCCGTCCCTGTCCAAACAGCATTGTAGCTAAGCAGGATACCAGACCAAGTGTAACTTCTATGGAGAGAAATACACTGAGAGAACACAACAGTCAAACGGTCAAAATAACAGCTTTGTAATAAACTTGAAAGTAGTAGAAAAGAAAGTAGCAGAGTGAAGAAAAGTGGTCGGTCTGTCCTCCAGCAGTCTGAGCCTATAAACTGTTTTTCCAGATTAAATAGGAATCCTCTAGGTGTGTAGAGCGCCATTTTCTCTCCAATTTCCTAGTATTCTGCTTTAAAATACGCAGCTCTACATCAAACCAGGGAGTCAGCCTCCTATGAGTAATTACTTTCTTTTTTAAGAGGGCTACACTATCTAAGGTCAATGCTACTATGTTTGTATAGCTCTTCCATAAATTATTTAGCAGTGATGCTTTTATGATATATATACGGCATCCCTAAGTCACTTAAAATTAGTCACTCTTAAAATTAGTGTCAGTATGTCTCACAAAATTACAAAGGTGAAGAGGCAATTCTACATAATATTTGAAAAACGCATTTAGGTAATAACCTTAGATAATGAAAATGACAAAAATTCATTATATTCAAATTCGTCTTTACTTAAAATATTTCAGTTGCTTTTTGATGTGAAGGCTTGGCTGCAAAAAAAACGTTTCAAATGTAACCGTTTTTGGTTCTGTGCATTTTAAAGATAAGACTGTGTCCCTGCTTTCTATTGAAAGCACCTATTGCCTTTCAGGTTTGGTCTGGAAATTGCCAGAGCTTTTGTCTGACAGTAGAAGACACACATGCATGCGTACAAGCTCCCATACATAAACAAATATCCCCCCACCACCTTGTTGGAACACTCAGGTTTGATTGATGAGGAAATATATGGCAAATTGCAGTGTCCATCCTGATGGATGACATCATTTGGCCCAATGTGCTGATCACATATGCCTAACCAGAGGCTTGTCCACCCCTTCTCCCTCTTCCTCCGCTCTCCTTTTGCTTCCAATTGATCAGTGGAAGTTTAGCACATCAGCTTCTTTTGAATTTAACGCATGAGGAGGGAAAGCAGTTGACGCGGCTCTTTACTGTCCATCCTAGTCGCCTGCCGCCCTCCCCTCCTTTGCACTCCACAATCTATCTTTATCTAGAGGGGGTTCAGGCGATGACAGATCCAGTGGTGCTATGTTTGTTTATCCACGTATGCAGACAATCACTCTGTGTTTAATGGCCCATCTGCTTTTAGAAGGATTATTGTTTACACATGCTCAATTATAGGGGTTGTCTGAATGGAGAATTATTGAGTAGGAGAAACGAAGAAAGATGGCCAGTGATTGTCAGCCCTTGATATCTTCTGTCAGTGTTTGTTCTAATCATCTGACTTGAACAAATCTAAGTGTTTCCAAGAAGTTTTGAGGCCTGTTCAAACACTAGGTGTTAACTTAAGAGAGACATATGGAAATAAATGGGAAAAGTCTTCACTTTTGCCACAAGATGATGAGAAGATCTTTACAATGTGTAAAAAAGTTTGGAAAATACATTTGTGCACATTACTACGAGTGAGTGTTGCTTTTCCAAATCTTGTTCTGCCAGAAGCTCATTTTCTGGAAGCCATCCAAGCGCCACCTCATATTCAAATAGTCTGACAGGTGGGGGGTAAAAAAAAAGAGATAGTTGTGGCTTGGGGTATGAGAGCTTGGGGGGGGGGGGGGGTGGAGATGTCTTGATTGATGGGCCCAATGGCAAGCGGCTGTGGATGAGTTTATGAGCCAGAGCAAATCTGAATATTGAGAACACGGACATCATGTCACGCTGGACATATTAAGAGTTATTTGACAATACGTTATGTTGGAGATCTGTCACGCAAAAAAGATGAGCGGGCCCTCCCCCGTGAGGCTGAAATTACAGTCTGCAGCACAGCGAGGAGCTCCCACTTTGTCAATCCTCTGTGGACACACCTGGCAAGAGGGCCACTGACCGGGGGGAGCCATAACTTATTCGAGTTTTCAACATGGAATCTACTGTCAGTTTGGTGTCTCAGGTTCTTACTTTGTTATTTTACTTTTGAATGCTTTCTTTTCATAATAAATGCAGATTTTGGTTTAGAGTTAGTTCTACACTTTGGTTTAAATACATCACACATGACAGCAGAGAATGATAATCTAGGATAAAACTGTATTCTAGCTTATAATACATTGTGGTTTACTACTGAATGGAAACAATCTTTCTTATGTCAACCAAGGCCCATACCCAGGCTATTTTACACTTGAAATGGACATGGTGCTAACAAATGGCTCCCACCTGGGGCTACTGGATCAGGATTAACCATTTTGGCTCTGCTGCAGCTAATCTTAGCTTTCTAAATGGAGCACTGCCATATTTTGACCCTCAAGGAATCTTCATCTTGTTATAAGATCGCTGTAATGGAACTGATATGCATTTCACCTGGTCTTTAACTCAAAGTATTCATACAGTTCATTTGTTTGGTTTTCATATTTCAAGTGTCAATTTGTTGCTTTTTGGGGGGAGGGCTGATTTTAATGTGTTCCTTTAACTTTTTCATATTTTGTCACATAACAACCAAACATTTGAATTTATTTTATTGAAATGTTATAATTGGCCAACACAAATTTGGACACAGTGGTAAAGTGGAAGGAAAATAATACATGGTTTGAAACATAGTCTGCAAACAAAAAACAAAAAAGCCTGATGCGCATTGCATTTGCATTTATTTACAAAATGCTATGAAACCAGCTGTCTCTAAAAGTGTCTTTTATTTGTAAGTATCATACACTTTTTGTATTTTTAATCAGTTAAGCAGCCAAGAGACCCATGGTAACTCTGGAGGAGCTGCACAGATTATCTGTTCAAATGGAAGAATCTGTTCATAAGACAACTGTTAGTTGCATACAGTGGAACACCAGTATTCGCTGGGGATAGTGACCACAGCCTCCCCAAATATCTAAAATCAGCAAATACTTGAGACCACTTCTAAAAACACTAATAACTGCCTATTTTAATAGTTTACATAACAAATATACTTTAATATGCATTAATACACACAGTGGTAGTCTTGGCACTACCGCAGATGCTAATATAAATGTTTCAATATTTAATGTAAGCTCTATGAAAAAAATCAGCGATTAGGGGGAATATTCCACAAACATTCCAGGATTAATTTGGAGTTACGTTCCACAGAAAAATCCACGAATAGACAGCAAATACTGAACCGCAAACAGGCGGGGCTCCACTGTATGTAATCTGACCTTTTTGGTAGAGTGGCAAAAGGAAAGTCATTGTAAAAAGAAGCCCTGTTTAAAGTTCACCACAATCTATGAAGGGAACATAGCAAACAAGAAGCAGCTCTCTTCAGATATCAAAGCAGAAATCTTTGTCCCGCATTCAAAGCTAACACTGGACCAGTGGCGTCTCTGGCATGTTAGGTGGGGCACAGCAACTTGACACCAAAGAGCGGCAAGTAATTATTCTGTGATGCATACAATCTGACATTGATCAATAACATTGACTGCTAGTTTATGTGATTAATTTAATATTGATTCAATATTAAATGAACCACATAAAATAGCACACATCTACACTTTTTCTCTATCGAGGAAGGTAGCTGGATCTCAGCTTGGGGCAGTGGCATTTGTATGAAAAGCGCTTTATAAATAAAGTTTGAATTGAATTGATTTGAAGCATGCTGTGCAAAGAGCTCCTCAGCGACATCTGGTGGGGCCGGGCCCCAAATGCAGAGACACCACAGCACTGGGCATCAACCAAAGCAAACCATTCCCACTGTGAAACACAGTGGTGGCAGCATCATGCTTGATGAATGTGTTTCTTCAACAGAGACATGGAGGCACACTGCTGCTGTAATGAAAGCAGCGAACCGATTCAAGACAGCTGAAAACAAATGCTAACTTTATTTGTTAGACAATTGTGTAAAGAAAATGTAAAAGCATGTATCCTTCTACTTCACAGTTATGCATGGTTTGCAATAGTCTATTGCATAAAATTCCCAAACAAATAATTGAGTTTTAGTTAGAAATCTGAAAAAGTGTGAAAATTTTGGTAAAGAGCACATCTAGTGTGTTTCTTTTTAGCTTGCTTTGTATGGACTCAACATGACAATAAAAGCTGGAGTAACTCCAAGGTATTAATCGGATATTCATTTAGATGTGAGCCATGTCCCTCAAATGGTGGAGGAAATAAATCATTGGCCCTTTAATAATAATCAATGCCTAATCCCCCACCCAGCATCCCCCTCTCCCTCCCGCACACACACTTTCCTCATGTATCATATGCTTTTGTGTTTCCGTGTAGATGTGTGTACGCTATACTGTGTGCTGTTTCTATGTGTACTATGTGAGCAATGTTTTTTCCTCTTGGGGTGTGTTTGGTTGACCCCCCTACTCGACCCCTCTTTCTCTAAGGACAGCCAGCTAAGAACCAAGCAACATATCAAAGAGCTGGGGGGGGGATGCACAGCCCGGCCACTGGGTTTCTGGCAAAATCATCTCAATAAATAAATATCACAAGACAACGCTGGAGGGAAAAGCTTTGATGTGAGGGTGGGGGGGGGGGGTTGAGCCCCATTCTCTCTTTTCTTGCTCACTCTTTTGCAACCTCAACGCAAGCGCTTCTCCTCTGGTGTCTTCACTCACCGCCAAACCATCACCACTTGCTCTGACAAAACGGCTCATGTGTGAGTCTCGTTCGATTGGGCCGAGGTAGTTTGCACCAGAATATTTCAAGAAAAGCTTATATTTTCTTCCACAATGTTCAGAGGCTCGGGTGAGAAAGAAAATGTTAGGAAAAGGTATTACAGTTTACTTGCAGTCATTTCCAAAACACAAGATGTATTGAGAAACCATAGGTTGTTGATTTTTCATGAAATTGTTCTTAGGATGGGAATACTGAAACAATATCCAAACAAATACCTGAGTTGCATAGATCCACAGCTCAGGTGAAAGAATCTAGCAACAGGACACCTTTTGCTGTGCACTTCACATACTAAATAAAAGTCTCACAAGAAGAAAGCAAAAAAGTTATAAAAGTCAATTTGCCATGTAGAGGACAACATGTGGAACATCTGGTTAGATGAGACCAGAATTAAAACGTTTTTAATTCAAAGTCAAGTCAAATCTTTTATAAAGCACTGTAACAAACAGCTTGAGTGCTGTACAGAAATATGAAACAAAAAAATACAGCAAACAAAGAGCCAACATGGAATAAAACAGGGGAAAAGTAGAATATAAATACTAAAAAGACAATGTAGAAATACTAAAAAAGTTACACCACAGCCTATTAAAAACATGGAGGTCAGTCACTGAAAGCTAAATTAAATCAAGCTGATGTAAAGCTAAATTAAAACAATGGGCTTTCAGTCGCGTTTTACAATTAGTTATTGAGGTGGACTGGACTCAGCAGACCGCAGGACGGGGTTGTTAGTTATTGAGCAACTCTGAGAAATTGTGAAGAGCTTTGAAAACCAAAAGCAACATTTAAAACTGAATTTGATAAGGCACCGGGAGCCAGTGCAATTTAACTAGAAGAGGACTGATATGAGATTGTCTGTCCATGTTTGTCAGAAAACATGCTACTGCATTTTGGACCTTCTGTAGATAGGGCTTTTTTAGACCAAAAATCGACAGAATTTGCGTAATCAAGTCTAGACGGGATGGGTGCATGAATAACTGATTCCAGATGTTTTATTATAAGAATGTGTTTAAGCTGGGTAATGCGACGGAGTTGAAAAAAACAGGAGTTGATAGTGGCATTAACTTGAGGTAGCATAGACAAATCGGAATCAAGTTTAACTCCAAGGCTGGTTACACAGGACTTGAGATTAATAGATAGAGATGAGAGATCCGGAATTGGGGTGGCATAATTCTTTGAAGTAAAAATAATAGCTTCTGTTCTTCCATCATTTAAATTGAAAGCCAGCCAGTTTATAACCTCCAATAGACAATTCAAAACAGAACATGTTCATGAGAATTTATGGAAAGGTAGATTTGGCAGTCATCAGTATAGATACCGGTAGTTATTTACTGCATTTCTTCTTAGAATATAACCCCAGGTGGAGTATATAAATGGAAAAGAGATGGGGGCCCAGTACTGAACCCTGGGGAAGCCCCCAGGTAAGAGGGAAAGATGAAGAACAGTTATTTATATGGACACTGAAGCCTCTATCAGCTAGGTATGAGCGAAACCAATCCAGTGCTACCCTCTTGATACCAACCCAGGAGTTCAGACGCTCAATCAGGATGGTGTGATTGACAGTATCAAACGCTGCTGAGAGGTCAAGGATTTGAAGGACTTCCTAAGATGTCATTTAGTATCCGAATTTAAGCAGATTCTGTACTATACAAAGGTCTGAAATCAGACTGTAAATGATCCAATAAACCATAATCCTCCAGACTGCATTAATGGGTCATACACAACTTTTTCAATTAAATGGTCATTTAGTAATGTGGAATAAAGTTTGAGGGGCTGTTGCTATCTAAGCCTTGTTTATTCAACAGCCGCTGGACGACTGCATGCTTGAAAACAGATGGAACAACACCTGAGAAAAGACATGATGTTGTGAATAATTGGACCAACTTCTGGGAATACCTCAACTAACAATTTAGAAGGAATGGGGTCCTCAGGGGAACCTGAGGATTTCATACCTAGAACTAGCTTCTGTAATGCAGAAAGCGAGATATGATTAAAAGCAGAGAGAGAGCCCAAATAGGGAGGCTCCAAATTATCTGAATACACTGAGAAAATAATCATGAACCTAATGTCCTGCACTTTCTGAAAGAAATTCTGGCAATGAACAGAGATCCGGCGAAAGTTGAGAAGGAAAGGTTGACACATTTTTGGAGAGCACATAGTAACAGTGCTGTAAAGGGCACGGTGGGCCCGTGATGTAAGGAAATGAGCTGTCTAAAAACAATCTTTAAGGTAAAACATGGTAGTGGTAGTATGCTGTAGGAATGTATTTTTTAAAGCAGGTAAGAGGTGATAAAAAGATGGATTGGGTTAAAGTCATGGAAATTCTAGAAGGTACCGTATTGAAGGATGGACTGAAACTGTGGTGGAGATACATCTTAGTGATGTTTGGTTATTAGAAATCAGAGAAAAAAAGGATCACATCTGGGGTACCTCAGCGCTCCGTTCTAGAGCCACTTTTAATCAACATCTACCTGATATCACCTTTCCCCAACTTCCAGGATATCAATACTGATGACTAAGACCTTGAATTTCTGTTTCACTATTTAACCATAGTTCACTAAAGGGAATGAGTTGGTTTATTTGTAAAATACCCCTGAGACAGAAGTTTCACCAACTCAATGAAGAACCAAATAACGTCTATAAATAAATCCACCAACTACATCTTAAAAACATTGCCAAAATGTTGGGTTTCCTATCAAAGCAGGACACAAAAAGTAATCCATGTGTTTATTTCCAGTAGGTCTGATTATTGTACTGATGTCTTCATTGGTCTCTCTTAATTATCAATCAAGCAGCTTTAGCTAATTGAAAATGCTGCTTTCAGATCCTCGACTAAAATTGAAATCATAATACTGCAGTCCTCAAATCATTACCTCATTCCCTGTTTGCAGAAGCATTGGATTTAAAATTTTGTTGATGGTCTATAAAGCACTCAGTCATCTTGGACCCAAGTGTATTTCAGAGTTACTGCTCAGGTGCAAACCTGAGGTAGATGCCTCAGGATATCAGAGGGAGACAGCATTTCATTTCTACAGTCCTCTGCTCTAAATCCAACTGCCTAAAAACCTGAGACATGCAAAAAAATGCCTTTAAATTAGGGCTGAAAATATCACTGTTTAATGGAGCTTACCCAATAAGTTAAGAGTTCTAGTCTATCATTTTGGACCATGCATTAGCTTTTTAATTCCGTAACATCATCATTTTTATGTTTTTTTATACGTGAATATGTCATTTTATGTCACTTTCTTCCAGTAAAGTACTTTGTGTTACCATGTGTATGAATGGTGCTCTACAATAGACGTGCCTTGCCTTTTTTTCTAACAAGACCAACAACCCCAAACATGCAGCAAGAGATACAATAAAATGGTTTGCAAGGCACTGTAAATGCATAGTCATAAAAATGTATTGCAAATTACAAATAAAGCTTTACATGTTCATATAAATATGTCAAATTAATCACTTTGGTCTAGTGAATGACAACTACAAGTATACATTAAGCTTAAAACTTTGATACAACAATGTAATGCAGGTACATTGAGCTCTGAAATGGGTAAATAATCATTTCCTCTTACTATTGAGAGCCACTGAGTGGAATGTGGATTCAAGTGTTTGTGCTGGGTCACATCAAGCAAGACAAGGGTTAAACTGCCTATCTCAGGGGAGCATGTTATCGAGTGTTGACCAGCCCAAATTAATTTTCAACAAGCCTCTTTAGGGTAACAATAAAGATAGATTACTATCGTAAACAGAGTGCCTTATGTGCTTTAGGTCCTGTAAAAAGATGAATGGCCTCTTAATAAGCCTCCTACTCAGTCAGACTACAGCGTAATGCTGTTGCTGTAAATTTTTTTGTAGTTATGTGCATGCACATCCACTTTAGCATCTAACATAAAAGTATGTTGACAGAAAATCTTTTTTGCACCCAACTTCTTTTACCGGTGGCACTCAGCACAGTCATTATTTCCAAAGTCTTATCCTCACATGGATTTAAATGTGTCTGTGTAGTTGATGTGCCTCGGCTGAGGAAGTCAAACAGCCGAGTTAAACAAGAGGCCTCATTGTTAATTTGAGCATCCTGGCTTATTAGTTTGGTTTTGATCTGTTGGAGGCGGCTGGGTGTCATCCCATCGCTTGTTTTCTCTCTCCCACTTTGAATGGTACAAGTGACAAAAGGCCTCCCACACACAGTAGCTGGCGCAGTGTGATCGCTGCATGCTGAGACACAGGGAGGTGTCAGCGCTAATCTCCTTTAAAATGGCTCTCTTGTCTTACATCCCATGCTCACAGCATCGCCTCAGCTCTGTAATTGTGTCTACTCGATGAGACTTGCTGTCCCACTTTCACGCCACTTTTGTTTCAAACGTTTGAGCGTGCTCCACTGAAGTAACGTTGCATTGCACTTGACTAAGGAGTTGAAATTCAGTTAAATGTTTTTACCTCCTCTCCTCAGCCATATCGGTGTGTCTTGTGCTTTCTAATCTCCCATTACTAAAAGACGGAGTAAGGAACTACACCAATGAAATCTGATCCTATTGTCAGTCTGAAAATACCTAGTTAGGGAATACATTCAAGAAAAGTGACTAAGACTTAAATTTCTCAGAGTTTAGGAATACTAATTGACAACTACCTCTTTTCCAGATTTTATATTCAGTATCCTCCAGGAAAAAAGTTTAGGATTAGAGATTTTATTTTAAAGTGGTCATGTTTTCTTTTTGGGATCTAAAAAGAAAAAAGTCTGCACCATTTTTAATGGTCCTTTTTACACTCCTGTTTTGGGTGCGTTAGTGTCTTACTCATGCCTGCCATAGCAACGACTGGAAAGCTGTGCACTGCTAGCATTGGCCAATATACTAATGTTGACATTTTAATCTAATGATTGAATAAAAGTTGCTATTATTGCAATGATCAGATTCAGTCATTGTTAGCTAACATGCTAGTGCTGGTATATATGTTAATGTTAGCATTTTTGCTAATATCAGCATTTTAGGCTAACTAAGATTTTAAACAGTGTTGTGCCTGAACAAGTACATTAAACGATCGTTCATGAGCTCTTTCAGATTTTTTGTGAATGGGAACTGAACTCAATGTATTTTGTCTGATGAACGTTATAGTGAGCGCACTTATTCTGGCGTTTGTGAAAGGCGCACTCTCGCAGTATAATTTTGTTCAAGAAAGTGCCAGATTTCCATGGAGCCTTCCAGACTAAAGCCCGGCTAAAGCCAGGGCTAAAACAATACGCAGTAGCGTCTACTCTTTATCATGTCTATGCTGTTAACAATGGGCCTTAATAGGGGGGAAACATCAAATATGGCAACACTAGTCACCCAGTCACACCACACAGATTGCGAAGCATTTAGGGAAATTCCAACGAATGCAGCAGGAACTACATTGTTCGTTGTTTTGTACTTTTGAGTATTCCACTTTGAGGTGCATCCTTTGTTTCCTTCCAGAAGTATGGACTGAATGGGTGACAACAATTGGAAAATGCCAGTATTCTGAGAATAACAGCTTGCCAGAATATATTGAAAAAACAAACAAACTATGAACTAGTTCATTTTTAGTACTCTTTTTTTTCTAAATGTGAACAATGAGCTAAACTAGTTCATTTTAAAATGTGTGAACTGAACTTTGAACTAGTTCATAAAGGAATTGAACTTTCCAAACACTGGTTCTAAACTGGTTCCTTTATAGAACTAGCATCAGCCCTGGTTTTGCACTGGAATCACTTTTATGGAAAAATAGCGAAATAATCAGACCACCTCTGGTATAAAACGTGAAAAGTAGGGCAACATCCTCGCTAGCACTAATAATTAAAGCACTGAACCAATTCACCACAATATGTTTGTACGAAAAAGTCAACAACTATTTTTTTTAAATGCAAACTTTGAAGCTGTGGCTCATTAGACTTTTAAAATGCTCCTTTTCTAATCTCATGTAGCAGCTAGCTGTGCTGCAGTACTAATACTAGCTTGTGCATAAACAGGAGCACCAAGTGGAGAATCGTTTTTAAGCTGGAATTCTTTTGTTTCTGTCTTGCTCTATAATAAAAAACTGAATACGGTTACCCTGTTTATGATTAAATATGATGTTACTGCTGCTGCTTATGCAATATTTTTGCTGATATAAAGTGCCATGATCTGCAGTCTCCACAAGGGAGGGCTGCAGCACTAGCCAATCCTTACTTTCAGTGTTGATGTTACTTTTGTAGAGCAGTAGTGGAGTGTCACAAACTCTTGTTCATGCCACAATTCTATCATCATAGGGAGATCAAAATACTATGGATTCTTTTTGTTTTAGGTGAAGCCAAGGAAAACTCTCCTCTAAGCAGTGAAAATGACCTTCAAATACTCTCTCTCATTGGTGTTATTGTATGTAAATCATAAAAGATAACAGCCCTTTTTAATTTATTGTATTTTCTAAGACATTTGTGTCAAGCTAATTATCTTAGAAATATTAATACAGAAATACAAAATTATTAAGGTTCGGGAATGTTTCTAAAACAATTGCTGCCGTAGTGTTTTCTCACAGTGGCAGTCGCCCTCTTGTGAAGACAGTCTGGGTCTGCTTACTTATTATTTATGTCCTGGAAGGCAAAGTGCTTAGTGAATACATTTTCTTTCTGCAAGAAAAATAATCTGATTTTAATTCAACTTTCTTTTGTGCACATTGGAAAACCAAGTTACTTCTTCTCCTGCATACACACTCTGGCTTAATGGAACAACTGACTCATTTAGCCATTTAAAAACATGCTTAGATTTTTTGACTTCAAGTCCCTTCAGTCTCTTAAATGCAACCTCTTGAAAAACTACAACAGACTCACTGCATTGATAGCATCTGTGTTATAAGACAGAAGAGGTCAGGGTCAGTTCAACAGCATTGGCTCTTCTGGAAGACGGAGAAACGGGGAAGGGGTGTTTGATGAAGAGGTTAGGAGGAGATGGAACCACATGGCTTTATTATGTCTGGTATTTTCTGTTCCTAATCCTGCAGTAGAGTTTAGCTTCTGTCTTTTCTGCTGGATTCTCTCAAATATGAAAAAAAAAGCCAAAACTGAGGTAGCTTTCCCAAGGTCACTGGTTTTATGGTGAGAAGTAGATGATACATCTGGACTTCATTATAGGAGGCTGGAAAGTGCTTGCCTATCATTCCTACTGTCTGCTGAGGGAAACGGAATCAAGCTTTGCAGGGGAGGTGTTAAATCTTTCGCCATGTTTTGGGGGCTTCTGCCTTCCATCCTCCTCTTTCTTTCCTCTTTTGTTAGTTGAACAACTTTATCTTTATCCTTTTATCTGCCACTGAAGAGCTACGTATTTATGCAGAAAATCTTAGTTTTGGTATGCTTGTCAGGACTGAAGCAAAGACTGAAGCATTTGTCAGTCTTTTTACTTCAAGTCTGGCTTGCTAGGATTATTCCCCATGTTTCCCCCTTTTTCCCACTTTGTTCAGAAAGTTTCTTCTTCCTCTCCCATGCCTCGCTGTTGCCTCGGAAAAGTCAGAAATCTCCCTGTCTCGCCCTCAGGACAGAGAGCACCTAGCCACATGCCTTGTAGGCTCGCCAGGAGCTCAGCACCTCTGAACTGACTGATTGCCACTCTGAAAAAAAAAAATAGACATAGAAAAACCTCCCACACTGCTGTTGCCATTGTGACATTTGCTGCCACATGTGCAAAGAAGAAGAACATCAAAGAAGGTTTTCCACACCTTCATCAAGCCCTGCTCTCCGTCTTTCATGCACTGTGTTCTGTTCCTGCTGAAGATTTTGCAGAATGCATCAAACAGATACATTTTGATTGTGTATTAGAGTCAGTGCACTGGACTGTGAGGCTAAGAGGAAAAATCAATGTGGTCCTAAGTGGGAGCTCAGGCTCAATGTGTTGGTTTCCATTAAAGATAATCTCTTCATTGCGGCAAATACAGCAGGGAAATTAAGTATTGAACACATCAACGTTTTTATTACTAGATGTTCCTCATGGATCTATTGACATGAAAATAAAACTAGATGTCAGTAGCAACCCTACTCCACACATAAAAAACTGAAACAAATAAATAAATTAACTGCGATACACTGGGATGACATAAAGAATTAGAATCGAACAAATGAAGAAAGGAAGATGCAATAAGACATAGAAAGCCAAAAATACAACTTTGCTCCCTATAAGTGCAAATCAATATGACCTGGATTAGATTTAACAAGTGGCTTTGAAAAAAAGGCTGTTACAAAGATACTGCATCATGATGGGTAAAGCTAAAGTGCTCTCTTCAGACCTCTGTGAGCTTACAGTTGCAAAACATAGTGATGGTACTAGTTACAGATACATTTCAAATTTGTGAATGTTGGGGTCATAATCAAGAAAGGGAAAGCACATAATTTTGACACAAACATCCAAGAGTTTTCCAAGAGCCTAACCCGCTCGCAAAGAGCTTCATAAACACTTGTACTCAGCAGGTACAGGTGTTTAAAAGAAAATGCATTGAACACTATGGCTTTTGTGCATGTTCATTTCATAAGACTCCACTGCTGAAGATAAAAAGTAGCTTGTTTAAACTTATTTAAAGCATTTGGAAAAACCAATGAAATACTGGGAAACTATGGCGCATGAGACCAAAATTAAAACAGAAGGAACGATGAATGGAGAAATGCATTTTCACGCTCTTGATGAGAATCTGAAGATGAAGCTACGGGGAATTTTTCAGTAAAGCAATGATCCTAAACACAACCACGGAATCTTTTTTGGTCTCAGAAAAACAGAAAATAAAACTGCACGAAAGGCCTAGTCAATCACCAGTTTAAAATTCAATCGAAAAAAAAATCACTGAAATAAACTTAAGCTCATCACTAACATTAGAGGTCTGTTTGTGTGGAAGAATAGGTCAAAATCAAACTTGAGTGGTTGATGTGCCTAGTTTCTTCATACAAAAGATCTCTTGAAGTTGTCATGACCAAAAAAAGACTTCGGTAACTTAATTAATGGATTTGTTTCGATTTCTGTGTGTGTTTGTATTACTTGGGTTGTTGCCAACATATAATGGGAATTTCACATCAGTGTGATCATTAGAAGAAATACATTTACCAGGAATGTTAATGCATTACTTTTTTTCCTTGCTGTACATGTGTTTTTCTGTGAAGTTCACATGAAAACAAATAAATATCTGCCTTGCATCAAGTCCTTTGGTAACCAACGCAAAGGGATCATATGTTTATAATTTTCTAGTGTTATAACAAGCTCAACCTGTGTTATGATCTGTTTCTTTGTTGAGAGGATGCCTTTGCAGTTTACTGATTTAAAGTAATAAAGAGATAGTTAAAAAGACTGTAATAAATTCATATTCATGTTTGCTGTTTCTTTTCAAAGTATCCTTGGCTTTTTCCATGCAAATGACATAAGGAACTACATTTCTGTCTTCATTTGATTTGCCATTGCTGGACCTTAAACCACATCAAGCAACAACAGGGATCCATTATTAATACCTGGCAGCTAAAGTTGCATCACCTTGAGACTTCCGAAGGTGAATAACAGCATAGTAGCACAACTGGGTGTTTTTTTCTTCTATTTCATTTCTTTATTTATTTCTGTTTCCCGCTAGTGAGATGTCACTTCAAAAACAACCCGACCAAGGAATGTTATTATGCTGAGAGAATGTCAGCCAGTTACAATAGGCTGCTTAATGAGGTAGTGTGGCAAACTTTCAGGCAGGCCATAATATGAATTATTTGTCATTGGCCCTGTGTGTGCATGTGTGTGTCTTTTGCAAAGGGCCCGGTGTAAAGTGGGATGAAGGCAGGCCTTGATGGAGAGATGTGGCACTAGCCTGGGGGCTCGCTCCACTGTGAGGGTAGTTAGCTTACTGCACACCTCCATCATTAGGGACTAGGGAGCTGTGCTGGGAAGGTGAAACGCAAGCCTGCATACAGGCAGTAGCACACAAACGCAACACATGTAAATATGCGGCTCTTCCTCTCTGCAGTTCTGTTTGTCCTGGACTCAAAGTGTTCCTGCTTTATAGTCCTTGCATATGAAGCAGAAACTCAGATCTTAACAGTGAAAGGAGAAAACGGTGACTTGGTTGTGATTCACCAAAGAGAAACCAAATGTTACACAGTCGCTTGGAAAAATATTCATACCCCTTGACCCTTTTCACATTTTGTCAGGGAACCACAGACTTCACTGTATTTTATTGGGACTTTATGAGCTGCATCCTGCAGTTACAGCTGCAAGTTTCTTAACATAAGGTACTTTAATTCGGTTTATGAATTTATTTCTCAATTCTGTATTGGTTTTGAATTATTTTGCACTCTCATGTTTAATCAAGTTCTGTTTAGTGATTGTTTTATTCATCCCAGTATTTTTCCTGGGGCTCTTCAGTCAAGAGCTAAAATCCACCAACACTTAAGACATAAGAGCATGGATCCACTCTGCCTTGAGTCAGTGCTTCAGGCTGGCGGTGGGCCTGTTATGATTTGGAAATGATTTATTGGCACAGTTTGGGTCCCTTTCTAGCAGATGAGAATTAAATGTGCTCCACAGCCTACTTGATTATTTTGCTCAACATGTCCATAAGGATCACAGTGCACCCATCCTCTGATGGCTATAGCTAGCAATATAATGCACTATGTCAAAAAGCTCAAATTAATTTAAATTCTTCATGACAATGAATAGGTTCAGTAGTCTCCACAACTTAATCCAACAGAGTAACTGTCAACACACACAGATTCAAGATACGGATCCTGAAAAAATCCAAAGATCCAAGTTTGTTTGGTTTCTTCTTGGGAGATGCTGATTGTGTAAAAAATAAAGAAAACACACTGATCCAAGTTTCACTCTGGCTTGTTGGCTTTAGCAAGCACTATGCTGGAATATGAAGCATTTTCATATAGTCTGAATATTCCTTCTTCAAGCAGCTCAGTCTTACCTGTTTGAGACAGACCATAAATCTGGTGATCCATCAGTCATGATGGATTGGGCACAGAGGCTGTTGTGATGAGTACAATGTTTTTTTTTTAGGGCCTAAACTAGTAAAAGCCAATTTATATTCATTGTTGTTTTTAATGTTTTTCATCTGATTGATTTCCTTGCATATTCCCCACTTATAAACGCCGGATCATGCTGCTTTCCCTTCAATTATGAGACAGGTCAGCACAGCCATCACACAGGTGATATCTAAATCCACTGTTATGCACATTAAACAGTCTACAAAGTGCATAATCAGAGCAGAAAAACTTATTTTGTGCTATCTGCAGACTAAATTGGGTGCAATGTTTTAATAGTCACAAATTCACTTTCTTTTTATGAGGTAAAAAAAAGGTACCTTGGGTCATGCTTCAGTGGAAGTCAGGGTGGGGTTAGCTGGTTCAAGTTGACCCATTGTATATCTGTCTACTTGCTGATCATTCTTGGTTGTTGTGTCAGATAGTGACAGTTTTGCAAGTCCTTGTAACCAAACCTTTATATCTATGTTTCGGCTTTAAGTAGCTGAAGAGATTTGATTAATAAAGCGACTGTTCTGGTTTAAAAAATGTGTTTAAGGCAAGTCTGAAAGTAAAATGGGATCTGACCCGGTACTGCCATACTAACGTGTCAAGTTAGAGTACTTTAACACATGGAAAGGAGACATTTACATACTCAGCAAATGGAGGATGTGTCCTCATTTCTTTCAGAACAAGTAGAACCATATAATTTCTTGACTGGGTCAATGTGAATCTGAGGAGTGAGCCTGGAGCAAGTACAGCATGAACTGAGTCTTATTTACTTTCTCTTTATTGGATGCAAATGCTGAAATCTTTTTTACATTAGAGTTCATCATTAGAAATACATTCAAGAACAGCACAGAGGCCACGGACTCTGTCGAGCCATTCCCAAACAATTACTCAAGAGCTTTTAGAGCCATTAATTTCGATTGCTGCGTTCAATTCAGGCTTCCTGAGAGAGCAGCGTATTAAAGTGCATGGGGAATGAAAGAAGCTTTGCTCTTCCCTGATGAGGGTCACAGCAGGGCTGCAGTGCACTGGAATTGGTTTCAGTGTTTTCTTTTGAACTAACCATCCAATTCAGGCCTTTTTAAAAATTTTATCTGTCAAGAGCTTTATAAGAACTCTTTCTTTCCACAGTCAGTCACAACTCGACGCTAAAAAGCACCTTTGAGACACGTCTGTACAGAGAAACTGAACAGCGGCCCAATACCCCCTTTTTCCCCCTTCTGATTTCACGTGAAACCTAATTGAGAAGAAAAGGCAGGCATCATTATGGAAGAGGTACATCTGTATCAGTAAAGCCACATCGGAATGTTTAAGTTTGTTCCTCACTAGCTGAGACAGAGGGAGCTTTTGCCATATGCTTTAGCCTGTTCTTCACCCTTTCTTCTTCCACTGTGATCTGGGTAAGGGCTTTACATCTTCGTTTATAAATAACATCCTCCAAAACAACTTTTGCTTCTTGTTTTGTGTAAACCGAGAGATGCGTTTAATGTTTTGCAATGTTTTTCTGATTTGTATTTTTGCCTAAAGCCATGGCCTTCAACATTGTTCCTCCATGCCACGCTGGCATCAAAACACATCATTTCTCTATTCAGGTATACATCCATTCTCTAGCTGTGATAGAACCGCCTCGCATACTACAACCTTATATGTTGATGGTTGACTTATTGTTTAAGGATAAATGCAGCACTTTAAATATGTATGCTGTATACAATCATACTTGAGGAAGAAGATTATTTAATTTCTTTTAAATTAACTTTTGGTTTGACCTCGTTTACACTCACATTCCCTCCATAACTAACGGCTATGGTCAAAAACAATGAGCATATTGTTATTTAGTACCATTATATTACAGAGGACTCCCACCTATTTGCAGTTCAGTATTTACGAAATTCTCCGTAGAATGTACTCCAAATTATTTGAGGAACATTTTCCTATTTGTGCATTTTTTTCTAAAATATTTGGAAGCAATTGCAGCTTCAGATGCTAAAATACTGAAATGCAATGCTAGTTGACACGCTAATGGCTGGCGTTTAGAAATCAAGGACCGGCAACCAGTTTTCTTGCTGCTGATTGGCTGTACCCCAAAGAGCAGATATAAAGAAGACTGTGGTTGTTAGTTTCTGCAGTAGTGCCAAGACGTATATATATTTGGTGTTTGAACTAATAAAATAGGCAGTTATTCGCACTTTTAGAGATGTCTCAAATATTCAGATATTTTAGCCATTAGTGGATGTTTGTGGTCCCTAACCCCGAATACCAGGGGGTACTTTCCGTTTTATACTGCCCTTTTTTAAAAAACATTTAGTCACGTTTCAACCACAACCTTATGCTGTATTGTATTTTATTGGTATATAGGCCCCGTCCACACAGAATCTTTTTGTCCAAACGAAAGTGGCCTTTTAGGGGACCCTATTTGTTTTTTGGTCTTTTTCAAAACAAGTTCCATTGTGAAAATGTTGCCCTCGCGTATTCAAGTTGACAGCAAAAACAGTCCATTTACATCACTTATAAGTCTGGACTTTGACTGAGTCAATACAAAAGTACTTTGAATCAAGCCACTTCATTGTAACCCTGGCTGTATGTTTAGGATTGTTTTCCTGCTGTAAACGGAACCTCCACCCTAATCTGAAGACTTCTGCAACTTCTTCCCATCAACTTTGATCAACTTCCATGTCCCTGCATAAGAAAGGCACCCAGAGTTTGATTCTGCCACCACCATGTTTCACACTGGGGATAGTGTTTTCAGGGCATTAGTGGCGTTAGTTTTGAGCTATGGTCTTTTGCACGTTGGCCAAAAAGCTTAATTTTGATCTCCTCTGACCAGAGCACCTTTCACAATTGCTGTGTCCTCCGAATGACAATTTGCATACTGCAAACAGAACTACTTATGGGTTGTTGTGTTTTTCCAACAGTGACTTTCTTCTTTCAATCCCTCAAAGGTTGAATTGTGGATTGCAAAACTAACAGAAGTATCAACCAACCTCTGACCTGAGCTTTAGATCTCTGCTGCTCCTCCAGAGTTACCATGGACCTCTTGGCTGCTTTTTCTATTATTGCACAAAGCCACTTCATATGTTTGCAGTTGTACCATTATGTTTCCTCTTCTAATAATGGATTGAGCAGAGCTGTGTGGAATGTAGTTGTATAACCTCACTTTGTCTTAAACCTTTCCCAAATTTAATCCTTGACCTGCCTGATTTGTGCAGGTGTTCTCTAAGACAGTGGTTTTCAACCCTGCTCCATAGGATCCATTGTCTTTCATTACCTCCACCAAGGAGCTTATGTTTTCACCAGGGATTGTCTGTTTGTTTGTTTGTTTGTCTGATAGTTAGCAACATAACTCCTACAGGTGTGGGTGGAGTTTGATGAAATTTTCAGGAAGCATATGTGATGGGTACAGGAATAAGTGATTAGAATTTGGGGGTGATCGGAAAGCCACCATTATCAAAAAAATGATTTTCGTGAATAACTACTGAACTAATAATGGCATCACCATGAATCCAGCTGCTTTAGGTATGTTTTCATAGTCAAGGCATCTACAAAAGTTACAATTAGATCACAAAAAAGGAGAAAAAGAGATCACAACATGGGTGAGGACCTAAAACATGCAGGAACATGGGTCCTGAGGACCAGGCTTGAAAGCCAATGCGCTAACAAATCTCAGAAGCCATCACAGAACAGCTGGATTTACACAAAATTACACACACTTCTGAAGGCAATTGGTTGCACTGGGTTTTATTTTTGGGCATCAGATTAAAGAGGAATACAATTGCATTTCTGTGATTTTTTTTTTTTTACAGAAAAAAACATGTATTATTTGACTTTGTGTTGGTCTATCACATAAAGCCACTAGAATACATTGAAGTAAGATGCAAAGAATTGTTAAAAGGTTAAAGCAAGTTTTTTATGTGATTATTATAGACAATAAAAAGTGTGGTCCTTTAACTAAAAATTAAACTCAACTTATTTTTGTTTATTTTAGGATGTTTAAAATATGCATTGATGTTCAATAAATTGAAATACATTTTAAAAGTTCCTTTATTTCAGTACCTCAATTCAGTGAAGCACTATATTGATTAATTACACACAAAGTTATGTTTTTAAGCCTTTTAGATAATAATATTATCTCAGGCCAATAAAAATTTAGAATCGAGAGCTCTTGCATTAATAATGTTGAGAAACTTACTGTACTACAGTGTTGAACTGTCACCTGGCACACTGTGCACTTATCCCACACGTTCTTTTTGTTGAAGTCATACTTTATGAGCAAAGGCTTCTCCCCTGTCCCCTGAGCTGTTTGGTTCTGCAACAGTCCATTCTTGGCCTTGTTCTTTTTTTCATTACACATGCTGCCTTCATGTTCTTTCTGTAGAAAGGACAGCATCCCCTCCAAAGTTATACCACTGAACTAAAGTCTTACTGGATAAACTCCCAGCTGTCTCTGCCCTGTTTCCTTGGAAGGCTTAAATTGCTGGATTTCTTGAAAACTTCAACAGGAAGAAAAAATGATCATCCAGGCAAAATTAGGATTTCTTACTGTCCTGAACAGCATGTACATGGATATGAAACTTAATAATTTAGAGTAATGCCAGTTTCTCTGAAAATTAACACAATCTAAGACTGATAAGAGTTTGACTATGGAATTACAGAGGCGGGGTACACCCTGGACAGGTCGTCAGTCCATCGTAAAAAAAAAAAAAGAAACCAGAGAGAGACTTAATTAAGGTGATCAGATACAGGTGAGTGATTGAGGAGGGAGGAGAAAGCTGCTGGGAAGGGGGCAGATTGGCAGGAGGAAATAAAACAGAAGGGAAAACAAAGGTTTAAGCAAAAACAAGACAAAAACAAGACTAGAGAGAAAATAATCTTTAATAAATAAGGTAGGAGTAACACAGAGGGGTAACAAAGAATGGTGAAATCTAAACAAATAAAGAAGAACAAAGAAGCACAAGATAAACTCAAATTAAAATCACTAATTGATTTAGCAGGAAGGAGATGAGGAAAACAGAACAGAAAGAAAACATAAGTATAAACACTAGGTGGAAATAAACTCAAATCAGAGAACAATAATCATAATGAGAAAAATAAAGTAACACAGAGGGAAATGATGATATAGGGAAACAACTAAAAAGATCAAAAGAACCCCAAAAACAATCAAACAAAAGTAGAAACATCTAAGGATTGTAACGAGAAGAGTGACAAAGGAAAACAAAGTTGTTTGTACAGCACAATTGTAATTGCACAGTTGGACCTCTACAAATTTTATTTTCTACTTTCAGTAGACCTGACAGAGTGGTACTGTTTAATGGAATAAAGAAAATATTTGTTTTGTATAATGTGTAGTTTGTGGTGTTATTACAGAATACTAAATGCTAAATGTTATAATTTCTTGCTTTTCCCCTTTTACTTAAACTAACATAAGACTAAAAATAATAAGATAAATTATGTAACGGGGCTAATTGTATCAGACCAACAAGGTAAAGGTGTGGCTGGACAGCCATTTTGTTAATCTTCCACAAGTAAACGCAAGCTCGAGTGTCTGTTTCTTCTTTATAAAATAAAATACAACACTTTACACTGATCAGGTTTAGCTGTAAGGTTTTTTAAGACATGTTTATAGTTTACTGCAAAAGTGGTTTTCATCTGTCACTCTTTGTAAATTCAGTTAATTTAAATAGAAACCACAAGGCTGCTGAAAGATTTAATATGTAAAAAAAAAATAGCGTGGTGACTGCTATATTTGTGACAGGGGGTGTCCAAACATTTTGTCAAGTTGGCCAAACTCATCAAAAGCCAAATTTCAGATATCTTGGGCTCACCGTAGAGAATAAACCAAGCTCCAATAAATATTTCACCATTACACCAAAATGTGCACAACAGATTGAAACTGTTATCACTGTCTGTTGCCCCAGACCTCTTGTTGCTGCATCATTCAACCCTTTCTACTCCACTGCTCATCCTATTTCTTCACCAGACTGTCACCAGAAAGAACAAACTCATTAAAATCTCACAAATAGCATCCAGGATGGTACACCTTCCCACTCCCAGCCTGACTGACACAAATCACTCAGCCACCATATGCCTTGCACGTACCAAAGCAAATAATCCTCTGAACTGGTTCTCCGCTTTACTCCCATCTGGCCATTCTCCTTGTATTCTATTGTGTTAAGTTGTCTGCTCTGTCCACCTGTTGTTTGTGATGTGTATAAGGGGAAGCCTAAGGGAGAGGGAGGAAAACAGAGGAAGGGATGTATGTTATACACGTTATATGTCTGTGAGAAATGTTTACGTCACCGTGTATCACCAACATCTGTGGCTGGGAATATGAAATGACGTGTGAAAAAGGTTCACTATGGAACATTAACATTAAAAATTATAAATTTTTTTAACTAGATAAATAAACCAAGCTTGCAGCGATTTAAAATCAACATTTTGTCTTTTTTTATTAGAAAAGTGATGTGTAAACCATTGTAGATCAAAAGTCTAAAAAGGGTTTTGCATGTTTTCCTCACTAAAATAGAAGGCTTCAATTTGGCAAATTATTTTGCGCTCGATTGGGGGGGGGAAACAGCCTATTCCTATAACTGAGAACTAGATTTGAGTCATCTTTCATTGAAAACTCTTGCCATATTTACCAGAGTTTAATAAATTATTTCAAAAGCAGGTTTGGGTGCATCAAAGGCTCCTATTAAGTAAAACTCACTTGATAGGTATGTTTCTAGTCACTATGAAATTAATGAGAATGAAAAAAATGTGGTTAATAAAAGAGGTGTAGTACGTAACATTTTTTTTATAGAACGAAGATTTCAAAAAACCATGACCTACAGCGTGCACTGGAGCAGTTCACTGCTGAGTGTAAAATGGTCGGGATGAGATTCAGCTAATCTTAAGTCTGAGGTCATGGTTCTTGACATGAAAAACATGGACTGCCCCCTATAGGTTGGAGATCAGACGCTGCCTCAAGCGAAGGCGCTTAAGTATCTTGGTGTCTTGTTCACGAGTAAGACGAAATGGGAGGTAAACAGATGGATTGGGGCTTAATCCGCAGTAATGCAGGCGCTGTTCTGGTCCGTTGTGGTGTGGAAAAAGTTGTGCCTCAAAGCAAAGCTCTTGATTTACCGGCCTGTCTACGTTCTAACCCTCACCTATGGTACTGAGACCTGAATCATGACCTAAAGAACGAGATCCCGCATATAAGCGGCTGAAATTAGCTTGAGAGTGGTTTGACTCACCTTAAAGATTGGGTGAGTAGTTCCGTCATCAAGAGGGAGCTCAAAGTAGAGCCGCTGCTTCTCCACATCGAAAGGAGTCAGTTGAGGTGGTTTGGGGATGCAATCGGGATGGCTCTCTTTTGTTGGAGGGACTTTATACCAAATCTGGCCTGGGAATACCTTAGGATCCCCCAGAATGAGCTGGAGGATGTTGCTGGTGAGAGGGATGATGGGGTTCCCTCCCGGACTGTTGCCAAAATGGCCTGCTCTTGGATAAACCGAAGACGATAGATGGATGAAGATTTTAAACTGTGGGTAATAATTTTTTTTTCTCATTTAAAAACCTAAAAAGCCTGCATCAACCACCTGTGATGGCAGGCTAAATACAGTATGTACAATTCTTGAATTGGAGTCTGGGACTCCACAAAAACCAGCTCAGGGATTGTAAAAGGACACTCCTGAGATAAGACTCCCCAAATGTTACCTTCTGGTCGGAAACTCAAAAGTTGATCCCCTTACAGATTTCTTCCTATTGAAATGATTTAGATCATCAAATAAAATGTTTTTCAGGCAAAGAGTAAATACGTTAAGGGAAAAAAAGCTATCCAAACCAACTAAGCCCTGTTGGTCAACTGTTGGTTAACCACATTTTTGGTTTAATTTCAATAGCCACAGCCAGGCCTAATCACTGCCAGACATGCAGAATCAAGACATCTATGGTGAAACACACAACCATCATTTTCATTCATAACATTAGAAGCTAGGAATAAGCAGAGTTGGTCCGATGAAGAGACTCAGTGTTTTCTTGCCGTGGTCGTCGTCCGAGGTTGAACTCCTCCTTTAATAAAATCTTTCTCTGTTTGCGCACTTCCTGTTTTTTTCTCCCCATGTGGGAGTATACAGTTGCGTTGCAACGCTTTGAATGATGTTATGATGCACCACCGACTAGGCCCCGCATCAGTGGAAAAGCAACCGGTTCTTAATTATCTGCAAAGGTTTAAATATATCTGACATCTCAGTCATTTATATTGTGCTATCTGACCATTTCTGTGTTTTCTTTGAAAGTACCATCTGTGCTAAAATATCTAGCCACAGTGAGATAACTGTAAAAAAGCGTTTTCTCGTGGGGCAGTTCAGTTGAAACCTTTAAACGTATTTACCCTTCTACCACATCCCCCTCATCTCCAAACTACAACTCAGTAAACAAGCTGGTAGATAATTTCCTCATGAAAATCTCAGACATCATTGATTCCATTGCGCAGACTAAAGTAAAAGTAGTCTCAGGTAGAAAGAAATCTCAGTGGACTGGCGATCCACTGGTATAGTGAAAAAAGGGAGTGTCAACGAGCCGAGAGAAAATGGCGGAAAACTCGATTCCAGGTTCACTGTGAGATCTACAGAGACTGAACAGATATAAGTTGACTTTAAAATATGCTAGGGAATCTTTCTTTTCTGAAATCATTAACAGAAACATTAATAATGCAAGGACTATTTGCAACAGTGGAAAGACTAACTAATCCTCCAGTGACAGTAGCCCCTGAACTAAATTCTACCAGGGCAATGAATTTGCCAGCTTTTTTACTGAAAAGATTCTAACAATTAGACGGTCGGTCTGTACCGCAGCACCAAACCTACTACCAATGTTATACCCAACTAACACCAGAAATAATTAGTAGAAATAATTTCAGAATTCCATTAAGTAAAGCAAAAAACCTAAAAGAAATCATTAACCAAATAAACTCCTCCTCCTGCTGTCTTGATATCCTACCCACAGCTAGAATGAAGTAGGCTAAAATATCTCTAAAAGTAACATGATCATCCCTTGATCCAAAGAAATTCAAGAACAATTCATTGACATGTAATTGAACAGAATTGAAATTGACATCTATTAGTCTGGAAACCCTTACAGAGGGTATGGGATCCACAAAGCGAGCCATTTTCCACAAATAGAGAAAACATGGAGCACTGGTGAATCTTCTTAGGAGTGGCTGGCCCACCGAAAGTATTTCAAGAGCAGAATGACGAATCATCCAGTAGGTCAAAAAAGAACCAAGAACATTTCAAATAATCAGTAATAGTCAGTGTTCAAGAAACAGCAATAAGAGAGAAACTTTGCAAACATAACAGGAGAGATTCAAGGCATAAACCACTGTTGACCAAAAATAACACAAAGGCAAACAGGTCTTGATGATCCTCCAGACTTTTTGGAAATATTTTGCAGACATAAATAAAGCTTTTAGGAAGGTGTACATCCAGTTAGATCTGGTGTAAAACTAACACAGCATTTCAGAAAAAGAAAATCATACCCATTGTCCAAGATAATGTTATGGGGCTGCATTGCTTTTTCAGGACCTGGGTGTCCTGATGCAGTTGGCAGAGCTATGATTTTTGCTCTACAGCAGAAAATTCTGAAGCAGAATCAGACCTTAGGCTCAAGCTCACAAGGGTTATGCAGCAGGATGATGATCCTAAGCACACCAGCAAGTTCTCTGAATTGCTAAAAAAAGAAAAGTTTTAAAGTAGCCTAGTGAAAGCATGGAATTAAATCCTACTACTGAAATGATGTGGCATTATTTTAAAAAAGCAATTTCTGCTTTAAAATCCTCCAATGTGGCTGTATTTAATTTTTATTAGAGGAGTGCTGACTCATTACATGTTAATGCAAACACTTTATGCCAGTCTTTGCCATCAGAGGTGCACGTTTCCTCGGTAGACTGTTTCTTTTTGTACCCCACCACAAAATCTGGTGTAAAAAGACAAAAACTGCAAAAGTAGGAAAAGTTCAAGGTGTGAAATGACCATCACTTTACAACTCTGATAACTGAGTTGGAAATTTGATAACTGAAATGTATTATCACTCTTTTTCAGGGCCAGAATAAGAAGAGGGCTGCAAGGTGACACGGTTGATAGCATAGCAAGAAGGTAATGGAGTTTGCATGTTCTCTTCCTGGGTACTCCGACATGCTCCCACAGTCTAAAAATATGACTGCTCGTTTATTGGTAACTCCAAATTACCCTTAGGTATGAGTTTCTGCATGGCTTTTTTCACTGTGTTCCCTTTCCAGGGGGTACCCCCACCCGGTGAGTGTTTAGGATAGGAACCAGCGCCCTCACAACCCTGCAAGGGCAAGCTAGTATAAACGATGGATGGATGGAATAAGAAGAAAACACAGGTGTGCACATACTAAGTTGCTTTTATTAATACAGAACTGCATGCTACAGAGACTGTACAGCATAAACATTTATTCATTACAAAAAACATGGTTTTAGAACCATTTAAAATAACAGGGAAAAAAAACAAACAAACAAAAAGATAAGAGCATAAAATAGAACAGGAACATCACAGCCGTTAAGGAAACATTCAAACTATTTATCATTAGCATCTTAATAAACCAGAGAAGAAATCGACAGATTACAGTCGCGTCATGTCAACTACAATGGCACCGAGTGGATGATTCTCTTGTAGCTTTTTTACAGCCTCTTGCAACATCAACATGCCTATTTTTTCTATCTACCTATATGTAGCAGTGTACTTAAAAGTGGCAGTTTGTGTATTTTTTTGTATTTAATAGTTTTTTATGAACCTCCTAATATACATAATTTTGGCCCTCGTGGGTTTATACAGTATGATGTCCGTCTTTTTATTAAGTTTAAATTTTAATATTTGACAATTTGCTACCAAACACATTTGTTATAGCAACATTTATACTACATACATAGCAATCTATGTAACGTCACAGCAAAGAATGGTATCAAAATTAAAATAAAAACAAACGACAACGAAACAAAAACAAAAAAATTCCTACAGCGTGGTTTTTTTTTTTTTCTTTTTCTTTTAAAACTGGGGGAGGTGGGGGCTGAGGGCAAATTATCACAAAAGATTTTGGCACGGAAAAAATCTGTACACGAATCTACAGTCTGAGAGATGTGACTGTGCAATAAAAAAGAAGGGCTTTATAACACTTTTTCCACTGAAGACACGGTACCCCACTGCCTGATTTCAAGTTTTCTTTTCTTCCGTTGCGTGTAAAATGGCTTATATAGATGCAGTTCTGGGAATGAAGTTGTGCATACTTCTTTGTTTATGAGATCTACACAGAACAAATGGAACCTAGGTGCTTTCAGCGAGGGGAAAAACAAAAAACAACAAAACCTTTGTATTTTTTTTTTCTTATTTTAAATCCTCCTTGTAAAAATGGATCGTTCATAGAGTTGTTTAGCTTAAGAAAAAATCATTTGTACAATGTATCAAGAAACAAAAAAATAGGGTCAAAAAGAGACACGTACAAGATACAACAAGCAATCTCTAAAGCAATAAATACTACTGGTCCTAGCGTTGTGACATTTTTAAATTTTATAACCCTCGACCCTCCCACCCGATCCCCAACTCACCCCTGTCGAAACCACCCTAACTTGCCTGACTCCACCCCAAAACGTAAACAAAAAAAAGAAAAAAAAAGAGAGACAACGCAGTGGAAGAATGCATATTTAACACAGTAATCACCCCTCCCGTCCCCGATATTCTGTACATTTAAACAAGTAACATCACAATTAAAATTGTTCCCCAGAGAGGCGTCGACGCTAGCTCCCGCACCCCTCCGAGAGTTTAAACAGATGTTGAATGATTGGTTCGCAGGCTCGTATTTAATACAAATAAAGAAGAAGAACCAACTCTTTCAGGAAAAAGGGCTCGTCGAATAACCTAGCCTACCTATTTTATATCCGTCTTTAAAACGTTTTGAAAGTGGAGTAGATTAGTTTTCTTCCTGTTTGCACAGTTTTAACGCTACAAAAAAAAAAGAAAAGAAACCCAGACAAAAAGAACAAAATTCATAAAAATTTTGGCAGATTCACAAAGCTATACTACAGCTCATTGTATCATTACTTTATAATAATTAGATTTTTTTTTCAATAATGAGGGGTCAAATATTGACCAATGAACTTTAATAAAACAAAAAACTAAAACTTTCAAAGCCTTTGCGGCAAAGAAACAAAGAGCAAATTGACTGAAAGTGAAACAGAGCAAAGAGAAAACCTAGAAAGTGTGTGCGAGAAGAAGAAAGGTAGATTATTCTATAGACTTGGTCACTAGCGACAGTGGCTGAGGGGCCGTGGAGGGGAGGAGCGAGTGGGAATGACACAGCGAAGCCGAAGGCCGGATCATGGCGGACGCCACGGAGGAGCCCGGCTGCCGCGAGGACAAGACGTCACTGTGCTCCAGAGCGCCGTTGTGGGAGGAGGCGCCGCCGGGCGTTTTACTGACGGCGGCCGAATTTTCCAGCTGAACCAAAGATGACGGTGGGGGCCCAGCCAGGAGGTGCGGGTGGTGGAGTGGCTGGTGGGCCGGTTTCATAGTCAGTGAGAGAGGTTGCATTTGTTCAGTGTGAGGTTTGGACTCTTTCGGAGAGGGGGAGGGAACCACGGAGGAGGGGGAGGATGGGGGGGAGTCTAGTAAGCTTCCGTCCGTAGAGGGAGGACTGGCACAGCTGCCTTCACCTTGGATGTAGCGAATGCACTTTTTTTTTCTCCTGAGGGACAAGGTGAGAGAAAGACATTTTCAGCAACTTAGCCCTCCAGCACTGAGGCTGACTCAAATACACCTCAGTATTACTGAATTACCCAAACCTCATTTGGTAAAATGTGAACACTGGGGTGTATTTGAGTAACTTCGTACACCTTAAGCTAAAGAGAGGTGATAGAAATACTAAACCGTCAAAATCAGACAGACATTTAGGAAAGATTACATAGCAGGAAGCAGGAGGGAAGTGAAAAAACACAAACAGGAAGGATGAACGAAGATTAAGATGTCAGGTTTGCTCCCTGAATTTAGTATGAACCATATTTTGCTCAATCCCCAAACTTTGTATCAGTAGCCTTACAACCTTGCACAAGGTTGAAAGTAATCTTTTCAAAATTGGCGTTCTGTATTGGCCCGATCAAACTCAAATCTATGGAGGGAGCTTACGGTCCAAGACTAAAGATAAGTCGTCAAACTGATTATAAAAGGGGTTTGATTGGTGTGATGCAAATGAAGGAGGGTATAAACATCTTTTTATAGCATGTGCATAAAAATAGATAACTTTAGTTATCTTTAAAAACTAATTCTCCCTTTACATTTTTTCATTACCTTAAAATAGCTGACTGTTGTCTTTCCAATGAGCAAAAAGCTCCTTGGTTGAAGGATTTTTTTTTTTAAACCAAACTCTGCCAGGGGTATGAATAATTTTTGACTGTGACTAAGTAAATAGCTATAACTTTCTAGGTTTAAAATATTTTCTTACCAATACAACGAATCGCAACCATCACTGCAGAATCAATGTGCTCAGTATCATTATTATTGCTTTTTAACATTTTCCGTAAAAATAAAAAATATCTTTTTTTTAGCCCTAGTATCCATTACCGTGTCCGGTTTGGTGTAGAATTAGGTCCAATTTCACTGGTGGCCTTCCCTACCAAGCTGAGATCTGGTTGGTAAGATTACACTTCAGCCAAAAACACATGATGTGTCGGTAAATATCCAACAACTGAAGTTGGGGTCACGTTTAATAATAATAATTTAATATTGTAGCCGCTATCCTTAATTAGAGATAATTAGTGGCAGAGAAAGAGGGAACTAGAACTCTATTACAAGTTGAGCGTAAAACCAGGAAGAAGGGTTGGGCTTTAAACTAGATTAGTCGGTTATCCAGTCTTAGTCTCACCTTTAAAGCATTTATTCAACAAAGTGAGCCAAACGAGAAAAGTCAACAATAACCACGTTGCCCTACATCTGGCCTACAGACACAAGTATGAGTTTAGGGGTCAAGGCATCGTGTTTACATTCCTGCCTCAGGTTGGGAACCCTCCCCCCTTGCACACCGAGACCCGTGGCCACGCCAGTACCACTACGTGGAAAGCGATGTCTAAAACACAGAAGTGAGGGGGAGTCGAGAGAGTTTGGATTTCTTTATTTATCTGTGGTGGCTCTTTTGTGAAGACTGTGCTCAGATTTGGTTCAGGAAGGGGGATCTCAGCCCACCTCATTTTTACGCTGACCCTGACAGTGACCCCTATCCCTCAGCTCTCATCTCTATCCCAGAAGCTACGGGGCGTTTAAGTCTTACCGGCAACAATACCGAAGGTAAAAAAAAAACTGACTGAGGTGTTTTAAAATTCAGCCGTTTGTTAGTTTAAATCATCTCTTGTAATTCTGAAGGGGGGAAAAAAACAAAACATTTTATATGAATGCAGAGAGCAAACACGGAGAATGAAAAAAAGATTACACAGAGAAACCTTGACCACATGCTGAGTGAAAGACAGGCATGCAAGTAAACGGTTAGGATGGGCTTTTAAGAGCAGTCCGCAGCAATACAGTAGCTCTGAATGGTGAAGAACATTGACCGCGAATAAAAAACGTATCGTTTTCCTCCTACATACACACGATGTTCACTGTAACTGTCTGTCAAACTGCAACAAATGAGCTAATATCCATTTTTTAACAGACATATTGATTTATAGTATGTGCCTGTGTATGTTATTGATTCTCTTGTCTCTTGGGAAATTACACTAGATGAATCTTTTAGGAAATAGAGCCCAGAGAGAACTTTTAACCTCTCTGACTGGATCCTAGCACTTTCTCAATCTCCCGACCTCGCGATTGCTGCTGTCTTTAAACAGTACTGCCATACATTTGATCACCTGTAAATCGTATTAAGGTGGATTAAAACGGCCCAGGGGGGAAAATGGAGGTGGGATGCATGAAAAAAGGTTAATAAATACATTTTTAGGATGTAAATTTAAGATTATCTTGGATATGGGTCCGTGGGCAATTTACAAGATATAACTTTAAAATAAAAATATAAAACATGATCTATCTTCTTTTATTCATAACAGAAAATCAACAATTATTTAAAGTGCTGCGACAATAACATTTTAATATTACAGTTATATACATGTTTCTTAGATTATTAATTTATTATTGTGATTTTGAGCCTAAGACTTGTACAACAATATAAAACATGCTGAATTTAGTAATATTTTTGAGTTCTCATTGTAAAGAATAGTAAGTCCTTTTCCAGTTTGTTGGGTAACACAAGGATAGCCAAGCTCATATTAGCTGGGGTATCTTTCTGCTCGTACACAGCCTACATTTTGGTTCTCCCAAAACATATCCAAAAAGCCAAATTTGTCTTTTTTTGCAACCTAGCTAACTTGCAGTTGGCAACAACAGGTAGGGGAGGGGGGTTCATTGTTCATTGTGCTAATCACCATCGGGAGCTGTTTTTCCAGTCAGGCCATGGTTAAGCTAAAGATAAGCTAATCCTTCAACTCCGAATAAACCCTCATCAGAGCCCCCCGCTGGAGGGCCATGTAGAGGAAGTTTCCAAACAGCAGAATTTGGCTCTTTTGTAAGTAAGGGAGCATTATTTTAGCCAGCTGAGCAGCAGAGCGCATCAACAGGAGGGGGAGGGGCAACGCTGGGTCAAATATTATCGGTATTTAAAACCCCGACGCCAGTAATCAACCCACGCCTAGATTTGAGGAAAAAACAAAGAAACGCCTTTCAAACTCAATTTTGATATTGAGCCCATCCATTCGAATGTGGGAAACAAGGAAAAATGAAACACTGCGATGAGTGTGGTGCAAGCGGGGGAGACACAGAGAAGGGTTGTTACTTAGCAGAAACAAATACCTACCATGAAAATATCCCCAATTCAAAGACTGCTTGTGTCAGAACAGAAAGACAACAGGTAGGGACTAAGTAAGGGTTATTGAAGAGGAGTTTGGAGGAAGAAGAGGTGGAGAAGGAGGAGGAGGAGGAAGAGGGCACAGAAAAGAGTGTCACTGAACAGGCCCTCAGAGAAAAGCAGGGCTAAATTTGTAAGCATTACATTGCCAATTAGAACATACATGACAGTTAAAAAGGGAGGGTGTTATCAAATGCTTGGGCAGAAAATGAATTTCAACGGTAATTTAGAAATACTGCAAATTACACTAAAAACTGTGATGCTGCGTTTAGAGAAGATCGATTCTGAAATTCATTTTCTGCCGCTGGGCTTGAACTGAGTTCGACAAGGAAAAATAAAAAATAAAAAATAGCTGAGCAGGAATTTTAGAGGAGCAGGAAAAAGAGATTTCCATCCGTCAGCATGTGTTTTAGGAAGACATTTGAGCCAATTAAAAAAGGAGGAAAACGCTCAGTACGGATGTCTTCCTCTCAGTTGGACTACAGCAGTTATACCTGCATGGTTTGCACCATAAACTCAGCTGGTCAAGCCCGAACAAGGCACGACACTTCTTTGGGGTATTTGCATCTGTTAGCCAAAGAGGTAGACACAAACAGACAAAACAAAACAAAAACAAAAAAAACAAAAAAAAGAAAATGTACATGTCATTACATGGAAAAAAAAAAACATAGCCAGGGCTTAGATTTAGGCTGGCAACACTAGGATAACCTCCATTTTGACCAAACTATTGGACTTCAGATCCTCCAAGCCTCGACCTGCCAGTTGTAGACTTTTTAGCAACCTCACTGAGGCTTAATGTGTATTCAGCAACAACACCCCATCCCCCCGTGTTTTTATTCAGACGTTCATGCATACGCATCATTCATTCAAACAAACACTCTGGAGCTGATACTCATATTCCCCAAACAGGAAGCAAGAACCCAGAGAGAGAGAGACCGGCAGGGCGTGGCTGGAGGAAGCTGGGTAGGTCGCAATAGTCCGGCGCGACAGACAGGGAGGAAGGCGCAGAGGGAAATAAAACGAGCAGCAAGAGAGCGAGAGGAGGCATTCCCAGCGTTCACAGGTCCCCAGCCTTCACCTTGACCCTGGCTAGTGCAAGCACACACCATACACACCTGCACGGGCCACACCAGTTATTCTGTTGGTCGAGCCCAAAGCGCGCTCGACACTTCTTAGGAGCGCTCAGGTCTGATGCCACAACAGGGAAGGGGAAGCCAGCAGAGGAGGAGGAGGAGGAAAAGAACCAAAACCAGTAAGATAAATAAGAAAATCAGGAGAAAGGAGAAAAAAAAAGAAAGACAGAAAACGGTGAATCTGTGAAGCTAAGCAGTGGCTCCAAAACCCAACAAGGCCATTATCAAATATGCATGTAAAGACAATTACATTGTACCAGAAATTACTACAATCAAAAAGCATGCAAGTTATGATATTATAGGAACAATCACTTCAAGTCATAACATTTTAACACTGAAGGAAGTTAAAGCAGATTTTGGGATAGATTTTAATAGATTAAAAGGATCAAAACAAAACAAATGCAAGTTGGATTAATTTCCTGTTAGATGCTACCAGTTTTACTCTGCAGGTGGCAAAACGAGACAGTGGGAGCAGTGAGACTTGGTTCCAGCCAGGGGAAAGATTTAAAAAAAGGCTGGAGCTTATCTTTAGACCTGGTATCAAACAGTTTGACAGGATTCATATAAGACCAGACGGCTGCATGTCACCTGCTCTATCCATTCACAAAGCAGGCATGGGTCGGTATGGCATGGTCTAAAACTAAACAATTGTTCTTACTACTGCTAAAACAATAACCTTCATTACTACAGTCATTGTAATGACAAACAAACTAAAGCTAAAATACTGAATAAAACCCCCTTGAAATTTAATGGTAGTTTTCAAAGTGGTTATTAGGCAAAATATTGCATATTTTCACCAATCCTCTCTTTATCTGTAAATACAAGTATATTAATACAGGCCTAACATGCTGATATTAGGTAGTTAGTTAGCTGAGCTATCTGCTCAAGTAGCTAGTCGTAAGAGAAATTGTTTGCCGAAGGTATTTTGAAAACGTATGCGGGCAAATGTCTTGTTTTCAGCCGGCTCCCCAGCAGAGGACAGAAAAAAGTGGGAGAGGTGTGTAACAATAAATTTTTTCATGCTTTCGTCCCTTCTGTGATAGTTTTAATACAATAAGAAACCCATAAAAATACACTAGCCTTTTTACAAATAAAGGTTTCTTAAATGTCAAAGTATCCAGTCTAGATTCCTTAAAAAATGCAAAAGGTAAGGTCCGGAGCGGAGCGGATGCAAACTTAACCTAAGCGTTAGCGGCTAACCAGGCTAAGCCAGTCGCTGTAAACTCACAGTGTTTACAAACTGTGTGCTGCTTTATTTTACTTTTACAAAGCATTCAAAATCGTTTCAAACTAGACTGGGGTCCCCGACAAGAAGTTCGTCAATTTCGACTTTGTGAAAACAAGGTGACAGTCACTTAGTAACTACTTCCTCCTAACCTCCTTAACCATAACCAGCCCATGCCTATTTACACCTTTCAGATTACATGAAGTACAACACTGTTTGACTCCAGGTCATGTCTGAGTGAATACGTTTCATAAAAACAGGGAGAAGGCCAAACTCATGCTGGCCTGTTGGAAAGGCAAAAAGGTAGCTACCGAAAGCACATAGATTAAGGAGGTTTACCCTGATGTCCCAAGCCCTTACTTGACAGAATAATCTATTACTTCCTCAAGCACACTGCATTGTGATTTTTGCCAAAGTAGAGAAACATATAAAGATACAGCCTAGCTTCAAGAACATCGACATTTTAGGAAAAGAAAGCAGCAAACAAAGCAAATAAAAGAAAAAAAGGAAAAAAAGCATATTTCAGAAGAATTTAAGATTAAACCTGTCCCATACACAAACATTGATTTTAAAAAGGAAAATAACCAAAGAAACAGTTAGTAATTTGATACTTAAAATGACATTAGCACCTGTAATCGGAGGGAGTGAAAGGCAAGGGTTTGGAAAATATTCTCTGTGTTCTGAAAAAAAAAGAACAGATAGAGAGGCCTTCAAGAAGAAATCCGTCACCAAAACGAGCGCAAAATACATTGATAACAAGTCGACACAGCGTCCTCACAATATAAATCAGAAGAATAGAGATGGATACATATGTATTTAAAAAATAAAAATAATTAGCAAACCTCCTTAATTTTAAGATGCAAGTGATTCGTTTTTATTTAAAAGAAGAGCATGAATGGAAGCCAGCAAAAAGCACACACACATGCACGGTTCTGGGACACACACACGCACACACACACACACACACTGAGACAGTGCACCAACACGGCACAGTAGTGCAGTCGATCTGCAGGGCAAAGGCAATATAAAATTATAAAAACAGGGCCAAGCACACAACTCTGCCAAAGTTAATGGCTTTCAAAATGCTTCAAGTTCTTAAAAAACACATATCAAAATACCAGGGGGCTAAGAGCCCAAGCAGGGTGGGTGAGGGGGGGTGCAGTGGGGGACTACAGGGGGTCATGCATATTCAGTTGTTATTAGCTAGGGAGAGCTGGGGAAAATGGGGGGAAAAGAGGAGGGAGGGGTTTACAAGCAACTCTAGCATTTAAACACTGCACTGGGTAGCATAACTATACCGAGAAAAAAGAAAAAAGGCAGGCACAATAGGAAAAAAAAACATAGAAAAAAACAAGCTTGACTTTTATCTTGCAAGATGGCACATCTGCCTGACACATGATGGGGTTCTTCTAATATAAGAGATAATTGCAGCTCACTTACCATTGCTCTCTGCTTGCTGCTTTTCCCTTTTTCTCTTCTTCCTTTTCCCCTGTTGGTTAGCCGCCAAAAAAATAGAAAGAAAAAAAGAGATAGACACCGACAGGAACCTTAGTTATTATATAGCAGAATGTCCAAAACATGAAACAGAGAATAGGAGTCATCTTTGTGTTCCCTTATTTATTCATTCACTCTTTCTGTGCTGTTTATTCCCCTTTCTTGCTCTCTCTCTCTGCTGTGTTTTTGCCCTCCGGTTTGTAACAGCCACTGCAGGCCAGACAAAAATCTCCCCCTCTCTCTTTATTCTGTCTGTTTCTGCTCTTTTCTTCTTGTAATCTTGTTTTTTCCCCTGTTTTCTCCTGTTAAAAGGTAGACATTTTGACACGCTTCTGCTTAGCAAGACAGACTTCTCTGCAGCTGCTGAACTAAGATTCCCCTGGTCAGCGTCATGCAGAAACGGAATAATCTGGCACTTATGTGTCAGAACAAAATGTCCAAGCTGCAAATTATCCACCAGGAATGAATAGTCAAGTTGATCTGAACACTCATTGTTTTAATTGCGTACGATGACCAGAAAACATATCTTTTATTGTTAATAATTCCCTTTATGAGGCTATCACAAAAGGAGCAGAAATTATACTCAGCATGTAAAAAACTGCGAATAATAACAGGTCATGATTTTAAATCCAAAAAGACGATTGTGATACATGGAGTCGAAGTTTCCTCTGGTGAAAGTAAAGGCTCCTTATGAGAATATATGTCTACAAATGATCACTGGACATGTCGCGCCAGTAGGTGGAGATAAGATCCATAATAACCACCTAAAGGAAAGGAAGTACATCCTGGAGACAGTGAAATATTCTACTAAAAAGCATGTCTTGTTTGGAGTGTCGGGACAAGTTGAGGGAGTTGTAGAAAGCTCCTGTGTTGTTGTGATTTTAGCAGAGAAAGCAGTTGTGTCAATGCATGAAGGAGACGGTGACATTAATGAATCTAAAACAATACATTATTGGTTGGTACAAGGACCCACTTTGGGGATATCTGAAAAATTCTGCTTCTTCCCCAGTATGGGGAAAAAACAATATGTTGAAAGGTGTACAGGCAATAAAAATACATGAAATAAAATGTATTAGAGCATACAGTAACTGGCCTCCTACATTTGTTCTCTTTATTCCTATTGTTGAAATAAACCAGATTTTTTTGTGAGGTTAATACAGATAATTTTACTGATCTATGACTGGATGGATGGATGGATTGGGGGATGGGGGGATGGATGATGGATGGGACGAATGGATTAATGGATTGATGGATAACTTGTGCAAAGCTGGGGTTGATGGATAAACAGATGGATGGATGGAAAAATAAATGGATGGATTCCTGGAAGATGCTCTGGTGTATCTTCCTTACTTATCCAGACATTAAAAATCCTTAAATCCCATATTTTTCCAGGCTGTGTATGAACCCTGGTGTTCATGAGGACAGGGCCAAAGATTCGCCAACTGCCATCAGAGACCCACTGAATATTTTATACATTTCACACAGCAGAGAATTAAACTCCACCCAACAATAAGAGGTTGCATGTGGGTTAAAGGTCATCCATTTTTAGAAATAGAAGAATCTGAGCTCCTGGGTTGTGTGAACGCAAAGAAAAAAAAAAGACACTCTTCCTGTTTGACCAAAACAAATGAAATGGGAGAAAGAAGAGGCCGTTACGACTTGTAAACTTAAAAACTTACATAGTTGTCTCGTGCTGACCAGCCGGGGTACAGCTGCATGTGGAGCTGTCGTTCTTTCCTGGCCAGCTCGTAGTACTTGGCCTGCTCCTCCCGCGATAGGGCGTGCCACTGCGCATTAACAAACACGTCAGACCATTCTTTAACTGTCTGCACTTCAAGATTCAGGTACTACCGAGTCAGATTTTGACAAAAAATTCCCAAGTCAGCATGTTTTCCAGACTTACCCGTCGCCCCAGGATCTGGTTGATAGCAGCGCTTTCTTTCAGTGTACACTCCGCCACCACCTTGGCCCTCATCTCCTTCATGTACAGCATGAAGGCGTTCAGAGGCTTCTTTATGTGAACCTGCTTCTTTTTCTCCTCCTCCTTTTTAGCGTCCGACTGTTTCCTGAGAGCGAGGACAGAAGAGGAACAAGCAAAGTGAGACGGGACGAGCCCGAATGTGTCGTCGCACCGACAGAGTACGGGACGCAGGCGAAGGGGGTTTACTCACGAGCTGTTGAGTGAGCTAATGTCGCTGTGGGAAGATTCCTGTTTGACGTTGGGCGTGACGATGGCCGGGTGAGGGATGCCCGTGGTGTGCAAACTGTGGTGGGGGGGCACCATGTGTGGGGGGAATCTGGAGGACAGAAGACTGTGTAAATCGTCAGAATGGACAAGGATGAAATGAGGAGATGGAGCACAAACAACACAATGCAGATGCGGCTGAACAGAACTAGCTTTTATCTTAAAGTTAGCGAGCTTAGTTGTTTATTTTATTGAAATGGAACACAACAAAAACACAATGACAGTTTTCAAAGCTAAATAAATAAAATCCAATAAAAACATTGTGTATTTATTTTGTTGGGGTTTTATATGATAGACCAACACAAAGCAGTATATGTTTGTGAAGTTGTGTACTCTATAAACCTGGCTTTCAATAAAGGTAGCCAGAAGTCATAAGACGTCCTATTTAAAGGCTGCCACTAAAAGGTTGAAGAAGGGGCTGTTTTCAGGATGAGACATCATCCAAAAGAATCAAAGCATGGCAATGGCTGCATCATGCTGTGGGAATGCTTTTTTATCAGTGCAATCCTGCGTGAAAACTCATTGGGGGCTCTCCAAAAGACTTGACAGAGCTACCATCAAGGCATTTTTCATGTGTTAGAGGGGCCTACACAAAGTCCAGACCTAAATCAACTTGACAGTCCATGCTAAAACTTGAAAAATTGATGTTCACAGATGCTCTTCATATAATCTGAAGGAGCTTGAGCCATTTTGAAAAGAACAATGAGCAAAAAAAGTCTCTGGAAGTGCAGAGAGAGCTGCTTTTCCGAAATATTGATCTGACTGGATGCATCCTCCTCTCCACAATTATGCATTGCTTTGTGATGGTCTGGCCAATAAAATCCCAAAAACCAAACTGAAGTTTGTGATTGAAAGATGACGTGAAGTTTGTGGTTGAAACATGGCAAAACGCAGAAAGTCTTAAGAAGTATGAAAACCTATGTATTAAAAAAAGAAATGCCTAGATTTTGGATGGCAAATCTCGAAACCATTATCTCCTGTCGAGCCAATTCTGCAAAGTAGTTGAAACGGTGTAGTTATCACTCCAGATTTTGGGCCTCCATCTGCTTTCTGCAAATTCAGCAGCATCAGCATTGCTGCCATCTTTATCTACCTCACTCTCCCCATCATCATTTCATAATCTCTGTTCCACATGTCGAAGCCAGAAGTCCTTATTTAAAAAATTATTTAACAGCCCAGAAAAAAAGCAATGCGATCCAGCCATACAGAGTGTGTGAGAAGCTTATTTTATATATATATATATATATATATATATATATATATATATATATATATATATATATATATATATATATATATATATATATATATATATATATATATATATACACACACACACACATGTGTATATTTAAAGGCCTCCATGTGACCAAACAAATTTAAGAGGAGGATGAAGGAGAAAAAGAAGGAGTAATTCTTTTATTTTTTTGTTAAAGCAGCTCATTATCCGACTGTGTCTGGCTGCATGGCTCCGAGCCAGAATATAATGATGAGGATAAACTCGCCAGGAACAACTAGTTTCTGTTGGAGGCCATCTCAGGGGAGTACCACAGCTACTACCCCCCCTCCTCCCATCAAACTCTTTTCCTCTATTTCTCCTTTCCCCCTCTTCTCCCTTCATCCCAGACACACTGGTGTTTGTGGCGTGTCATCCGCTGATGGGGAGCTCGGCAGCGGTGGCTGCACGGCGCCCATCATTAGGGGCTGCGTTTGCTCCGCTCCCTCCGTTTCCTTTTCTCTCCCTCCTTCACTCTCTGTGCACTTGTTAAAATTTCCTCTGTTCTGAGATCTATTTTCTTTCTTCTTCTTTTCTACTCCTCCTCGTCCCCGCACTGCCTCCACCCTTCTTCCCCTCGTCCCCCAGCCACTGTGTGGCCCAGGTTATGGTTTAAACATGACGGCCATCCCTTTGAACCGTCCGGGGCATTATCATCATCATCACCATCGAGGCTCATCAGCAGCAAGCGGCAGCTTGGACCGATTTAAGCAACATATAGAGGCATTGGAGACCCCCACCTATCTAGCAACCCTGGGGCTTCTATGTCTCAATCTGAAAAGGTAAGAATGGCTGTCGGGGTGGAGTAAATGGGAGATCGGGTCACTGGCGCAGTGAGCCCGAGCGTTAGCCAGCGCCATTTAATTGCCGGAAGCCCCCTGCGCTTGTTTAATGTATAATGATGTGGCCGTTCCGCAGGAACATATCAAAGGGGCAGGCTTGAGCACAAGGGGCGAAATGGTTTTCACATCCACCCACCTGTCCCATGTTCTTCCAACGCACACACCAACAAAATGAGGGAGAACCTGCTCTGGTTGCAACCCCATTATCCAAATAACATATCTGATTTGCTCCTCTGTAGATTTCTGAATCCTTCCAAACGAGAATGTTTTGTTTTACAGGACCTAGGTGCCGAGAACGACTCATCAGCGCAATTTCCTGAATCCTAATTTGACTGAACTCCTGACTAAAGAGCAGGGCTGTCGATCATCTCTCCTCTGCTTCCACTCAGCGAAGCTAGCTGCAGACCGTCTGAGCTACGACAACAGGCTGACCGGTTTTTTTTTTTTTCTTTGAACAAAACCAACTAGCTGAAGGCTACGTATGAAAGGAGGTTTGATACAATTAGGCCGATTGTTTCAGATTTTCTCCTCTCCTCTAGTGGGTAGTTTTTTTGTATTTTTTTGGAAAGGTGGGGCGATGGGCTTTAAACCCCTCCCCTCCTCCAGAGAACTCCCAGAGCTCTCCATCTATTCAGTTATACTAATTCAATTAGGGGCCTCATCACAGGGGCATTAGCTCTTCCCCCATGGCCAGCCCCCTCCCCCTACCATACACCCCCAGCCAGTATATTCAATTAGCTGCACTGGAAATAAGATGATCGCATTGTAGGGGCTGTCATTAAGGGAGCAAATTAGCAGTCGCTTAAAGCCCAGGTTGGCCGGGATGCTGCTGCCAGATGCCAACGTCCGACCAGGCCTGCCATCTGACCGACTGTCTGCACCTGAAACTTGTTGGGGAAGGATGACTGAGAGGGAAATCAGACGAAGGGTAATGCAAGAAAATAGGCCTGGGCTGGGATCAGTGGTGTGATTATCTTGGGGGAAATTGCCCCTGGGTTTACACATGAAAACACATGTTAAATGTGTAACTGTAACCCTAGAAGTTTCCATGGAAATGAGAAATCTCCAAACAGCAAAATGTAAAAAATTAAATACAGCCGCATTCTTTCAGCCAGCTGAACGGCAGTGCATAGCAACAAGTTGTGGAGGGGCAGTACTCCATTGTTTTGTTTTTCCTTTTTTTACCATCTGTTTTATTACCTGAATGCAATTGTATTATTAGGATAAAACTAGAATGTATATAATTAAGTTTTTTTCTGTCTGTATGAGGAGATTGATTTGATTGTGTATTTCCTACATATGAACTGGATCTGTTTGGCTAAAAATAATAACAAACTATGACCCCAAATCCCATAGGAGTTTAATTAGAGCTGAAAAAGTTGAAAAAGATGCTTCATGGATGCAGAGCAGGACCAAAGAGCAGAGAGAGGAGGAGGAAGTTCAAACCATCTCTTCCATTGATCATAATGGGCAAGGAGTGGCTAAAGCAAATGAGATGGATTAGCAGAGCTTGCCAAAAAGCTGATGGAGTCATCCGGGACATGTTACTGTGGAATATCATCTGTGAGGAAATTGAGCTGTTAGCATGTTATGACAGTCATGAGACTATCATAAAGCAACAGCCTTCAGTCAGAGGACTTCAGATTTGTTACAAAACTGACTGCTACCATATTAATTTGCCTGTTTTGTAAGCGAGACAAACGTGTAGAAGCCTTCTTCAGTGTGCAGCAGCAAGTTGGGGAAGGGCAGCTGTTCATACATTATATCATACCCAAACAAGAAAGATATTACTTTGTTTATCTTGAGAGTGAGTGGAAAGCCTAATGGCCTTTTTCAGCCAGCTGCAGCGTGCAGCAACAGGTGGAGAAGGGGGGGAGGGGCGCCGCGGTACAGGTTTGCAGGAGAAAGCTCCTGTTACTCTGGCCCTTTCTCTGCTTTCTCAGTAAAAAGTAGGAATAGTTTTACTGATAATTCTTGTGATCTTTAAACTGTAGCTTTTTTAAAGACCTCTGTATATGCTGATACTGGCCCCTGCCTAAAGGAGACTCCTGGCTCTTTGAGTACCTGATCCATCACCGTCACAGAGGACCAAACAAGCCGCCCGCAGGAGCTGCTTTTCCAATCAGGCTGGAATTAAACCCAAGCTCGGCTTCAGCCTTAGACTGCAAAGCAACACCCGACCAGACGAGCGGCATGTAGAGGGACCTTAAGGATCCAACGTGACACAGAAGACATGCATTCCTCACCAGTAGAACACCAACACGTGTATTTATGATGATGAATGAATGCACACTCACACACACACACACCCTCGTCACCTCCTATGGGAGCCCTAATGTCCACAGCTGCACTTGAACTAGACCCTAATGGGCTGGACCAAAGCTTTACATCGTCGTGTCACCTTCAAAGTGCTGCTGTTTGTTTATCTGTTTGGCTGCTTCAACTCACAGCAAGGACATGCCCCCTTCGTTTAATTTCAGCTCTTCCTGACATGCGGCGGGGGTAAACGATCTTCAGGGGCCTCATTAGAAAATGATAAATATAATTAATATTTGAGGAGGCAAGCTGGAGCCGCTGCACTGGAGGATTGGCCTTTTGAACACGCTGATGTTGAGTGTGAGCTTCTCCTTAAGGGAGAAGTTTCCGTAAGAGTGCGCAGATGAGACACAGACAGATGAGTGAGGAGGAAGTGAGTGTCAAGGTGTTCACGCACTTTGAGCTTAACTCACCTTGACATGGATGCGTTGACGGTGAGCGCAGTTGGGTAGGGGTGTCTAAAACCCCCTGTCGTGATTGGATAAACAGGTTGACCTTGCCTGGGAGGAGGGGAAGAGAAGAAGAAAGAGGATCAGGTAAAGGAATAAGGTTGATGGAAGAGGAGACGCCAAAGCCCCACCATGGGCCTCTTTATTCTCATTTGATCAGGACAAAAATCGAGGGGATAGCAGAGCGCAGATCAAAGTGGGGGAAAACTCAGAACAATTTGAATGCCACAAATCTTGATAGTGGTGGCTAATTAAATTTCATAACCCTTCGCACGGAGTCGACAGAGCGGGGCCCCGTTCCTCCCCGAGCTGGAACTAGGTGTTTTGTTGTGATAATTAAAGACGAAGCGCGGGTCCCTTTAATGGAGCCATCACGCTAATTGAGGTCTACACATCCAAAGACAAACAATAATGAATGTAAATTTATACCAAAATAAAGTGCAGCGAATCAAAGGGCGCCACGACTGCGCTCAGGGCTTCTCTCGGTATTTAGATCGCGGTGAGAAAACATTAAATTAACAGAGCTTAATTTGTAGCCTTTTGTCATATTAACAAGTGTTGACAAGAGTTACCAGGGGAGAGACTCTGTGAGGAATTGTGGGTAAAACACAGGCAATCACAGTTCGTTGCTCTAATTGGAGAAAACACAGACATGCTAAATAGGATTTGATGGAAAAATGGAAAGTTAAGCTTGGTGAGAGTCTAAGAAAGCGGTCCAGGAGAGACTGCGTTAGAAAATCAACTCTGGGTTTCAAAGAGGAGAACCACTTTCAGTAATGATTGTGAGAGATTAATTCGTCATAAGCCAGATGGGGAAACGCATCTTGCACCCCCCCATATAGATATGTAAATACCTCAAGTATCGTTAAAATTACTGGATATTTTATTAAAGTAGAAAATTTTAAAAACTTTAACCTTTAATTCAAGTCAATTTGTTTCAGTGGATATGCAACATTAAAAAATTATATTTCATGAAATCCCTAACAAGTCCTATATCTTAAACGTTCCAGAGCCTTTTTTTTATTAATTTATACCTTACTTTTTGAATTGATCATAATTCTTCTAGGAATTAGTCATCTAAGACTTTCTGTTTCCATGGGGTTAAAATATGCTACTTTTTTAAAATGGGAAAGACAAGAAAACAAGGTTTTCAGGGAAGGCAGATGCGTCTTGATTTCTATAAGTCAAGAAAAATCTACAAGAAAATGCCTACGTGTCTGAACGTACAAATAAAAAAGCTGACAAGCTTTATTTTGGTGCGTCTTGGTTTCACCGTAGCTGAATGACAAATCACAATGTTCCCAAGAAGATAGTAGAGGAAGTCCTCATACTCTGTTGTCGTTTTGGTGCCACTTTTTAAAGTCATGCGATGGAACGTAGAGCTCCATACTTTAGTTCGACACATTAACGCTCTCCAGTCGTAGAGGAATCAAACTTTTCCGCGACGAATACATGTGCCGTTACTGGATGAGGACCACGATTTATCATGTCACCACACACTGTGAGCAGGACGGAGGAAATAATATATTTCCAAAGCTCCAAGTCAGCATAACAACCATGAGATGTCATCTACACAGCAACTGGTTGTTCAGAAGTGATGCTATCACACATGTTAGCATGTGGCTTTTCACCAGTGAGATGTCTGTGATTTGATCAGATGAGACTAAAATTGATCCCCAGGTGGATCTGGTGTAAAACACAGGATGAATATATGGGGAACCTCATGCCCACGGATAAGTTCTTTTCTTCCAGTTTCTTCCAAACACATGGAGAACTGTGTGAAAGTGCATGGATTATTTTTTTAAACACAATTAAATTTCAAATGAAAATCTGGTCTCCTCTCCAAGGAAACTGGTCACCACTAGGCAAATTAGGACAAGAATGGTTCACTAGACACAAAATCAACCTTCTAGAACTAAATCCTATGGAAAACGGAAGAAAAAAGTAGAAGAAAGGACCAGGGACAGAAATTAAAGGTAGCGGGAGATCATGCTAGATGAATTTATTTGATTTTATCCATATAATGGGGGTGTCACCAAATTTGTCGGTTCACTCGACCATCATAATGACATGTGAATGCTTCTAGACTTTCACAAAACTGACAGAAGAACGTAGAAGAAAGAGTAATAATAAAAGGAGTTGCTTACTGTGGTACTAACCATCCTAGCGGATGGGGGATCTGGCCGACGGTGCCAGGTGACAACGGGTAATAAGGAGATATGTCTGGAGGATGAGGAGGCCTCGGAATTCCTGTGGAAGGAAGAGATGATGACAGAGAGGAGAGAGGAGGTGGACAGTCAAGACAAGGACAAGGAGACAGAACCAAATCTTTGTCAGTGCTCCAATTCAGTCTTTGTTGAGTTTCACATCTGAACAGGGGCAAACATCACAGCAGTGCAGATGGGAGGGAGGGAGGGAGGGAGGGAGAAAGAGGGGCTTGTTGCTCGCGTGTACACGCCGCTAAAAATCACACTTGCTGATCAAAGGCCTTTGAGGGAGGCGGCACAATGTGTTGGAAGAGGCAAGGGTGTAGAGGAGTGAGGAGAAAACACCGACGTGGCTCTTGTCACATTTTGTCTGGCAAAGCAGGGGATTAATGATATAAAATGACGGAGGTTTAGAAGTTAACAAAACAAAGAGACGGAATTAAGAAGCTGTCTCCGTGATCAGAGAGCTGCCAATAATGGTAAAGCCAGCTGACATTATGGATTGCTACCTGATGCATACATCAGAAACCCAACAGATTCAATGTTATCTGTGTCACTATCTCTACCTTCCGAAATATTTCCCAGATTTGCCCCAAAAACAACAGATTTGCCCCGCGGCTGACAAAAATGTCCAATTTTTATTTTATTTTTGTAGGGACAGCTCGCCAAAGCAATCTCGGCTTTCCTTTTGTTTTTTTGTGGCAGCTGACAGGGGAAGAAACGGCATCGACAAGCTGCCCTGAACAAACAAAATAATAAGAAAAAAAAAGGGCCTGAGCACAGCTGAGCATAAAAATAGCTCCCTTTCTCTTAGGAGAAACTTCAAACGAGGAATACTGGAGTTTTGCTAAAGCGCAAAATCAGAAAATGGGAAATGTATGTGGCTGAGGTGTGTTATTTCTACACAGCTGGTGTTGCTTCGGCTATCCTGGACAGCACCAACAAGGCTGCTGCAGGTTGGGAGCAGGTTTCTGTTAAAGACCAGCTTGCATGTGGTTGGGAGTCTAAACTTTTCCAGGAATACCATTTTTGCAAAGGTGAATCCCATTGAAAGAAAAAAGCCCGGAGAGCATTATGCCATCGTCGTGCAACGCTCAGGACCCAATATAACTCATTAATTAATTAAACACTGTGCCCAATTACGCTGCCCCATTAACCACTACATTAAACAGCAGCTGGCACATTATTTCTCCTTTGTAAGAGGGAAATCATAATAAGGGAAGATTATTACCTAAAACATGGGGCCAATCCGCCAGAGACCACAGAACAAGCACAAAATTTTTCACCGCACTGAAAAGCGCATTAACCAAGAAGAATGGGCTGAATGACAGTTAACAGAATTAAGTGCTGGGTCAAGATGCTCGCGGAAATGAATGAAATTATCTAAAATATGTGCTCTGGATGTTTGTGGGAGAAGCTAGAGCGGTGCTAAGAAAAACATCGAATCCTGGACCTGATCTGCAGAATCAACAGGCTGCCAAGCTTTTTTTTAAAAAAGGAAGGTCCAACAGGCTCAGATTAGAGCAGTGTTTCTCAAACTATGGGGCGCAGAGGTATTGCAGGTGGGGCGTGACATCAATGGGAGTTAAATAGTTTTTCCCCCCTAGATTCTGTCGTGAATGTTTCATTGCACTGTAAATTAAATCAACCAACTCCCCCCTCTCACAAAATTAAACACACTCAAATAAATTAGCAATTGTGATCATCATTATAAACAGAACCGGGACCTGGAACATCGGGCTGGGAGTTTGACGTTGAAATATATCGCAGCAGAACAAAACAAGCTGAAGTAGCCGCATTATCAGAGATTCCATCTACAAAATGTACAAATATCTAAAAAGATCAGGGAACGTTTCAGAGTCAGAGAAGTCACACGGTCAACCACGGAGGAAATACAGGGATGAGTATCTTGCTCTTTATTTATTTTATTACTATTTATTTTTATTTTGTACTTTTGAAAGCTTTGTAAATTTGATGAAACTACAACTTTTATTTTCTCCAACTGTGAGCTGAAGTTCTACATGTAGCGACTACTGACAGCATATATTTCTGAGCCGGTTTTATACCAGTGCGCAACCCCTTTTTCCAACTAATTTATACCTTTAAAAACTTGTAGACTAACTCGGCTATTTAAATAAATAAAACACTTTAAAAATCAGGTGTGGTCACCATTCTGTTGGGGCAATAAAAGCATGGGGGGCTTGTGTATGCTCCTTTGTCCAAAGTGGGGAATGATAAAAAAAAGTTTGAGAAACACTGGATTAGAGCAATGAAAGCTTGAGTAAAAGCTTTATAAACTTCCCTGGAATCTTTGAGATTGCAGGTCTCCGTTTAATCTGAGCTCGGACTACTGAGGCCAACTTGTGTTGAGCAATTTGATTTGCGCTCATGCGAGTTTCGAGGATGTTTGTCGAATTCCCTGATTTACGAGTAGTTTTATGAGCCACAGCTCAGGTCGTTGTTCTCCAATAAGAAAAGAAACCGAGCCACCGAGCGCTAGAGCTCAGTCACAAACAGATGAAGCTGAACAGAGAAGAACCTGAACTGAACTTTTCCACGTTTAAACCATTGCAGACTTTTGAACACTGTTGGTCATCTTTATGATGTGTTTATGTTGGAAATTATGGAAAGAATTGCTTTTATTTGCTTTAAGTACTCTAATGTTTAGACACAGATGTCTGAAATGCTCTAAGAGCTAATGCTTTGGATTTTACTCTCAACTGAAGACACTTTTCAAACACATTGTGCAGAGTTTTAGTCGAGTTTTGAGCAAATATCAGAACGCATGCAGCTGCAAAAGGATTCATCTGCCATCATTTTACGTCACAGACCAACATAAAATCAGAAGCCTTCCCCACAGGTTCTTGACTGGATTTAGGTCTGTACTTTGAATAGGCCATTATAAACACTAAAAAATGCTTTGATTTAAACCGTTCCATCGTAGCTCTGGCTGCATGTTTGGGGTCGTTGCCCTGCTGAACCTCTGCTCCTGTATCGAGTCTTTTGGAGGCTCCAACAGGTTCCCCCCCCAGAAATACAGCATCCCCACATCTTTATGCAGAAAAAACACCTGCTAACATGTCTTAGGGTGATGTAAATATTCTGCAACATACACCGTTATGCGTGTGGGCCAAAAAATTACATGTCCCGTTGACAGATCCTCTCACCTGAGCTATGGGTCCTTGCAGTTCCTCCAGGGTTTCAGATTTTGCACCACTTTGTGTTGGTTTTACACATAAAATCCAATTTAAATATATCGTTTATGGTTGAATGTGACTAAAACATCAAGCGGCATGAATACTTTTGCAAAGCACTGTGCTTCAGATTCTGCATTTTTGCCAAAAATATTTATGAAGTGAAAAAAACAAACAACAACAACAACAAACAACAGTCTGGGCCTTACCTGTTTTGGGATCCACGTCTGTCTGTAGGTGAGGTGGGGGGTTCCCCGGTGTGAAGTGCTCATTGCTGTAGGTGATCAGAGGCGTGAGAGGGTGCACATGGTGCGGGTGCTGTACCACTGGAACCTTATTAGACTGACGGAAAGAAGGATGCACAGAAAGAAGAATGTGCAGGAATACACGAAGAAAGAAGAGAGAGGGGGAAAAAAGGAGAGGCAGCGGTGTCAATATTTAGTTTTAAGACTGAAGACGCCTGCTAAAGAGTTACAGCTCGGTTTGAAAGTTCTCGAAAGAAAAGAAAAAAGAAAAAAAAGAAACCCTATCAAATTCTGGTTACTCTCAAGGTGCCAAAACCGCCAAGCCACAGCAAAAATAGCATGGTTTGTAATTAAAAACACTTCTGCGGCGTCAACCCTGGAATTTGGTAACACAATCTGAGAGGTCTGTGGGATTGCCAGTTCCTATTCGGGCTTCGTGTTTGATGAAACACTTTTAAACCACTGTTGCAGTGAAGTAATCAATCATCTGTATACCACGGAGTAAAGGCAGCGGGAGTAAATCTGCAGCCATTAGCAGCTCGGGTCCAGCTCCAATATGCTCACCCCCACTTTTATTCCCCCAGGGTTCCAGTCATGGAGAGTATTGTAATAAGGGGGGGGGGGGGAGAGGTTGAAAATCCATTTCTGCATTTTGGCAAATTAGTTTTAGCTATGTAATCTTCTCTTTGTGCTCCTAAGTGGAGCAGACCCCCTTTTTTCAATTACCCATAGATTACAGTGGAGCTTTAGGGGTCTGGTGTTAACAGCAGCTCAGGCCCTCTCTGTCAGGCCAGGCCAGGCCGGGCTGGGACAGGGACTGACACGCACAGTCCCCCTAAACATGAGATAACCAGATTAGAACTGCGCTGCAAGATTAGGCTGCTCTCGCCTCTTTACTCACACATCCTTACCCTGCCCTGAGCAGCCAAAGAAGCAGCACTAATCAGGCTTATCATAACATGGATGATATGTTCAGGAGGGGCAAGAGGAGTAAGACACCAAGTTGCTTCTGTGCGTGCGTGTGTGTGTTCGGTTTCTTCTCTCACAGGCCACACACCCTCATTAGTGACTTTAAAACCGTGCAAGAGAGAAAGAAGGCTCCACTGTGGCACATTTCCCCGAGACTTTGAAAAACATTAATGGGTCTAGATGCTGGCAGGGGGGCTACACGCTTAAGATGCACAGTTGGCCCCGCGCTCGTCGACAATACAAATGCAAAAGCTTGCGGGGCCGAGGGCAAGACAAATGTGTGCAGAGCTTAAATGGTGCAAAACTAATCATGCATCCGGGCTGTTTGAGGATAGAGTAATCGAACTCTATGAGAGAACCTAATACAGCAACAGTCTATCCAGAGCCCAAACTCCTAAATCTGTCCAGGTAGTTAAGTCTGACTAGAACAAGTATGCACATATAGAGCTTTCTTCCACAGTGGCAATGGGGGGGCTGGAAAGAGAGCGGGGAGGAGGGGGGGTTGCTTGCTGTTCCCTTTTGCCGTGGTCCCAATGAAAGATTAATGAACCTCAGCAGAACTCCAGGGAGGCAGAGAGACTCCTGGGACTCATTCACAGCCCAGAGCTGAAAAGGCTAGGGAGGGGAGAAAGGGAGGCAGGACAGGAGGGATGTGTTTGTGTGTCAGGGGCTGTAGGGGAAGGGGGGGGGGGGCATAGGTGGAATGAGATTCCTTAGAAAAACAAACCCAAGCTTCTCATTTGGAACCCATAACCGATCCGTACATTCATAAACACCAACAACAACAAGAAATGAAAGAATAGGAATGAAGTTGAAGAAAAGCGATCAGGATGCAGTTTAAGAGTTAACAGGTCAGTGTAAGAAGACGCTCCCTTCCTACGCCTCCAACACACAATCCCTCGCCCCTTAGCCTCCTCTAACCCCCCCCCTCAAATAATGATGTGAAAGAATGTTGTGAGTTCCTTAACGCTCTGCATTAAAAAGCTTAAGTAGCCATTTATACAAGTTCTTTTGTCTAGGGACAACAGCCATTGAGGCGAGGGTTCAAAATGGCCATCCAGTGAAAGCAACTCTAGAGGGTGTGTGATGGGGCCGAATAGGAAGCTGGAGGCCGGACTATTTACATCACAGTCACTTACAGAGCGAAGGCAAGCCCTTTCCCCCCCAGAATGATGCAAAAAGCAGTATATTGCACTGACTGATGCATCTAGTTACTTTAGTCTAAAGTCAGCAGCTGCAAACTAAGAGTTTCAGCATAGAGAGAATTTGTTAAGTCAGGTATAAGGGTTTTTTTGGTAAAGTTTCCAACAGCAATCTTGTGAGAGAAAAAAAAATCAATTATTGCATCTGTGTTGACTTGAATCTCGCAATATTAAAACTGCTAAGGTATTCCTATTCACACAAACAGACGCCCAGTAACTAACAGCATTTACCTTTTGTCTTGAAATGTGTATAATAACAGCTTTCAATGCAAAATTGTATTTCAAGCCCCAGACATGACTTTGACACCCTGTTGTATCCATATTTGAGACTCTTATTTTGAAGTAAGACTGGAAGTAGTTCTTGAGGTTCCCTGAAGTCAGCTAATGAAGACTTCTTATCAGACTGGCTTTCAAAACTTCTAGAGATGTGTTGAAAAAGCCTGCAGCACTTTTAAATAATTTATCTAGCGTTATTTTGGGTACTTGGTAGGGGAAAATAACTGTTAAAGACAAATTACCCTGTGAGAACACAACAACTGGCTAACCATCAGCTGCTAATGATGCTAAAGTTAACTTCTGGTTCATTGCTTCCAATAGAAGCAAAATGAAAATTATTTCAGTTTTTCTTAAGTTGGGACTGCATTTGATCATCTTTAGTTCAAAATGTAAAATAGTCAGACTGATCAAACAATTCAAGAGTAACACAAATGGCAAGTGGTTAGCCCTAATTATGCTAAAATTAGCATTTGCTCCCAACTTCCTATTGGCACTAAACAAAACAGCTATTTCAGTTTTTAACAAACCTGAAGGGCATTACATATGTTCTTTAAAATCTAGAGATCATAGCTTGATTAAATATCATGTGAGAATACCACTGGCTAACCATTAACTGCTAACTATGCTAACGTTAGCATCTGCTTTATCGCTAACTGTTGACTCTAATTTGTTCATCATTCATTAACGGCCTAATATTTTCAAGCTGATCACACCTGAATAATTGAATGAACCTGGATTGTAAGGAAGGGGAATTGAGCCACTGAAAAAAAAGAATTGACTTTATTTCTTAGAATTCAGACTTTTTTTCCTCAATCCAAGAATTTTGATTAGTCTGAATTTGTTTTCTTTCAGTGGCCCTAATCCTCTTCAGTAGGATTGTTTCACACTGAAAGAGTTATTCGAAATCAGGGCAGCACAATAATAGAAAAAAAAGTAGTGACAGTATTGTTCAATATTGCTATGATGACATCACTTTGACTATGCCACATTTTCCGCTCTTTCTTTTCCACCCTGACGATGTCCCCACCTCACTTCGTAAGATTCAGCATCACATTTTCTAAAATATCAAGCCAGTGTGGGCTGTACATCATTGGCATTCAGGGTTTTGGTGTATGACATGTCAAACATTATAGCCTATCAAACATTGCATCCAAGTGACTTTGCTCACACGCCTTTATTGGAATTCAAAAAAAGTTATATTTCAAAACCAGTTGGAGACTTATGAAACCTTCATTCCATTTGTGAAAACATTAAAAGGGAACATTTTCATTGCTTTTTTACAACTGATAGCACCTTAGACTTAGAAAAAAAGATGCAATGTATGAATGTATAGCCTATGGAATATTCTACACAGCTTGTGATTTTCAAACTTTTTTGTATATAAAAAAAGGGATTCTTGGTTTTCCTTAAAAATATTGCTAAAATCATGAGCTGAATTTATTGCTACAACTTCGGTCTAGCAACCGGTGGTTGTCGTGGGAAGCAGCAACTCCAGCACCTGCCCTGCACAGCGGGACAATATACATGCTCATCTCATGCAGAAAGACAAAAAAGCAGGCAACGTGGGAGACTGGGGTCTTCTTTTTGCTCCACAAAAGCCAGGAGGAAAAGAAGAAGAAAAAATGTTCTGCCCCTGCCACTCCTGCTGACTTACATCCTTCCTAGCACCTCTCTTCTTATGAGAAACAAACACAGTGGAACCAGACTAGATATTCAAACCCCAGAAAAGAGAAATAGGATTCAAAAGTGCATAAAGGAAATTTTAAAAGGTACCATACTTGTTTGTTTTTTTCTAAAGGCCTCAGCCGTATTTATGACTACAAAACGCATCTGTGCACATGAAAAGAAGCCTCAATCAATAAGCAATGTTCCCAAATACAACGGTCTGAATTTCTTAACATAAGGGTAAAATCGTTCCTGTACAGGTAAAAAGGAAAAAGAGAAAAGCCTTTAGAAAGTGGACAAATAAATGAGCTGCTTCAAGTTCTCCCTCTGGGGTGATAGTGGGGGTACAGAAGAAGGGAGATAGAGGAGAAAAAGTGACAGCAGGACTGAGAAAGACAAAGAGAGGGAGCACAAGGGGTGGAGGCTGGACAGGGGAAAGCTGTTGGCCTTGCATTTCCGCCTGGTGGCACCTCGCAGGGCCAATTTGAGCCCTAAATCTGAAGGTGGCGACCTTGTGAGCCCCTGTGGAGGTCTGGAGCCCCCCCCGTCTTTCTGCTTTATGTCATGATATGATGAGTTGTCACAACAGCTCGCGGGGCGCTAATGAGCTGTAGTGAGGCTAGAGCGGACAGAGATGTGGGGATGACAGCGATGTGATGGATTAGAGAACCTCTGAATTCCTAAAGCAAGCAAGCAAGCAAAAAAAAAAAAAAAAACGAAGATGCCTGCAGTGCTCTCTCCCAGATCCAAGTGACACAGTACAGTAAAAGAAAAGAAAACAAAAAAACAAAATATATACCGAGGAGCTGAGAAAAGTGCTTAATTTAGTGCATCATTTGATTCAAGTAAAAGAAAGAGAAAATGTTAGCCATCAGCAGCTGTTATCCTCTGGGAGGTTTAGAACGCCCCCCTTCAAGGGAAAAGATCTACATTTCCTAATAAACCCCAACTCCAACACTATATCATGACAACAAACACAAACAAACAAGTCCTTAAGAATTTGATAAAATTCTTAGGCACAGATACAATCCAACATAACAAACAAGGCTCTTGCAAATTACCTATGTCAAAATGTAACACTTTCCAAATTCAGAATTCCAGAGTTCCTCTCCATTTGTAGTGCATTTTTATTATAAAATAGTGATGCACCAATCAATCCCTTGACTGTATGTTATCTGAGATCAGCTGGTGAAATGCTGAAGAACTTTAATTCCTCGTTTATTGAATAAACCAAAAGTGAGAACTCCTGGCTTCTAAACATATCGAGCAGCATGTAGTAAAACTCAGATAAGGAATGGGGACACATGCTTTGGATTCAATCTGTAAGACATCTGATTCATTCCTTTTCTGTTGGAATCAAAATTACTACCACTATCGAGGAACATGAAGCATATTTGTCCATCTTCTGAGTGTCAAAGAAAACTGGAAATCGGTCGACATCAGCACAAGCCAAGGAAGGAAGGGAGGGAGGGAGGAAGGAAGGAAGGAAGGAAGGAAGGAAGGAAGGAAGGAAGGAAGGAAGGAAGGAAGGAAGGAAGGAAGGAAGGAAGGAAGGAAGGAAGGAAGGAAGGAAGGAAGGAAGGAAGGAAGGAAGGAAATAAAGAGGGAAACAGAAATATTTTCCATATCTCTTTTTTTCCCCACTTATCAAGACCTGGAAAACTCGTATATGTAATTCCACACTTTTCCAAACTTTCCAGACTGCAAACAATCCTGTTTAAAGTTAAACTGAGGCACTAATAGTGATAAAACATTAAAAGCCTTTGGCAAACTAAAAGCTTTTCCGGCGCTACGTCTCACTTGCCCACAACAAAACCCTGATCTATTTCAGCCATAAGTGCCTTTTTGCAGGGAGTTAATCATAAAGGAAAAAAAACCACAATATCCAGACCTGTAAGTGTTACGTGGGGATGTTTAAAAAGCTGAAAATATGAAGAAGTTGATCAGTTCTTTTGCAGAGAAGATGCATCTCAGAGGGCAAGGAGCTCTGGAGACCAGAGTTATATTTAAAAGTTAATCTATTCACTTTGCTGCAGTGACACGCCGACTGCTTGATCAGAGCGCCGAACAAAAATATTATGTGGGCCAGAGCCTTTGCTCCCCTTCCTCCTGCTTGCTCTCTCTCTCCGCCAGCACTTCAAGTCGTTCGTCACCATTTATTTGCGCTTCCCATCTTTGATAGTCGGCACATCAAATAGAATCGCAGAAAGGACATGTTCAGATATGTCAGGGATAAATAAAATCAAATAGCTTAAATATGGAGTGCTATTTGGCAGAACTGTTGTATTCTGTGAAGACAAATCGCCTCTTAGACAAGCATGTGTGTTAAAGCAGCTTCACCCCCCTCATCCCTTTCAGGGTAAACAGGCTCTTGAACTCCCCATACCTGAGTTGAAGGGGGCTTTTATAAGAGGTGACGTTGCATTACGGTGTTAAGAGCCAGACTGAATTCTACCTTTTGAAATGCAATCAGCCCCTCAGAATTTCATCTGAAAGCCAAGCAATTAGGAATCTGAATTGGGAGGCAACATTAACAAAGGGATATGTTAATCTGCGAGGAAATTGAAATCTTACTTTACATGTCATGGTTAAGGCATGAGCTGGATCAAATAACGTTTTTAAGATAAATTGTAAGTAAATAAGATTTCCTTATGGGAGGATCACGTCTTATCATAAACACATTTGGAGCAAATAAAAAGGTGCATTGCTATGTATTTGATCTTCAAAAAAAAATTTTTGCGTTCCGCACTTTCACTAAAGGTGTGCGAAGAAATCTGGTTATGGGGCCTTATTCCCATAAAATTAAATAAATAAATAAATAAATAAAAGCAGGGGCCAGTATGAGACTCTTTGATCACAAGTGTCACAGTGTGAAAAAAAAAAACTAAATAAAATGAGCTGAATGCTTTTATGTGACACAGAAAAGCAAAATGTATTCCGAATGTATTAGCAAAACAAAAGAATATATACAGTTGTACAGTTATAGTAATGCTATTTCTAAGAACAATTAAAGTTAAGACTAAAGCGAAATAGTTTACATATAGTAAAAATTTTGGAAGTATGTCCAAACACCAAATTTGATTTTCTTGTAAGCGAGGCTAAAGCGTGGTAGCCCTGACCAACAGTGCAAAGCAATAAGTAGGGGAGGGGCAGTCTTTCACCACTATGTTCCATTCAGCTGGGAAAAAAATCCTGACCCAATAAAAAGACTTCAAACCATAGAAAGTAATTTGTTGGTTTTGAAAGCGTAACTTTTTAAAACCTTTGTAAAACTTGTTGCATTAACCGACCCGTACTTAAGGAGAAATTATTGGTATTCTATTTATGGCTTTACAACACTATTAATTGCATCCCTGGTGAGGATTTGTAAGAAGCTTTAAATTAACCCATCTTGTGTTGAGAGATTTTGAGATTTTTTTTTCTTTACCTCTCTTAGCATCCTCATCAGTGTATATGGTGGGAAAATATAAAGTTTTGTAATGATTATTTGCCACTGTGACTGTAGATGTGGGTAGATTTAGGTGAGAAGCCAATTCCTGCTATTTTCTATGTTTTCTTGTGTTTCCTATTTTGAAGGGCGGCTGAGAAAAAATGGGCCTGTGCTATATTGCCATGTTTACATCCAAGAAAAACAGGAAGTCCTTGAAACTCTGATCAACTTTTAAAAAGATTCAGTTTTTGTGATTTTACAAAAGATTTGTATTGAAGCTAAATAAATAGTAGTAGAATAAATTAAACTGGACTGAATCTTTCATGGTCCTTGTTTTGTCCTAAACTTTTTAAATGATTGATTTGATTCTAGAAAAAGTTAAGGCAATGAGTTCATTTCTCCTAGCCATTTCCTGCTTGACTTTAATGGAGTGTTTCCTTGGCTTTCCCATTTTGAACAGTGGCTAATAGAATCGGGCTTCTGGGTCCTGTCATATTTACAACCCAGGGAAACAGTGAGACCTACACACGTTCTTCCCCCCACTCTACAGCTGTACTTTAATTAAAGGTTTTCTAAATATCTCACTGTGATGTTATGCTACTGCAGTGAAGGATGTTTCTGCTTGCAATAAAAATGGAGGGGGCTGTATGAGCACGCAGTCATTTATGCACAGACGATTCTTTGACCCCGACCCTTGCACAAACAGTATGAAGTTGTCCAAACGCCGTTCAGAGCCTTGAGAAAAGCAGAGATGGTGAGGAATCAGGGGAGCAGAGCTGCGTTACTCACCCAGCTGCTCAGATTGAGGTGCCAACAGCCCACCTGCTGCAGGAGCGAAAGCCCGGGGCCTAACACTCCTGCACTGGCTCCCGCCTCCTCCGGCCTGACTTGATCCCGCAGGTACATGACCCCCTCTGTCCCACCACCCCTTTACTCCCCCTTCCTCCTCCTCTTCCTCTTTTGGATGCTTTATTCTTCTTCTTTGTCTGTTTGCTCACGTGTGTTTAGAGTCCCGGCTATCTTTGGCGACGCAGCCAGCTCTCCACTGAGCACCCCGGATTTGGACACCGGACTGCGTGCATCTCAGCCACCGAGGCCTCAGTTCCCCATAAAACACACAGTCACCACAAAGTTTTAAATCGACCACAGAAGCTAACGGTGTCTTCTTCTTTGTTAAGGTAAGTTTCGTTGTCGGCGACAAAACGACGACAGAGAGGGAGAAGAATCACTCTTATGTCCGGTTTCCACGAGCAACAAGCAGGGAAAAATGCAATCACAAAACACCCCCCACCCCCCCAAAAAAAAAAATTACACTAATCCCCGCTGTACGACGGGTGTGTGTCTGTGTGTCTGCGTGAGTTAGTGTGTGGGCTCTGCGGCGCCTCCAGGATGCCCAGAGAAGAACTGGCAGCTTGAAACAGCTTTGGCTACGAGGTAAAGCGAGCAAAAGCAAGAGATCGAAACAAAGAGGAGAGAGCAGGAGAGAGGAAAGAGGGAAAAAAAGGAACAAGACACAACATCCACAAAGGGAGGGCAGGCTCAGCAAAGTGTGGCCAACAGTCACTTCATCGGTGTGATGCTGACAGTCCAGACTTCATGCCCACTTTTCAGGAAGGAAGGTGGGAAAAGGAAGAAAGAAAGTCTTCACTCTGACATGAACCTGGCACTTTTAATTGCACAAATTTTCTTGATTTTTCCTCTACTGCCCTCTGTCCATTTTACAAGCAACACGGTAGAGTGGAGAGCAATTGTTCTATTAGCATACAGACCCCCCCCCCTTCTTGCTAGACTCCATTCAAGGTTCACGTGAACAAGGCCTCGAGCCCCTCCTCGCGGTCCACCTCTTCCCATTCCCCTTCCTCCGCAACTATTTCATCCTTAAAAACATTCATTAACTTCAATAGTGGGGAAAATATAATAACATGGCAAGCTTTGTTGTAGTCAGGGTGATATTTTTTTTTACATTCATTTTTTGAAATAAATAAAACGGAATTTTTTTAAATATTTTCTTTAATTGAAAGGTCATTTAAAGAAAATAAATATTTAATTTAAATATAGTATAATTATGCATAATGACCAAAAATAAAAATTCCTGATTAGAATGTGTTCTTTTACCTAAAAAGGTCATAACAATAATAACAGTAAATTCACTAAATGCAAAAGATGTTGCAATTTTTACATCATTCAATTAACTCCACTTGTCATTGTTAAATAAGAGCTTAAATCTAAATAATAACCATAACGAATTAAATATTTATTGAATAAGTAATTTCTCCCCCCTGAGCGAAGTAACTTTTAATACATTTTTAAATAATAATTAAAAAGACTGCACGGATTAAAAATTCTGCTGAAAAATGTACATGGTAGAGACTCTTTGAATATGTCTACATTTACTGTTTCATATTTTTAGCTTAAAGTTGGCATCTAAAAGCAACAAAAAACTTTTTTCCCCCTCCTTGAATCCCGCTTTCTGCAGCCTCTCCATCTCTGTTAGGACCCTGCGCTTTTCTTGGCCTGCAGCAAGCAGTCCTGAGGCCCTCAAAAGCCAAAACAAAAGCCCCCGAGAATGTTCTTTACACAAGTTGGACAATAGCGCCGGGGCTTCGGCTTGACAAGTAAAAGAGCTCCGACAAGGCGGTGGCTAATTGCCTGCCCTCCCTCCATTCAGCCGCCCTGCCATGCTCCTGCCATCTCCTTTTGTCCCACGTGCGCTCTCTAAAGTAAACTGCCAACTCGCCGGCGAGTGATGGACAGCTCACAATCACTCGGCCACAATGGCATCAACACCGCGGCGCGAGAGAAACGCGGACATTTAAGAAAAGAAATTAAAAAGGGGTAAAGAAGAAAAAAAACACACTCAGTTCCTCATCGGAAGTATTCGAAATTTGCACGAGACACGCAGGATGGAAAAAATAAAGTTTTACAAAAGCTGGGAAATGGATCAAACTATGACACGAATTAAGGTTTTTTGAAAAATAAATTACAGCAATTAACACAAAAATCTAACATCAAAGGCTTTTCTTTTGCATTTATTAAATTACTACAGAAATGAACAAAAATTACAATATTTAAAAACAATAAATCTTAAAGCGTTTAAAGATAAATTATATAAGAATTTGAAAAAACAAATTTAGTCTGATTTGGTAGAATCGAAAGAAGTACAGAAATTGGGAATTCGAATTTTAAATTTAAATGTTAAAATTATCCAATTTGAAATTTCCCACAGTGTAAGCAATAAAATGAATAATTTGTGTCTATTTAATGAATAAATTTTTTATCAGTACAATAAATGAAAGATATTTAGTTTGATGTCTTGGAATAATACGCTGTCAGGCTGTCAGCACAAAGCAATCAAACAGTACCTTTCATTATCCAAATTGTCAATCTGTCACTTAGCAGCATAAGTGTTAGAAATTGCCAAACAAACGGCAGAAAAAAATGTTTGCGAGTAAAATTCAACCAGAACATAATATTAAAGTCAAACAAGCAGCAAAAAGTGGAAAACAACAGCGATTAAATTGTTAAAAAGCCTTACCATTTAAAAGAGCTGTATTTGGGATGCTGCTCGGTTCCTGGTTAAAACAAGCATGCTGGCACTCATGGTAGTGCACAGACTTCAAGCAGACTCCCACCACCATGTCAGCCACTAATCCACTGGGGGGCAGCACCTCATCTACGGCAGCCCCCTTCGCTAAAGCCCCGATGGATTAAGCCGATAAGACGGCGATCGGAGGACCGGGGCGAGAGCCGAGATGTACAGGAGCGGCTCTTAACTGTCCCGGAGCAGGGAAGAGGGGACCGGGGCCGGAGCTGCCTGTTCACTCTCAGCCTCCCCATGCATTCAAACGTGCGCTCTCCTCCTTGTCTGACCAGGACTCCCCTCTCACCCCCTCGCCCATCTTCATATCCCCCCCTAATAAGCTCTTTTGTGTCCATCTCTCTTTCTTTGATAAGTTGAAAGAACAACAAAAAGAGGCAGCGAGAGAAAAGGGCTTTTCTCTCTGCGGCTCGGCAGATATAAAGGTGTTGGAGTGCCGGTCTATAGGAGTTGCCCTAACTTGGCTAAACTCAAGCAGCGGGGTGTCTCTCGTCATGTCATTAATCCTCCCCAAAAAACTAGCCACGCTCCATTCACTGCGAGTCACACTGGATTAAATGCTAAATAAGAAAAGAAAAAAAAACACACACAAACAGCAGACAGCGAAAAGGTGTCCGGGAGAAGAGAAAGCATCCCGATCCGGGGCAAAGTTGAGGCAACGTCGAACATAACAATCGCACCCAATTTTTATTCAAGAAGCAAGCAAAAAAAGTAACCAAAAAAATATTTATCCGTACAAGAAGATCACGGAAGAGAAGCTCCAGCACCTCCGGATCTCCTGCCTGACTCTAAAGTCAAACCTGCCAGACAAAAAAGGGCGCCAACCGCAGCTAAAATAACACCAAAAAGCACAAATAAGGAGATAAAGCCGGAGCACGGATTTAAGAAGAGCTGGCATAAGAAAATTCAACCCGGTCCAAATGATGGCTTGAAGAGAGGAAGCCCACTGTTAAAGCCGTGATCCGACCATCCACTATACCACCGCTGTGAGCCTTTTAACCACAGCAAGAAAAAAATTACTATTGATCTTCAAATGGCGATAATTGAAAAGATCAAAAAGATTAAACAAAAAGAAAAGAAAAACATTGAGATTGCACTGACTTACCATGTTGTGCTCCCCTTTTTTTGGTTGCCGACTTTTTCGTTTAAATAAAGAAAAAAAAAGAAAAAAAAGAGCAAAATAGTTGCTCAAAGATGCAGCATTGACGGTGTCAGATTTTTTGCAGCAGCCTCTTGATCGTATTACTTCCACAGTCCTGGTTTCCAATGCGTCTGAACTTTTTCCCTTTCTCTTTTATTTTGTTTGTGGTACCTAGCCTTTTTTCCCCCCTGCTTAAGACTTTAAAAGCCTTCGGCTCAGCAAAGCAGCGCAAATTATCTTGCCACCTTGCTCAGCTCTGATGCTTTGGCCGCCAACTTCGGAAAGGCCCTTTACTACTGCATCAAAATTAGCATTGTCAAAGCAGTTAATGAATATTAATATTGTATTTGTCATTGGAGCTGGCCCATTGCTGAACTCCAAGTCATCCATCAGGGACAAGATTAAGCACACAATTATTTCTGACTGACAGGGACCAAATCTGCAAGTTTTTTTTCTTCTTCTTTTTTTCCTCCAACAATTTAAAGAAAAAGACACATCATCATCTTAAGGTACCTCCCATGAGACAAGACAAGATTAATACACTTTTAATGAAGCGAGATTTCATGGTGCATGAACAGCAGGAGCTTCAAGAAAAATAAAAAGGAGATTATTACATTCGTTGGCTGCATTCTGTTAAATTCCAAGGACATATATTGAAATTACAAGCAAATTTTGGACAAAATTTCAATCATAAAACAAAGATTCATTTTTTTTCCCCTTCTATTTTAAGGGGAAAGGAGCAGATCCCCTTATCTGGGTTTGCTTTTTTTCCACCTTTGTCGGAGCACAGAGATGAATAAAAGAATAAGACGTACGAGTGCGAGCGGCAGCGCGAACATCGCCGGCACTAAATTTAACATGAAACATTCATTAAAATCCCGGGACCTCCGGCGCTTTCTCTCGGCAGAACCCAGCGGAGCGCCGACCGCTGAGGACCACACACAGGCAAGCCTGCATCAGCACCGCCGGAGCAGCAGCAGAGGCAGCAGCAGCGCTTCAGCTCCATCCAGGAGCCACCTCTCTGTCAAACACGCGCGTTTGTGCAATTCCACAAAGCCTCATCAAACATGCCACAAAGCAGGATTTAAAATTGTGTCTAAATAATGAAATCTGTCAATTTCCCAGGAGGAAATCAGAAGAAATTTTAAAGATAGAAAAAGTCATCAAACCTGCATCCCTCTCAATGCACAGAGCCTATAACATAAAGGCTTTTACACAAACTAACACTTTTTGATTGTTTTCTTAAAATTATAAAAATCAACCTTTTCCCCACAAAAAAATCCCTGATTATTTTTCACCGTTTCCTGACTTCATTTTCATTTAATTTCTTGTTTTCAGTTTATAGCGCATAAGAACAACTCATATTCAATTTAAAAGCAAAAAGGCACCAACAGGATCTCTCACACACAAAGAAATAGCAGATGTGGGCCACGATTACACCAGCAGCTCGATAAACCGCCCCGAATGCGAGGGGTCAAGCTGCGGGCTTCACCTTGGAGCGCCGGGCTCCTGCCGACCACCCTGCCGGCTCCTTAATACCATTAGCAACCCTTAGATGAACATATTAAATTGAACCTTTTGTTCTGAAGGTGCAGATCGGGCCGCAGCAAGCCACTGGTTTCACGGCTTCGAATGCAGATGGTGCTGCTTTATCTTTTTTTGTTTTTCTTCACTGAAATGAAAAGCTCCTAAGAAAGTGCTCCGTTCTCACAAACTCTTCCGATTCTCAAAAGCCGCTGGCTTTATTTTACCCATCTTTTCATTTGCTGAAACTTTAAATATTAACTTGTTGGCTATCAAAATGTGATCTCAGCGAAAAAATGTGAAAATCTTTGGAATTTTCTGCTTGATTTTTCTTTCTTTAAAAGAAAAAGATGCCAAATCAAACCATTTAAGCTGTTAAAAAAAGTTTAAAATGTGGAAAAAAATTACAATTACACCCCTAATTATTAAAAATGTGCCATTCTACTAAATAAGTGAGTTAATTAAAAAGTTTGTTGTTTCAACTGTAAAAAAGAAATATATAAATTCATATACATCGCGTTAAAATAAATTCTAGTAAAATCTCACTGAAGGACTGCTGTAAATTATTTTCTAATTAAATACATAAAAAAAAAAAGTTCAATCATTGTATTTGTGTTTTTAGAAACAGGGAAAAATAAAGCAGTTTACTTTGAGTGAGAGCCTGAACCAGCACCAGTGTGAGCTTAGGAGGAGAGGAGGAAAGAAGGAGGCGAGAGCGAGCAGAGAAGAGCAGCTCGGCAGCCCAGCGTGATCACATCAGCGCTAGTATCAAATTAACTCTCCGACTTTGAAATTTATTGATCTGCTATTAAGACACTAGTGAACTTGATGAAGTGAGTGCTGTAGGTGACTCGGAGGACTTCAAAGTCTTGGGCCAGCCGCATAAAACAAGTCACTTTGATCCCCGCTCCGCTCCTCGGATCTGGAGAGGGAGCATCAGAGGAACCCCCCAATTCCACTCCTGTTTCTTTTTCCTTTCCACTCACCCCCGAGCTCGAGCTACGGCTCCCTGCTTTTTTTTTTTTCATCCCCCCCACCAACGCCAACACCACAACGGTCGCCCAATGCCCCCCCCCCGAGAAACTGGGCAAAGCATGGACAAGTCTTAGAGCGTGCACGCGTCCAGCTATAGATTCACAGGGATACAAACTCTACCAACACACCTGCATGGGGAAAAAATGCGACGTTATGTCAAAATACTAGAATGAGACAACCATCTTCACCTACTGGCGAAGAAAAAACAAAAAGGGCCGCCGATAAGATGGGGCTTCTTCATGCCAAATACGGCTTGTAATAAGGTCGGGAATGAGACAGAGAATGGAGAGTGGGAGATAGCAGCACTGTTGTGTGATAAATACATCCCCCCTTTGCTTAAGGCAAGTATTCCATCTGCATTAAATACTGTGAGATATATATCTTTTTTTTTTTTTTTTTGTGGTGCCACTGGGTGGAGGTAGTAGTTAATGTTTCCAACCTGCAGTACAGACAGCAACTCCAACTTAAATTATTATGGCTCTGACAATTAAATATCTTCATTTCTGCAACAAAACATCCACAGAACAGAGAAAGTCACACGTTTTACCCTCCACCGAGCTGTTAACTTTGCAGGACAGAGAGAGAAAAAAAAAAACACACAAAAAAAATAAATAAGGGACGGCTAAATTAATCATCGGCAGGAGGGTGTTTGCGCTCAGGCTCCAGCGCTCAAAGGCAGGGAAGAGCATGTGTGTCTGCGCAGGAAGAGTGGCGAGGATAAGCTGTGTCTGTTTAATTAAGAGGGGGTAAAACAGATGATAAATGCGAGACAGTTAAACATTTAATGTGTGCTTATCCCCCCCCCATCCCCCACTTCTTCATTTATTTAGTTGGGAGCGATTCAGAGTGGGTGGCGCTGAAGGGTGGAATTAAGATGCTGCAGAAGTCAGGGAGCAGCCGAATCCTGATAGATGATTTGACTTTCTTCAGTTGAACAAAATAAATAAATTAATGTTTTTAAAACAGTTGAAAATACACTATATTTCTGTTTCACCTAATCTTAGGCATATTGTGTTTTTTTTATGTCAATTTGAAAAAAGAAAAATCTCTATCGAGGGCCTTGTTTCTCCTCCATTTCACATGACGAACATTTAATGTTTTTTCTGCTTGATCCCCATTGTGTATCTCGAGCTGATGCACATTGCCTAGAGTCAATGTCAAATCTCAGCTCCAAAAGTCCCACAAAAAAAAAATAATATAAAAATTCTGAATGAACAGCGCCTGCGGCACACACATTCCCTTTACTCAACCCGCTTGCAATAGCTCCCCCAAAGTTATGGTTTCCAACGTGACAGTGTTGGAATGAAAAGCAAACAAGATAATAATCTAATTTCATACAGTTATGTAAAAACAGCTTGTGTTTGTGTTATATTTACACAGAGAGGGGTGAAAAACAGCTAAATATGGTCAGATTAGAAAGGGGTGGGGTGAAGCTAAAACTAAAAAAGCAAAAAAGGAAAAAAAACAGAGGGGAGAAAAAGAAGAAAAGGAGGAGGAAGAGGTAGTAGAGAGAGAGAGAGAGAGAGAGCGAGTGAGAGAGAGAGAGAGAGCGAGAGAGAGAGAGAGAGAGAGAAGCCCTGTGCCAAAAGCATATATAAGAGAAACCTTCACCAATTAGTGGGGAGAAACGGGAGAGGGAGCTGCCGCGGCGTCGGCACTCAAAGAGCCAGGCCTCGCGGCGAAGCTGTCATGTCGGCAGGATTGATCAACAGGCCTGCTATTTCTAATGGCATGTTGTCATGAAGCTGCAGCCATTGGGAGCCACCTGCCTCAGTCCTCCTCGCGCAGCACTCGGTTCATGTGCATGTGTGCGTGCGTGTGTGTGTGTGTGCGTGCGCGCGCTCGTATGCGCATGTGTGTTTACATGCATGAAAAGATGGGGTTGGAGGTATTGCAGCAGCCATACCTATTTTGTGCCCATATATCTTTTACTAACAATTTGAGAACAGCCTGGAATCCTCCTCCCACTCTCTGGCAGTCTACCTTGGATTCTCCTGAAGGCGGAAGAGAAATGTGCCATCTTGGATTGTTCTTTATTCTTGCTCAGCAGCGCTCCGCTGCAGTAAAATCCAACACAACGATAACATAATGTATTCTAACTGGAACGGCTGCAGCAGTCTAACTATTTTAATCATCGTTATCATCGCTATAATTATGTTGATGTTAGTAATAGTCGTAGTATCATCATCAATACTACTACTATTAGTAAGTAGGGTGAGCACTACTAGAAGTAGCAGTGGTCAAATCATCACGATTCTTACAGTATTACTATTATTATTAATAGTAGTAGCAGTAGTAGTACTGCAATAATATCATTATTAAAGATATTATTAGTAATAGTAGTTGTTTTATCATCATTGTATTACTATTATTAACAGTAGTAGTAGTAGAGTGGTATTATCATTATTATTATAACCAGTTACTATCAGTAGAAGTAGTAATAGTAGAAGCAATGGTAATAGTGTCAATAATATCATCCTCTTCACTACTATTATTGTTATTAGTAGTGGTAGTGTCATCATTTTTTTTTGTAATATTAGTAGTAAGAAAAGTAGTAGAATATTGTTGTTATTAATTGTAGTAGTAGCAGTAGTACTAATGGTAGTAGTAGTGGTAGTGGTAGCAGTAAGTATCATTATTATCATCATTATCAGCTATAACAAATAATAACCTAATTAGGAACTGTAATCATTAATAAAACATTATTATTATTATTATTATTATTATTATTAGTAGTAGTAGTAGTAGTAGTAGTGTCATTACTATCACTATCAGGTATGACAAACATTACCAAAATTATAAATGATAATTAATCAACCATTATTATTATTATTATTATTATTATTATTATTATTATTATTATTATTAGTAGTAGTAGTAGTAGTAGTAGTAGTAGTAGTAGTAGTAGTAGTAGTAGTAGTAGTAGTAGTAGTAGTAGTAGTTGTTGTTGTTATTGTTAGTATTATTATTATTATCAGTAACATTATTGGTATTGTTAATTATTACTGGCTTTTTTAATGTCACTTTATGCTTTTTATCTTTGTCATACAGTAAGAAGCACAAGATCTGACTCTTTAAAAAGAAAGCCGTGCTTTCGATTAAAGTTCAACCTATTAAAGAAGAATAAAGCTGGAAAATAAATAGAGAAATGACAAATTCATTCTTAAACATCCACGCCTAAAAGACAGCAGTAATAATACATTGGTTTTTTTACAGTAAAAAACAAAAACAAAACAAAAAAAGAGTCACGTTATCCACGATTGTCCTCAACACACGAACACCGAGCTGCTCTGGCGGCTAAACAAGCTCAGACTCGGCAACAATAAAAAAGTCAAATAAAAGTTACAGAACTTGAGAGTTCAAGGTACTGCGGGCTACTTGGAGAGCGTGTCACGTACGGTTAACCTTTTTATCGGGCACGCCTGTGGTCTCATCAGTCGATGAAATTCTTCGCCCGCGGCGGCTGGCTTAGCCGAGGGACACGGACCAATAGAACGTTTTTTTCATCGTGTTAGCATTTCAAATGGTGAGCGGAGGGTGGAGAGGAGGGCATCTGGAGGGGCGGCGGGGAAAGACGCTCGAACCGATCGTTGCCAGTGGAATTAATTGCCTATTCTGAGAATAATGTCCCTTAGCCGTGATCCTCGGAGGGCCGTACGCTGGCAAAGGGCACTTTTTTTTCAGTTTTTTTTTTGTTTGGCGTCTTCAAAAAGAGGAGCGCTTAGGGGTACTGGACGCATTGCGGGGGGGGGGGGGGGGTGTTTAGCTCAGTCTCCTTTATGTCAGGGAGAAATAATCAGAAGCGCTGAACCAAAGTCAACTAATCCATTTCCCAATTAAATATCACCGAAGATAATGACGCAAAAGATTAATATAAACCAAATATAAATATCAGAAAATGAGCGATAACTTTATCAAATCTTAGTATATTCTGGCTAATAAGATGATTATTAAAGGAAATGCTCTTCAAGACCAAAAAAAACCCAAAACATGTATATCTGGCTCTCAGCCAACACTCGATAAATGGCTCAAGATGGCGCGACCCCGGTGGTGCTTCTATCCTTTTATTTCTGGGGATTTAAGTTCAGGCTTGGCTACACATTGGCCAAGCACATGCAATGACCCTAACTGATATCGGTGCATCTTTTAGCCACATCTTAATCTAAACTCTATAAAGCTCGGGCAGCTTTTCAGACTCAAAACAGCATAAAGAACAAGTATTGTTTGGATCAGGGGGAGAAGGCCTCAACAGAAAAGCTGGACCCAAGCCGGGGCAGGAGCGCTCTGAAAAAACAGCTGCTCGTGCACTCCAATCTCTAGGAAAAGAAAAACGAAACTCAATTGCTACGAAGGACGAGTAATAATTTTTTTTTTGTATTCTGAATGCGCCATTCCTGGGTATCACCCTCTACGGGGCCCAGTTCGCACCCTGGTGTCGATTTCATCCCTCGGCAGATGGAACGGGCGAATTCGCAGCGGTTCCCCCCCCCCCCCCCACGTTTATACGCCTCTCCTCTCGCTCATTGTGAATTCAGTCGACGAAGTCAATCTTATTAACTTCTGCGCCAGTTCACACATGACATTTTCTTCAATTTTCTCGCTGACATCAAAAACATCAATTAGCAGCTCGAAAATGGGAAAGAGCGAACGACAGAGTCCGATAACGCCGGCTCATTTGAAGCCGAGGGTAAATCTATTCTCCAGTTTTGAATGTGTTCATTACAATTGCATTTTTTCAAAGAAGACCTCCAAATAGCAAAGAAATTTAATTTATCTCCCAGAAATGTCCAGAAATTGTTTTTTCCCCCTTCTTTCTTTATGTTTTTTTTTTTTTAATCCCATGTCTATCTCTCAGCCACAGTGGGCGACACAAAGCATTGTGGTGCTGCATTTTCCTTTTCTCATTAGAACAGATCACAACTCCCACAGAAGTTGAAACCCTATACAGTAACCTCTGGTGTAACCCAGAAAAAATATTTTAAAAGGGACTCCCAACATTTCTTTAGCAAAGAAGAAAAGAGTGCGATAAAGTAGCGCTCCCGTGACCTACGGTTTTAACAGAAATACCAGACAGTGATAAACGTAGTGTCTATTTTTACCCAATGAGGGGAGCCATTATCAGATTAAAGGAACAAAACGCTTAAAGGTTTTTTTCCATGTGTATTTGAAGATATAGAAGAACTATGGAATATTTTAAACGCATTATTAGATTTTGTTTACTTTCCGAATTAGTGGTGGATTAAGCCGATTAATTATGATCAGCTGGATGATTTGATAATTTACTTATTGTGAACGTTATTAAGTTAATTTAAATTAAATAACATTTAAATAGGTTAATTATATAATTTATTATTATTTTTATATCAATCATATTTTTGTATTTTTTAAATCCCAAATTATAATTTACTTTCCTGTTAGAATAAAACAAAAACATTTTACCCAAAGAATCATTGATCATTTCCTGCTGCTCTCCATCACTGCTGTATCAAAACGTGAAACACAAACCTACACATTAATGAAGCTCTCTCATGGTTCACCTCTTTTTGATGAACGTGTAACTCAATAAACCTCGACTGGCAATCTTTAAGTAAAAGGGCTATTTTTTGCCGATATCCAAACATTGTCAGGCGGCTTCCTCGTGCTTGAGTTACATCTCCGAAGGGCGGCGAACAAAAGGAAACTTTAGCGGCTGGTGGAAAGACACTCGTAATGCAACTGGGGGCGAGTAGAGGGGGGGGGGTGGCAGTCGCACACAGAACTGCGAGGATCACGTTCCTCCGGCCCATTGATTTCTGATCTTTTGACATTATTTAGTTGCTTTTTATTTTCTTGCCCATCTTGTAGTCTATGTCACAAAAGACAGAAATGTCCAAACAAGCGATGTCGGGGATATCTACTATCTGTCAAAGGAGCAGGCTTTTCCCGGCATTAAAAGCGACCGAATGCTCTGACGCAGTGCCGAGAACCGGCGGGATGAAAATATCACTCTTTATAATGGGGGCTAATCAGATTTCGGCTTTTGCCTTCAAGCTAAAAGGAGATGGAAACGTGCAGAGCGGTATGTCTGTAAGCAATACACTTCTGGTTCAACCCCACCCTGACCTAAACACAAAAGGCCCCTACACTTGTAGTCTCGTGTCTGAGCCGGTGAGTATGTCCAACCAAAAAGTAAATACATTTAAAAACAGGTGAAAAAAACATAACCCAAATAAGAGTTTTTGGCTTAATTTCTCATCTAAGGGGGGGAAAAAACAGGGCACGCTAAATGCACGGAAAGATGAGGCGTCGCATCTGTAACGCTGCTGTCGGCTGAATGTGGAACACACAGCAGCGATCAGTTCCATTAAACGAGGATTTGATCATCTCCCCTCCTGTGCGCTTTCACAGCCCCGCTTCAGATTAGATCGCTGTGAAAACGGTCAAATGGTGCATTTATCTCTCTGTGATTATTTTGATGCAGATGACAGAGATTGGTTGTTTGCATGACGCCGGACGAGCGCACGAACAGTGTGAGCCACGCACGCCTGCAACGGAAACAGCTGAATGAATGCCCCTCAATGCCATTAATCCATTAGATAGTTTCAACAAAGGCCTGGAAGTAATGCGCAGGGGGAAAAAAAGACGTCTGTGCACATGAAATTACTCTGCTGTAATCCCTATGTTATGACTAAAATTAATGCTAGTGTGCGGGGTGACAGAAATGGACTTTCAATGCGACTGAGAGTGAAAACTCCAGGCAACAATTGAATGTGATGAGCTAGGCTTTCAAGTACCAAAAATACCAGCGCTGCACGTTTAGTGGCAGAAAATAAACCATTTTCATCCTCCAATTCCAAAGCTTCCAAAGAAACAAATCTAGCAAGAAGACACTCTGTAGTTACAACAATATTCCTCAAATTCTGATTTCAACTTAATTCAGTTTATTTATATAGCGCCAATTCAAAGAAGTCATTTCAATACATTTATACAAACATTCCAATCAGTTAACAAGTTTCCTATTTAAGGAATCCCAGCAGATTGCGTCAGTCATTGGCGTGAGGTTGGGCAGACTTTCCAACCACAGCAATCCTTCAGCAATCCCTCATACTGAGCAAGCATGTAGAAACGGTGGAGAGAAAAAACTCCCCTTTAACAGGAAGAAACCTCCAACAGAACCAGGCTCAGTAGGAGCAGCCATCTGCCACGACCGTCTGGGGGTTTGAGAAGACAGAGCAGAAACACAGAAGGAACAGAAGATCTGATATAAGAGAACTTTCTATGTTACAGAAAGTAAAAAGTTGATAACAGGACACAGTGGATGTTCATCCACTGGAAGCACCATCCCAGTGGCTGACCAGAGAAATCTGTAAAAACAAAAAACTTTGGATTCCTCTCAATCACGTCGTGACCTCGCATTAAACTGTCCCAATTCTGTAGTCTGACTTTGGGAGCCGCTGCGTACAACCAGATCTGATTATATATTCCAAATTACATGACAACGTCTGGATGATCTCTCTGCTTGTGCCACTGTTCCCTATAATCACATCTGCTTTCAACTTCACACAAGTTGGGGCTGTGTTCCCGGATTACTGGCCCTTCATATCTACCTTTTCCAATTACTTTTAAGAGTTTCGGATGGACAAATTTGTGCTTTCATGTCCTGTGTAGGCAGATGAGTTACTGCTTCTGGCCATGAAAGGAAAGCTTTTAATGAGCTGAGGTGAGGTTAATTGGTTCGCTTAAGATCCGGCGAGTTGTGTGCTTCTATAGGAAAATTAGGTCTTATTCCCAGAGTTTGGCTGGACGTGTTTATTAACAAACACTTCAGCCTAATTTCCGTTCGGAGACGAAAGGGGAGAAGCAGCAAAGGATGGTGGAAGGAAAGGTTGACTTTTGAATTAACTCTATGCATTGCTCCTTGCTGTCATTCTGCATTTCTGACGCAAATTTGAAAATTACTCTAAAATCTCAAAATTGTCAACTTGCAACAATCAGATTTTTGTACAGATTCCTGACTTTCTTTGAAGTCTGACCTGCCAATTCCGATCATGATAGGTTTCCCGGCTTTCCTTCTGATAAATGGATACCAATCTTGAAAGAAAAAATATTGTGCTGCGAGTTTACAGCAAATGTGCCCGAACCCTTTTTTGATTGTTGCAAAACTCAAAATAACATGCATCACAGCATCAACAACAAATCTTTCATGTTGATGTATTTACAGAATGGTAAAAAGTGGGAGGTTTCGGTTTTGATGTATTTAATGAACAGGAATATTTTTGGAATATCGAAAATATCTAGAATTTTTTTTTGCCAAAATGCACCTCTTGGGTTTCCATTATTCAAAGTGAAGTCAGCCCGCCCAAGGCCTTCCATCTTGTTTTACAGTGTGTATTTATTTGTACTTTGAATTCAGGTCAACTCCACGAAGATATGATTGTAATGTTTAAGAACAGAAATGGAGAAAAAAACTGATTCTAATCAAAAATCTAATTTGACATAAAATTAAAGATTTTATTTTTATCTCAGCTCTAACCTACTTTTATTTTTCTGAAACAGTTGCTTTGAAAATAAATTTTTTAATCAAAAATAAACTTCTGATATCCTCAAATAGTACCAGGGAATGTTAAATATTGACTAAAATAGCCATTTGTTTTATATCATGATATATATATCGATATTGACTGATATGAAAAATATTATCTTGCTAAAATATATTTTTCCAAATCACCCAGCCCTACAACAAGGTATTGATTTTACAACTGGGAGTTTCAGATAAGCATATCAAAAGCTGAAATAACAGCAGAGAGAGGAGAAGGAAGTTCAACCCATCTCTTCAGTCAATCATAATGGGCAAGGGTCCTATCCCCGACTTCAACGTCCCGCTGCCTGACTTTCTAGAGACAGAGATTTAAAGAGGAGTGGCAAAAGCAAATGAGGTGGATTAGCAGTGCTTGTCAGTTTAACTTAATTTCCTTTACATTTAAATAAAATATTTTTGAATAGAATTGGGGATTGATTGGTGCTTCACAAAAATTCTGCAACTTGATGTTGGGATTTTCTCATCAATTGCAGGTAAATTGACACAGCAGAGTGATTATATGCATAAATCATATCTTAACTTTCAGTCTAATTACAAAATATTTTCAGTAATAGACAAAAAACCTGAATACTGCAGTGCAGGAAGGCAATAGTTGGTTACTGATATCAAAGACTACCAAGGTTTAGGTTGCAGTGCTTTCCTTCCCCCGCCTGTTCTGAAAGAAGGCTTTTAAACATTGCACAGACATATTATTATGATATATAACTCGACCTCGCCTGTGGCTGCGCACTGCTGGTCATCTTGCTGGAAAAAAGGTTACTACACTTGTCTCTCGGTTACAAAAAAAATAAGATTGATTAATATAATTCTTCTTGTGAAAAAGAGTCAAGGTGAGGTTATGAACCCGATTATTGAGGTTACACTGTTTCAAGACTACAGCTAGTAATCCAGTCTGTCTGGCTGCCAACTGCAGGACGGCTATCCAAACAGATAGCCCTGATAATTAACCAGCTTAAATCTATGAATCAAAATAACAATATATCTATAAATAAACGTTATACATAGCATTATCCAGCTATTATAAATCAATTAGCTATGTTATTTTTGGTGCAGCAGTATATATTTTTTTTCTTCTGTTTAAAAGAAAAGCAATTAGATCATGTTTTGTTTTTTGGGGGGGTGTTGAACATTTTTTTTGCAAATACCATACCACACAGTGAGAACCTCATGCTGGCTCATACTTCGAAACTAACTAGTTACTGTGCTCCAATTAGGAAAAACCTGGTCCCGTAATTTCTGTGTGTGGCTATAAAGTGCTTACAGAGCACTTTTATTTTAGTTAAAGCGCAGCTGAATATTGTCTTTAACATTAGCCTGAAGGCTAAAAACAAAACAGACTCTTTTATTTTACCATAATGTGCTAAACTTTTCTCACTGCTATCATTTTTGGTGTAGCCTCTCAATCACCTCACTGCAGGCTACTCCTCCACTTCGGCGGTACACAAATCATCTAAAAATGACTGGGCCTTTCGCTTGCTATTAGGAGCTACATGATGTGGAGTTGCTCAGACTAAAAGACCTTGTAATCAATAATGGTGTAAATGTGTTAAGTTCAACATCTCGTACGGTGGAAGAAGGGAGGGTTCAACGGTCCTGACAGAGTAATTACGGGTTGCCGCCACAATGCAGCGGCCGGCACGCTCGACACTAATTCAATCCATCTTCATTTCCAACAGCAATGCGCGCTCACCGTTGATGGATAGCTATCATTAGAGAGCGACAAACGAGCGAGCAGAGTGTGCGTTCAGTGGACGCACAGTAGCAGCGGTCCACATGAAGACGGGAGCGAGCACGGAGAGGTCGGATGAGGAGGGGGAAGAAAGTTTGGGTCAGGCAGCAGGTCGGCATCCTTCACACAAAGACATCCAGACACACAAGCACGGAGTATCTGAATGCGCACAAGCAGTTTGGCTCGTCGTGACCCCGACACACAGAGAGGCTATGGCTCAACTCAGCAGCCTTTTATAGCATGCTGCTCACTCCGCTGACACACAGACACACACACAAGTCTAGGGCACAGTCTGCAGCAAAACACAAAACCACAGGCTGGGACTGAGGCTGACTGGCTTGCTCCTCTATATTTTCAGTCTATATATTCAGCCTGTGTGTCTTAATTATGTGGTCCTAAAAGAGCGGGCCCTTCCAGCCTTTTTGAGGCCCTACTGCATCATTACATGACTTTTAAACTCTGGACCAAAACACACAATATGACTTATTCTCTGTGCATTTCCCTGCATGGAAATTATACTGTTTGGGACAGCTTCTGCATGAAAATTGCACCCTCAGAACTAACTGGGACTGTAAAACAAGGAAATAGTGAACTAACATAAAAAAAGGGGGATTTCAGAGCGTTACCGTTTCAGAGGTTTGGCCTAATCTTATTTGAATCGATTGCGGTCAGCGACCCGGCAAAGGCCCATGTGGCGACAGCCTGCTCAACCATGTTTTCAAAGACAGCCGCTGTCGCTGTTGCCCCCCGCCTGTCAACCAGGAGGTGGTGCTACTGGGATGAAGAGCTACAGCTTCATCTTTTTTTTTCCTCTCATTTTTTTGCTTATGCAGCCAAAAGGCAGAAAATGAATTTGTTTGGTGGTGATGAAATAATAGTTGGGATTTAAAAGGCTCCTCTGACAACCTAGAGTTGCAGACGCTTCCTCAAAAAGATGCTCCGTTTTCAAGTCTGTGTTGATTTAGCAGATTTCATTTAGAAGATGCTGCCTCCTCAGAGTTTTTGGGATTTGCACGTCGAGCGACGCAACTGCTTGTTTCAATTCCCAATGAGTGGTTAGGCACTGACGCATGCTGCCATGGCTGGCTCAAGATTGTATTTAGAGATGCAGTCAATTGATCAATCAGTCAATCAATCAATGGGCCAGGGATGGGAATCATCCAATTTTCTCTTCATCAGCTCTAATAGCTGAGGTTCAGATACTCATCACAACTTTAAGATCTCTAACTGATGCACCTATACATCAAAAATACTCAAACAACTTCACCTTGTATAGGCACGAAGCAAAAAACTAAATCTGAATATCATTTAAAGATTTCACAGATTTTAAAAAGTGAAACTGATCTAGAATCACAAAACATTAATTTCTGTTCATTTCCAACAGAAAAAAAAAGGTTGTTTGTATACCCACAAATGTTATGTCCTGTCCATCACAATCATGGCGAAGACTGCTGACTTGCAGACAGTCACTGACACCGTCCAAAGGGGGGGTATGCCATTAAAGGAGCTGGCTGTTCCAAGAGTGATATATCCAAGCATAGCAACAGAAAGTTTAGTTGAAGGAAAAAGCATGGTTAAAAAAACTAAACACAAACACCGGTTACCTTTAAAAGACTGGGAAGCACAGTGTCAAGGTTGAGAAAGATTCACAGTGCATAGACTGGTTGGTGCCTAACTAAGTGTGTGAGTGCATACATTCTACAATACATACTTTCATTAGGTTTAAAACATAATTTTTATTGACCTTATGTAATTTTCTGAGTAACTGAATTTTGGGTTTTCATTAGCTAATTAACAAAGTTAACAGAAACAAAAGGTTTGTTTGTTTGAATTGAACTACTGAAATAAATCCATTATATTCAGATCTATTGAGATGTGGCTATACTTTCAGGCACTTTTTTGAGTTTAACAACAATCAGATAAAAATTTGTTCGGTGCATAAATGTGGATAATCTTGTTACTTAATTTGTTTTCTGATGGATTCAAAGCTACTACCCTTGTCAAAGAACCCACAGGATATATATTTTTTCTCTTTTATCTGTTCGCTTCTAAACAAAAAAAAAACAAAACAAGAAATCTCTTGGAATCAGTCGAAAGTAATTCGGCACGTCACATCTAAAAGAAAACCAAAAATCAGTAGTGGCTAGGCAAAGACTATACGTGAATCTCTATCTGTATTTGGCCCAGAGGTCTTCATGGGTCGTTCTTTCCAACTCCAACTCAAGTATCAACTCTTTCAGGGGCAAATATAAGTCCAGTCTGAAGTCTTAGTTTTTGGGACCTAAAGGCAATTTGAGTCTAAATCGCAAACCTGAGCCCCCCCATCTTGCATTTGACCCTAAGCTGAATATAATGTAGGGTCGCCCTTCCAGCTAAGCCAGTTGCAATTACTTTAAATTTTGGAAAGTCGATGAGAAGGGGCAAGTTTTTAGGCTGCGTTCACAAGCAATCATGAGAAAAATCCACCACGGCATGCATGGAATGTTCTGAAACAAGCAGTAAAAATGATTAAATTATTTCTCATTGAAATTATGAAGACATTCACACAACTGGTGCATTCTGAAGGGGCTCAGCGGCTGCAGAGTTTGCTTCTATGTTGGGCAGGCTCTGCATGCTGCAGATCTTAGGTGTTTTCCTGCACAAACTTGCAGGCATGAGCTCGGCGGCCAACGTGCTGCAGAAAACTGCCAGGCCCGCTCGCAGACCCTGCAGTTTGTTTAGCAACACTCCTTTTGACGACGCCCAAAGGGTGCAATTAAGCCCAATTAGAGGCTGTCGGTTTTATTAAGAGGCACAGACTGGCCAGGCTTGGGGGCAGTGTGGGATAGAGGAGGGAGGGAGGATGAGGAAAGCAAGGACGGAGGGGTGGGGGAAGAGAGAGTCTGCAGCGCCAATGTACTGCTGCTGTTGAGGAACTAGGCAAGAATAGCTCAGAGGAAGCAGTTGAAAATAAACGTTGGGCCCAAACGGAGTCAGGTTGAGCAGGTAACCCCTGATACACCTTTATGATGGCCCATAAAAGAGATGAGAAAAGAATTTTTTAGTGATCAGATATTGTGTAGGGATCAATGGAGGACAAAAGCAACTCATCTATAAATACTCTGCAGCTACAGTGAATGCAAACATGTGTGGATGCAGATGTCACAAAGCCTTTTCGGAAGGGGACCGGGCGGGGGGTGGTGGTGGTGCTGATGGTAGTTATGCGATTCTGCCCTGACACATCAGTGTGTTAGTGAAAAGAGCAATACAGCTGGCTGGGAACAAAAAACTGCAGCATCTCTTTCATCAGCGAATCAGAAAAAAAAAAAAACACGCAAATGAATGTATCATCCCCCCCCTCTCACAATTCCTTTTCCGTCGACCCCTCGACAGGGATGTTTACAGATAGCTATCATTCGCCCCCTCGTTTTCACATTTGCGCTTGGACACGTTTCAAAAGACCGGGCCCTTTTCATCTCCCCGCTCGCTGTGAGGAAATTTGCTCCTTAATGGCTTTCAAAACAGGAAGCGCAGACAATATAAAAAAAAAGGGAGAAAAAGTGAGGAGAATGCTTTGCTCCCCCATCCAACCCCCCCACCCTCCTCCACTCCCACCCTCAACACCAGCCGCCGCCAGCCGTCGCATCCTTCCCGAATCTGAGCACCGCCGCCGCCGCCGCCGCCGCCGCCGTGCCAAGGTGCCAACTGTGCTAGTCACACTGACCTCCATCTGCAGGCAACTTGATAGCATCTCTTCAAGCTGCCGCGCGCTCTCGCTGAATGGGGCTCGCTCAGTCGCAGTAGAGCCTGAATGCCATTCAAAGCTCCGGCTCGGAATTGTGTTTCAAGTTTCTGCGCTATTGTATCCTTTGTTCACAGCTGCTGTGTAGGGAAGGGAAAAAAAATCCTTTATCACTAAAATGAATACTAAAACGGTTGTACTGGAGGAATGCACAGAGGAATACATTACCACCAATGTGCAAATTATTCCACTATCAGGCAAATTAGAGACGATTTTTTTTTTTTGCCCCCGCAAGACTTTATCAATGACCCTCGGAAGGAGAAGAAGGGGGAAGGCCGAGCTGCTGCGGACTGGCTCAAATTGCTTCTAAAAGATGGTGTCTTGCCAAGTAGTATGCTTACTATTTTAGCTGTATATGTAGGTGTCTGTTTACTCATGTTGTATTCATAATTCCGCCTCCTGCAGGGCATCCGTGTCCACCGAGTGCCCTTGAACATGCCATGAGTAGTCTTTCTGCGCCTCGACTAAAAAGAGACCTGAAAGACAGCTACACACGCTTCCGCACAGTTGGATAAAACAAACCTTAACCACACAACTCAACCTCACCAAAGAACCAGCTTTTTTTTTTTCTTTGCTTTTTTCAAAAGATGTTCAGAAGAGTGTTTTTTCTCTCTCCTCGTCTTTGCTTTAGCTCTCCCTGTCTTTGCTTTAGCTCTCCCTGGGTAAAACAAAAGCATCATTTTCCAGTTTCGAAAAAAAAAAAATCTTTACTCCCTCTTCACCCTCCCATTGTGCTGTTTCCGTGTATGGAAGTGCTCCCTCCCATTGATTTTCTCCCAGCCGAGGCCCTACCCTACACGAGCTGCTTCCTCTGCGGTGTCATCTCCTTGTGCCTCTCTGCTTTTAACTGCGTTTTACTCCTGTGGCTCTGTGTACACCTGCCAAACTGGTAGTGGTGGAGTGGAGTCAGAAAAACTGAGACAAACGCTGAAAAGTTTTTGATATTGATTTGGGTTTTTTTGATGCAGATAAGGATAAAACCTAAACTGTCCACAGCGGCTGGAAGCCTGTTTAATCAGCTGGTTACGTTGCTCATAGAAACGCATCATGAACCATGACTTTGCAGTCTTTTTTTTTTTTGAAGCAATTCGCGTGTAGGCTAAAAAGTTGCTGTGGATCTCTGCAGCTCATCCAGACCCAACATGGGCATCTTGGCTGTTTTCCTGATTATTTCTCTCCTTTAACATAAAAACATTCCCTAACAAACCTCTAAAGGCCTTCACAGAACGACTAGATTTAAACAGAGATTAAATCACACACTGGGACCTTTTTTAGGTGTATCAGATTAAAAGGGGCTGAATAAAAATGTATGCCACACTTTTCAGAATTTCATTAGTAGAAACCATTGAAAAGTATGCATCAATTTCTGTCTAATTCCCAACGACTTTATGTCTGTAACACATAAAACTCCCAAAAACTCTGTGACTGTAACAAGACAAAATGTAAACAGGTTCAAATACTTGTGGGAATACAATTGCAGGGCACTGTAGATGCCTTTTTGAGCTCTGTTTCATGCATAAAGCACTGATTCTGCAGAGTCCAATGCCCCTCAGCATCAATATGTCTTTCAATGGGCACAATTAGCTGTAGAGATTTTGGAGAAGATTTCCTGCAGGTCTGTAGGGAACTACCACATTAAAAATGGTGTACTGTGTTGCGATTTACGATGTGAATATTTAAAGAAATCTATTTATTTGTGACAGGAGTCATGTACAATAATCCGGGGAGAGTTTAAGGGAATATTTTCCAGCCTGTGCTGCTTCTCTGCCACAGCTTCTGCTCCACCAAGAAAACACCCGCCCACCCCCACTGTGATGCGTGCCTGCGTCCACTGGGGGCTACAATTAGCCCATCAAACTCATTCCACACCACCTCTCCAATCCCCTTTTTCTTACCCTCCAAAAGGCTGGGTTCCTCGGAAGAGACAGGCAACTTGTAAGACTGGGGGAGGTAGCCTTTGAAGTGCCAAGTTTCTGCAGAGGCCCTCGCTTTTTCCTCATATTAGGGCTAAGGAGATAGAACAATTAAAATAGCTGTAGAGGCAAGCTGACTTCGCACCACATGCATGTGCCTGCCTTAACCCCGGCCCTTAGTGGTAAGGGTGGCAGGGGCAGTGACATGCATTTTCAGATGTATTTTTATGCCAAAGCTGTAAATCTGTCTTAGAGTACATGCCAGGCTTCTGATTGGCTGGACACATTTCTGTCTGCGTCTGTCAGTTACAAGCTTTTAAATCTGGAGCAGCAGTGCAGTATTTCACAACTCTGCCTGGCCTTTGGCCCTGGATTTAACTTCAGCGTTTCATATAAATAAGTCAGACTTGACTAGTTAACAATTCTCATTATCCACCGGGGGTTTGAGTGATTTAGAATACAGAAATGGAGACGTATTTGTACTTTGCCAGCATGCCAAGAGTCAACATGTTGTCTCCCGACTCTAAGCTGAACACACTCAGCCCTGGGATCAGATGGGGGCTGCTCTGTTTTGTTTTGTAAAGACAAAGCTCCTCTTTCTGGCTCTGCTCCGGTGGGGCTCAGTGGCAGCAGGCCAGGTAATTACATAGCACTGTCTTAACAACCCGAGGAGGAAGGCCCACTATCATTCACATACGCACCAAAAAAAACACACAATTATGTGCATTCAATGAGTATACAGCTCAGATACAGCTCCACCAGCACACACACACTTAACTTTAAACACAGATTACATTATGTCAAGCAGTGATTTCAACCTGACCTGGGCTCGGATTGCAGCTCTGCCTCTGGCACAAGAAGTTACCGTTTGAGTTGAGCGACAGTGACTGCAGTTTAAACAGGTGTGTGTTTATGCAGATGCACAGCTCAAACATGTGGTTTGCATTAGCTGGTTCTGTAGCAGAGCCCGAAGCAAACCTTCCCCCTAGAGCGGGGGGTCAAGTCCAAAGCAATCAACTCGCTGTTAAATCCTCCAGTTGGCGAGGGTGGGTTAGGATGGATGGATGAAACAACAAAAAGCTGGATGGATGGATGGATGGATGGATGGATGGATGGATGGATGGATGGATGGATGGAAGGAACAAGAAAAAGCTGGATGGATGGATGGCTGGCTGGCTGGATGGATGGATGGATGGAACAAGAAAAAGCTGGATGGATGGATGGATGAAACAAGAAAAAGCTGGATGGATGGATGGATGAATGGATGGATGGATGGATGGATGGATGGATGGATGGATGGATGGATGAAACAAGAAAAAGCTGGATGGATGGATGGATGGATGAAACAAGAAAAAGCTGGATGGATGGATGGATGAAACAAGAAAAAGCTGTAGGATGGATGGATGGATGGATGGATGGATGGATGGATGGATGGATGGATGGATGGATGAAACAAGAAAAAGCTGTAAGATGGATGGATGGATGGATGGATGGATGGATGGATGGATGGAGCAGAGCTGCTGTGTACAGGATACCAGCAGCATAAAATGCTTATATAACCTGCACTGAAACGGGGAATGGTGAGTCAAGTGTTTTTGTTTTATTGACAGTAACAGGCCATAAGATGCTCTGATTCAGCATTTAAGCCCTTTTATCCCTAACGTTAAACTTAATTCCTGTGATTTGTGGAAGGTAAACGTGAAGGCACGCAAAGATCCCTGTTAGCCGTTTCTCTTTCAGTAATCTTGTAAAGTGCTTAAGACATCCAAACACAAAAGTACATAAAAGAATCCTGACCAACTCTGGAACAGTCTGAAAGCTGAATATCACTTTAAAAAGCAGAGATCTCAGATTATCTACAGAGCTGATTTTATCAGCTTTCATTATAACTTCATTTACAACTTCTTTTAAGTCAGTTAACTGCAAGAGAACAAAACCAAGACTACTTCATAAGGGCATTGATGTTCTTGAATGAGTGAATGTAAGGCTGGAGCACAGCAACAACAAGGGTGAGCCTCTTTCTTCTGACAAAAGCACAAAGAGACTGAGGCGCGAGATGGCACGAAGGCAAGTAAATTGCACCAGCAAAACAAACAAAAAAAGAGGGAAGTCATGCTTCAACGAAGTGGGAGGTGGTTTCTCCCTCGCTCCCTTCTATCTCGCTGGTTATTCCACACTTTTTCCAGAGAAAGGATAAAAAAAAAGGCCATGGATTCCAGTGAATGCAAGTGAGACTCAAGCGAGCTATTCATGCTGCCAGTTGATTTAGGCATGCCTTGCTACACACCAATCAGCCCAAGCCTCGCCAGCCAGCCAACCACTCACTCACTCGTCTGCCACTCTATCGAAAGATGGAGACAGCGCCAAAAAGTTCCAATTAAAATATCAGTTTGTGATGTCTGCACAGAAGAAAAAAAATAGGACAGGAAATAAAACAAAAAGGAATGCTGCTGGGGGGGGTTTTCAGTTCTGTAGGAGAAAACACAACAAAAGCTGCCAAAATCCAGTGGACAAGCCTCATACTTAGGAGCAGTTTCTGTCTACAGTGACTAAATAAGTAAGAGGAGTGTGTGGATGTAAGACGGGGGGCGTCTTGTTATGGAGAAACAGGGCATGTTGCAGATGGAAGGGGGGGAACCCATTTCCCGTTCAAATAAAAAAAAATCTTTTAAATCGGCTGATAAAGTTCACGCCGATTCGACATCGTCGCCTGGCTGTCCTTTAATGAGCCTGAGAGGAGGAAGTGCGGCGTCCACAGAATCACGCCGCTGTCTCTTTTATTCAAATCTCACATGCAGCTGTCACACAGCTGCTCTGGCCGTGCTGTTTATCTCACTCCAGGAGGATGTTAACAAGACAAATGAATGAATAAAATACACAAATAATGTGTTTAGGTAATGTTAATAATGCATGAAATGGAAGCTGCTTTGTGAGTCGGGCTGCATTCAGGATTCCTTTCCCAAGTTTGGTGACAGGCTTGTTTATTCCCTTTTCCTGGCGGCGTATTTCCAGGGGGATGTGTGGCCAATGCCGGGCGTCTACGGCACATTTTGCTGATGAGGGGAGTAAAAGGAAAAAAAGTGCTCTGACAAATTTAGGCTTTTCTCAGCTCATACACTGTCACTGCTGAGCCATTCATCCGAAAGCTCCAGTCGGATCCTCCTCTTCATCAGTCTTGCTTTTCCTTGTTCTGTTTCATGACTGATTCAACCACTATTCTAACTGTTCCTTTTCATTATCAAGTATTCATTCAACTTCTAGCCATTTTTTTTTACCATTTAAGAATATAAAATTGAATATATTCAGTCTCTTTAACCTTACACCCTTCAGTAAACTCCAGTATAACCATCTACCTTGAAAAGTCACCCAGAAATTGGGCTGTTTTGTGCAGGCCTCAGAGGTTTCTTAGAGGTGAACAAACGGCATCATCAAGACTAAAGCACACAACAGACGGGTCACAGAGAAAGTTGTGAAGAAGTTTAAACCACATCACGGCTGCATGATATCAGGAAAGCATGTTATTTCAACACGGTTGCAGAAATTTGCAATGATGCTATCGATTTACCCATATTTGCTTGACTCTTTCCACATTATAATATGTCACTAAATTCATGCATCAAGGGCATCGAAGGCATGAGAAGTCAATCCAACTGTTACATATCCCAAAACATTATTAGCATGCAAAATTTCCATGCACAGCTCCATGAATATAATCCCCTACCAAATATTGCATCTAAGCAGTCCTTGATATTCTTGACATTGCGATGACAAATGCAATTAAATATATTTTGAATTTCTATTGCAATCCTGCCAAGAATTGGCTGTCCACCTAAACTTACAGGTCATTCTAGCAGACTATTAATCAGAACAGCAGCACAGAGGTCCATGGTAACTGTGGAGGAACTGCACAGATCCACAGCTCAGGTGGAAGAAGCTTTTGACAGGACAACTGTTAGCTGTGCACTTGTATTTCTAAGAAGCTGAACTCATAATAATAATCAAGCATGTGTACACCTGCAGGGGCAAGTGTCCCAAACCTCAACGACGGTTATATAAAAACAGGAGGATGGGAAGTTCTCTCCAAGAAACTGTCTGGGTTAGAAAATAAGCATCATATCAAGTTATTTTCCTGGACCAAGACTTGAAATAAGAAACAGGGCCAAGAACTGTTGACAGCAAAGACAAGAAAGACAAAAGGAGGAGAAAAATATGACAACATAAACATACAAATTGAAGACAGGCAGATCTAAGTAAAGTTCAGAAAGGTCTTTGCTGATACTGAAGAGAGAAATCAAATAAATTGTTGGGGCTGCAGTCATTCGAGTTGTCCAGAAAAACCAGTAAACATGGTTCGAAAAACATAAGGACGGTGCTTAACGAATCAGAAAGCCGATACCCCATGTTTACCCACATAAACTCCAAAGAAAAGCCCCTCTCCTGTCATAAGGCGGGTGGGGACAGAAAACCTGAATTCAAGGCGGCTTAAGTGCTCTCTGGAATCACTCAGCATTCCCCTCCCTTCCCAGTCCTGTCCACAGAGCAGAAATTTGACTGCGACGGCGTATTCATCCATAAGAGTAAATTGTCCTTTGGGGAATTTTGGCGGGGCTCCGTGTTTTCCCTCCCATCCTTTCACCCCGCTGTAGTCCCAGCATGCTGTTCCAGTTCCAAAAAGCTGTCTCCGTCATTCTCAATCACAAGCAGCTTGCTCGTATGCAAAAAACAGACGGTTTTCCAGAGCTATCAATCAGGAAGCGCACAAATCTGAAACTTGTAAGCAATAGAGCTGAGACCTGTTTGGTCTGGGCTTGAAAAGGATCGCTTAAGTTACTTTTCAAATATCATAGTGCATGGCAAAGGTTAGTGTTGAGTAATTTTAGGGTTCTGGAAAATGTACAGTTTCCAAATTCCATACTTTTCCACATTTCGTTGCTCCTTGGCACTCTTACTGGGTCGCGAAGATGTCCGAGTCACTTCTGACACCAAGCAGAATGATCAAGTGTTAGATTGTCTTTTTTAACTCCTCTTTATTTATGGCTGGTAACATACAACCCACTGGTACTAAGACACTACAAAAGCCTTCAATATAACGTCCTCTAACACTGCAGGTCTCCAGCGCACAATCGCATCTGTCGTAAAACGGCTCCCTACTGTAAAACATACAACTGCTGTAGATTGCTGTAAACAGAGTAACGGGTTCAATCTATGGCATCTTCCCCTTCATTTTGTTCTTTTTTACAAACACAAACCCTATTTGTAGGACTTTGAAACAGTCTTTTCGTTCAGGTTTTACTTTATGCCAGTGAATATATTAAAAATTACCTGGAGATGTATATTCAAAGTAAACATTCATGTATAATCTCTTCACACTTCGAAGATAAAGTAAAGGAATGTGTTTCAGAATTAGTGCTGTAATGAGATTTTTTTTAAAGGTTAATTTAAAAAATGATCTGTAATTAATATAATTATCTCTTTTATTTGCACCTAATAATTGCTGAGAAAAGCCCTCATCTTCAGGTATTTTCATTTAAAGTCATTACATCATTGTGGCAGAACAAATATATAACAAAAAAGTGTCTTTATGAAGTCATTTATTGTTTTTAAACAGACTTTAACAGATGCAGTCCAACCATTTACGTTTCTCTGTTTTTGAGACTAGTCCCAGTGCTGACTGCCAGCAACTTCGGCTTTGAGCATGCGCGATTCGTTAGCATTCTATACTCACTGGGGTAAACATCTGCTCTGAGTCCAGATGGACCTGGGGGCGGGCGGAGCTGCAGCGCACGGACTGCCTGCCTGCCTGCTGTGAACGTTCTGAGACAGGTGACGAGCCCACGGCTGCACCGCTGCTCAGTGAGAGTAACAAGGATACATGCTTAACCCAAGCTCTCCAATAACCCCAGAAAAAGTTGCTAGATTTTTTGCTAGTCGCTTTTTTGAAATAAAAATAGCTGGATGGGCAACACTGTCTGCAACTCATTGCTCATCCTCACTCATCTTACCCTCGCCACTACTACGGAAGTAGTAGCTCATGATAAGCAGGCCTACTGACGGCCAATCGATGTCCACTTTAGGGTGTAGTTAACCCTTAACTCAAGCACAAGAAGCCCAAAGCATAAAAACGGACTTTATTTAAAGGCAACTCACAACCAGAAAAAAAATAAAATAAACAAGGATTAAAAATTAGATTAGCGCGATTAAAAGAATATAGCACGCTAAATATGGTCGTAATTAATGAATCACAATTAATGCGATAATTTGACACCCCATTCAGAAAAACACTCAAAATACTGGCTCACTCTTTTTTATTTTTTGTAAAGGTTCAAGATCAAACTAATTAACAAATTAAAACAGTAAACAATTAACAAACACATGCTCTCCGTCTCGTCCGTTTCTCCCTCTTAGTTTTAATTATTTTATTTATATATATATATATATATGTAATAAACCTGCACAAACGTCCATATCTGGTGCAAGTCTGTCCTGTTGCACCCGCGGGAGTGTATGCTGGGTCCACAGTCTCATTGTAGCTCACAACAACAGGCTCTAGGGTGATAACGTGTGCTGAAGCTCCACAGTCCATCTCACCAGTCTCACTAAAAGCAGGCTGCATGGATGGTGATGTTGTTTCAGCTCTGAGGTGACGACAATTATGCCGCAGCACTGATGAGGAATGATCTTGGAGTAAAATTCTCTTTCAGAACCACTGCTGGTGTCCCCCAGGTCTTTTCTGAATCCAGTTTGGTGAAGACTCTGTCTCCAGGCCTTAATCGTGGAAGAGGTCTGGGACATTGTGGCGGTTGTAATAGAAAGCTTGCTTAGCTGTTTCACAAGCATCTTTCTGTTTTACAGCCTTTCTAATGGGTCATTTGAGGCGAAGGTTACTCTCCAGTGTAGGGAGTGTGGTTGTAATCTTTCTCCCCATGAGGAGTTAAGCTGTACTGAATACTGCGGCTGAACATGGAGTTGATCTATAGCACATGAGAGCTAGTAGGGGGTTTTTATTTTGAAGGTTCCTCTTCGAAGTTTGGACTACTCTCTCAACATGACCATTTCCTTGTGGATGGTGAGAGCTAGATGTGTGTTTAAAGACCAACTCCTTTGCCAGCTGTTGGGAATTCCACACTGGTAAACTGAGGTCCATTATCTCTCACAACCTCATCTGGAATCCCAAACCTAGCAGAGGTTGCATCACAGCATTGTTGAGATCTGCAGAGAAACATTTAGTGAGTCCCTGGTGGCTGTTGTGTATTCTATTCAGGCTATCGGCCCTCTGTGACTTTGAGATAATGAGCCTAAGCCTATAATGACCAAGCCATCAGCTTCTGACAGCTCACTCTTCACTTTTGCATCGTCTCTGATATTCAGTGGCACATTTCCACTGTATTGTGGCCACCCATTTCTTATGTATTTGATGGCAGTCTAAAACTCTTCATCTGCTGCCTTTTTGAGATTTTCTATCCTGGATTGTGATGAAGGGATGCCCTGGATTACAGCTGACGCATAACTGTTCACCTCAATGTGTGTGTCAGTCTATTCTTCTGCGTGTGACAGTGGACTTCCAGTCTTTTGCCTGGTACATATACTGCTTCTGGTTTGTACCTTATAAGCCTCACGAGGAGACACTGATACCTCAAGGGAACATTATTTAGGCTCTGATTATTTACTAATGGAACCAGGGGTTTATGGTCTGTGCCTAGGTTTTTACTCCTCAACAGTTCATACAAAGGCAGCCCTACTATGGCAAGGGAAGGAACATACCTACCAAGTTATTTTACCATGCCCAGAACTGTTTTAAGCTCCTGTAAATTTTCAGGTGGGTGGTAGCAGTTGTATAGCTTGTATAGTCAAACCAGACCTTTTCTGGGTCTGGTCTGACTTCTTGGTTGTCAATGACATGTCCCAGGACACGCAGCTGGCTCTGTCCAAAAGAGCACTTCTGTGGTGCGCTGGTTATGCCAAATGGTAGTCTCTTAAAACAGTACCTGCCAAAAGAGGTATTAACGTTGTTAATCTGCAGCTGTCAGGATTTAGCTCTTCATCAAGAGATGAGAATATCGTAGCTCTATTTAGTTTAGAAGTTATTTCATGGGTAGTATGTAGAGCTTTCTTTTCACTTATTTAGTTTGGTCAAGTCGACACAGATCAGGACTTTGCCTGTGGTCTTTTTAAGAACTGGCACCATAGGAGCACACCACTGTGTAGGTTGCGTAACTCTTTCAATGACTATGTTAGTTTTCCATTCTTTTCAGCTCCTCTTTGACTTTCCGTCGTCAAGGAAAGGGGTGCTGTGCCAGATGTACAGCATGCACCACAGCATCGTCCTTCAACTGTATTTTGACTGGTTCTGTTTTTAGTTTGCCATGTTCTCCATAAGCTTGCTGATTCTCATATGAGTTTAATGTCGGTTCATCCACTCGTCTCACCAAGTTCATCCTGACTGAAAGGGATCTGCTTAGTAGATTAACTTTACAGTACATCCACGGACAACGTTAACTCTGGATGGGTTTTTTTTTTTCTTTGTTGTTCAGTGTGACTTTGAAACAGCCAAGACACAGCAGCTCCCCTCCTGGGCTGTCCAAGGCCAGATCAGATGGTTCCAGAATTTTATCAGGAGTGTGTGAAACGAGTCTTCATCACATTGACGACTGGACCAGTGTCTATTTTAAATTCAACTGGTGTTTTATTAACTATTAGCTGTACAGTCCATGCTTCACTTTTCTCATTTTTATCACACACGGAACCTAGGAAAGAATAGGTTTGTTCATGTTCTGTATCTAAGACCTCATTTACAATTTTCTGATGGTACAAATCCTAGCCCAGTGCTTCACTTTATTACAGTTGTGAGTTTTTTTTGCAGGGCACATATCGTTTCTAGCATGCTGTATTTTCTCACATTTTTAACATTTCTCTTAATTTCCCACTTTATTATTTCCATGTGCCTTACTTTGTTGTGGTTTCCAGCGGGTGTATTTCTTTTTGCGGTGGACCATCTCCACTGAACTCACACGGCGCTCGGACAAAACACAAAACACTTTGCATTTCCTCCCTGCCACTGAACACCCTGGTGAAAAAAGGCTCTCTCGTGGATGATATTCCTCCTCAGGAAGAAATAGCCATCAAACCTTTCCATAACAATAGCAAAGTTATCACAGTCTCCCTCCTCAGCAAACATGAATGATTTATAAATGTTCTCTGCTTCGTTGCCCATACCATAAACTATACAGCTCACCTGCACCGGACTATCATCTTTGTCCAATTTTGTGGCTATTCTGTAGCGTTCAAACCTCATTTTCCAATCCAGCCATTCTGTCGGCTTATTAAAAAGGAAAACTCCCATTAAACTCCAGATTAAACTTCACCATTCCTTTGCTCCTTGACACTCTTACCGGGTTGTGAAGACGCCTGGGTTACTTCTGACACCATGTAGAATGTTCAAGCGTTGAAATGTCTTTTATAACTCAGTTTTATTTATGGCTGGTAACATGCAACACACTGCTACTAAAACACTGCAACAGCTTTCAGTATAACATCCTCTTAACACTGCAGGTCTCCCACGCACAACCATGTCCGTTGTAAAACGTCTTCCTGCGTAAAACGTCTCCTTGCCGTAAAACATACAATTGCTTTAGATTGCTGTAAACAGAGTAACGGGTTCAATCTACGCAAATACTCTCCCATAATCAAAATACTTCCAATTTAGATGTATGGATGTAAAGTCAAATTCCATACTTTTCTAGAATTTTCAAGACAAGACTTAGCATTTCCCATGCAGGAGATAAGGTACGTTTTGGTAATAAGGAGTTTCTCAAATTGATCATGAAAGCATTTCAGGTGGTTTAAAAAGTGGTTATTTAATACTAACTTAAATACTCATTTGGGATGGTTAAAGCGTTTAAAACGGCGCTTCAAGTTTCCAGATTTCCTGAAAAGGTATGCTGAATTATTAAAGGGTCAAACAGCTACCAAATATTCACAGATAGATTTTTGGTATTAAGGGGTCAAGAGGTTTTCAAACCAAAACCTTAAAAGATTTTCCATCATATTGATCCCAAGGGCTGAAGTCTTTTAACTGAGATGTCAGAGTCTGTTTCCCACCTGTTGCTGCACCCTGCATGTCAGCTGGCTGAGGAAGGCTGTTATACTTTTCACCTCTCTGGAAAAATTAATTAATCAAGCAGTTTGGAAATATTTACGGTCACAAATAAATGCCACCCATTATTCTAATACATTTAACACTGTTTTAGGACTAAAGTTGGTGAGCTACGAATGTTGTAGTTAAGCAGCTGGCGGCAGGGTGGCTGCTGGAGCGGATAGCCTTACTAATTAATCAGCAAACATCAGTTCGTTTTGTTTGTACAGCTAAAAAGTACAGTTGGAGCAATATGAATTTGAAAACAACTTTTAAATTCAGCAGATGTTTATGACAGATCTGTGTATTAAAATAAACATAAAATAAACAAATGTTTAGATAACGAATAAACTAGAAAGCAATAGTTTCTTTTCCATTTTAAATAAACAAATTCAATCATGTTTTATGCTTTTGTTTTCAATCTCTGGGCAGAGACCATGATGCTGTGATATTGTCAATTGTACATACATTCCAATTAATTCTTCCGTTCATTAGTCTAATCGGTTTAAAGGTTTTCCATCTACGGAAACCCATTAGATTGTATCGAGTCGTTGACTTGCAGCCTTCCCTCCTCCTGAACGAACATTTAGCGACAGTATACAGTCGCCTGCGTTGTGTCGTTGACTTCACAACAATCCCTCATACTGAGCAAGCCTGTAGCGACAGTGGAGAGAAAAAAAACCTCTCCTTTAACAGGAAGAAACCTCCAGCAGAACCAGAACCAGAACCTGGCTCAACGCGAGCGGCCATCCGCCACGACTGACTGGGGGTTCGAGGAGACTGAGCAGAGACACAAAAAGAACAAAAGAACTGATGTCAACTACCCTAAACTCTTCGAGCACAGCTGGAAAGGAGTTCCTTTACCAAACTTCCTGGAATAAAAAATAAATAAGAGAGGCAGATTTTTTTCTGATGAGTAACAGGGAGGGTGAGACACTAACAGGACAGAAAAATAGCACTCGCTTCAACAAACGGCAGGATTTTAAATTCGCTCCGCAGCTGAGTGAAAACTAACTTTCAGCTGGAATCTCCTCCCTCCTCAACACAATTCCCCTCCTCTTTGGGGTTCAAACTTCACCCCCACCCCCCCTTTACATGCTACAGCTGGGGAGAAGGGGGGGAAAAAAATGAGGTCAAGGATCATCTTACTCCTCATACTCTAACCTCCCTCCCTTCCTACACCCTCCCATTCGATCCCCCCCCCCCCCCCCCCTCTCTCTCTCCCTCACTCAAAACTTCATTCCATCACTGCAGCTCCCCGTTTAATTCCCCCCACCCTCCTCCCCTCGTCTTCAGCTCCCACCCGTTCCCGTGCCCCCAGCCCAGTGCTAATTGGTAAATCTGTTGAACCATGCCATCTCCAACAATGAGGCACCTGGAGCTCTGTCAAAACAAGTTCCCCTGCGCAAACGGCCTCCGGTGTTAATACAGTGGCGCGCAGAGCTGCAGAGTCTGTTGTCGCCCTGCAGAATGCAGATCAAGCCATCTGGGGGAATTTGTCAAAGATGAGCGCACTCAGCGAGTCAACGGGGAGTGGTTCGTTAGAAATAAAGATTAATCATCAGTGGTGCATGTGACTCTTGATCCTGGTTCTTTGTGAAAGGCAGCAATTAGAAAATCTTGCTAAGACCAATGGTTGTTTTTGTTTTTATAGCCTCCACAGGTCAGCTCTCTTTGTTAAAAGGGAAACGTCATCGTCTCACTTCACCCTGACAAGCCGTCATCCAAGACTCCAGTCACACCTTAGGCTCAAGGACACTACGTCCACACTGGTGCAGACAAAGGTGTGTTTGTAAGACACACACACACACGCACACACACACACACACGCCGAAAGACAGACCGGCACACCCAAAGTTGATCCTGCCAGACCTTGTCGAACAAGTTTTAGCAGAGACGGAGGGAGGGAATGGAGGCATCAAGTTGACATGTGGAAAAGGGTTTCTTCCATCTATCAAACATAATTTACCATCTTTTCTTAACTTTTTTTTTTTTGTTATTTACAAACAACAAAGGCACCAGCAGAGTGTGCATAATCAACGAGCAATTGATTAGTGAAACAATTCAAGTAGGCCCTCCAGAAGGCCATGGCTGCCTCAGAGGAGATTAAGCCTTCTCTCTTCTGGGTTTTCGTAATGCCCGGCCTATTTCTGGCTTCACAGTGCCTGACTGAGGCGAATCCAAACAAGGCTTACTGAAGTCCCTCAGCATGTCAGCTCGGCCGCAGTAAAAACAACAACTAACCTTACCTTCGGGCTCTTTTTTTTTTTTTTTATCTTAGAGGGGTTTTAAATACACGCAGGAAAAACTTAATTTAAGGGGGGGGGCATTCAGCGTCGAACGTGGTTATCTCGGCTCTAGATCTTCAACTGGTGGATGTAAACACCTCTGTTTACTGCATCTCTGCATAAGGAAAATCCAGTTAGAGGGCTGTATTAAAAGCAGCTGCACACAGCAGAAATATGTCCCACAGGTTTTTTTGCAACAAGCTCTGGCCTATAAAAGGATGTTAAGAAACTGTAAAGACATTATACAAACCAAAGACAAATACAGTTCCTTATCCACATGCTATCAGATTACAACCACAAACTTCAGTGCATTTTATTGGGATTTCGTGTGACACAATGAAGGATAAATCTTTTTTTTTTTTTTTTTTTTTTTAAGATTTTAGAGATTCACCCTTCTTTGCAATAACAACTGCAAGTCTTTTGGGTCCGGGTTCGACCAGCACATTTTGCACATCCTTCCTTGCCAGTAAGTTCAGGTTCAGTCACATTTGACTGCAGATTCTTAATTGGATTTAGGTCTGGACTTTGACTTCTACCATGGTAAGATGCTTTGATCTAAACCACCACACTGAAGTTTGGCTGCATTTTAAGTTTAGTGGAAGGTGAACCTCCACCCGACTCGAGTCTTCCGCAGTCGCCAGCACGATTTTCTCCAGGATCAACCTGGATTTAGATCCGTCCGCTTTTCAAACATCCTTAACCATCTTCCGTCCTTGCTGAAGAAACACATCCCCACAGCATGATATTGCCACCAACATGTCCCACACGTCTTCCTTTACATGTCTGCTGTGTCGTGTGACATGGCTCGTCACACAGTGCCGACTGCACTTCTTCAGGCCTTCTTATTGACGCTCTTCAATAAAGTCCCGATTTGTGGAGTCACCAACTAGTACCTATATGTGCTCTCACCTGAGCTGTGGATCTCTGCAGCTCCTCCAATGGCCTCTTGTATGCATTTTTGATAACCTCTCTCCCTGGTCAGCCAGCACGTTTAGGTGGACAGCCATCTCTTGGTATGTTTGCTAAATTTGTAATTTAAAATTGTTTTCAATCGTTCTTAGCTTGAGGTATTAAAGTGAAGGGGGCAAAATGCAACTGCTTAGCGATGATGCACTTTTTTGTGTTGGTCTAGTATAAAATTTCCCAAGTAAGTACATTAAAGTTAGAGTTTCTAATGAGACAAAATGTGGAAGGGTTAGGGTTCAAGGGAAATGAATACATTTGAAAGGCATTACAGAAATCAAAGCCAAATAAAGCAAGAAATTGCAAAGCAGTTTTTCAAATAAAATGATTATATTATATATATATATATACACACAAATTATTAACACCATTCATCCTACATAAACATTTAAGCTTTACTGAGTTCACATAATAAGGCATTGCAGACATTCAAAAGCAGATAAGCAGCAAATCAGCAGCAGCAAATGATTCTCATCATTATCACGATTTAAGGTTTTTCATTCACTACTTTTGTTATCTTTAAATCATCAATAAATAATCAGCTGGTAACTTGAGTGTATAATCAGTCAAATGAAAGAAAAAGCATATTATTTTTGGAATTCAAAGGTCTCTCACCAAATGAAATTGGTGAAGGCTCAGATCTGACTGTCCGGGGAATTCCCAGCAGAAGGGCCCCTGAAAGGCAAAGATGGACGTTCCCAAGTCACACAATTATATCAGCTCTCCATCTCTCCTTCTTATGTTTCTCACACACACATACACACACACACACAGAGATGCAGACACAGCTCTACACACAATCTCAGCAGACCTGGTTTTATGCAAAAAGAAACATGTTCACATTGGAAAAAAGCTGCATCCCCTGGCTGTTTTACTAATTTAAACTACCACCTCGTTCGTACGTGCTGGCTCAGCTCTCTCCTGGGTGCTCGATCGGCTCCTTTATAACTAATTTTACACAGGGAAAACGGGAATGCGCTGGCTCTGAACTGGTTTTACAGTTGCTTGGTTGTTAAAACAATGTTTCGCTTTGGTAAAACATTTCACCACCTCGGTGTGAACAGGGATGCCACGGCTGTTTTAGCTGATCAGATTCGGCCACAACAACTCAAGTTGTAATGTTAAAGCTCCTTTAATCCCAATTATATGACGAAGCATAATGACTTTTCCTGAAATCCATAAATCTGAAGACTTTAACAGTTCGGAAACATGCATGAAACAAAAAGATATTTTTGACTACCCTTGTAGCTAAAAGCAAAAGGTGAAATTCGGATTCAAACAAATGATAGAGGACAGAAGAGGACGAAAAGAAGGCATAGATTTAAAACAAAAGAAAGGATACACTAGTCAAACAACATGCAAAGGGAAGCAACAGGGCTTTTTTAGTTTAGTTTACTAAGAGCTACTGTACACTCAGATCACTGGGTTTCACTTCTACTTGTGTTGACCCTCAGGCCAGCTAGATGGCTCCTCGTAAAAGCTAGTCAGTAAACATTGCGGTTTGCTGATGCAGCGCGCGCACACGCATACGCGCCTCCACATACAAATATCCATTATCCTGTTAAAGTGCATGCACCCCCACCCCCACCCCCGTCCCCCCGAGGGGGTAACGTAGGTTAATGGGGGGTTATTTAGCAGTCAAATGCCACAAGAAGGATGATCAACAGTACAACTACAACTGCTCACACAAATTAACTTTAAACAGAGAGATAATTACGTATATAATTGCAGAGAAAGGGGCTTAAAACACACTTTTCAGGTTTTTATTTACGAACAATGTCAAAACGCATTCTTGTGTTGGTCTATCACATAAAATACATTAAGATTTTGGCTGCAAATGAGACAAACTAAAAGATATGAAGGGTACAAAAACTTTTGAAAAAGCATCCTCTAAAACATAGTCTTTTGAGTATTTTAGAATACTCTAAGATTCTCTTTAAAGTCCAAGAAGCACAACAACAACAGCAAAGAAAAGACTCTGTCGTTGGTTGTTGCGGGATCGCTGCAAAGCGAGCAACAGTGAGCGGATTGTCTGTGGGAACTAGCCGCCATCCAGACTACTGGACAGATACAATGGCTGAGGTGCTCTCATTCTCATTGTCACGGTTCCCGGGGCTGACGCCACGTCTCGTCCGGGACCGATGACGCAAGCGTGACCCCTTGAATGGGAACCCGAACCCAGACGGGGCAACAACGCCGAAACAAACTGGGCGATAAGGATAAAACGTTACATAAACCATGTGTAATTGCACGAAATCCTGCACGCAAAGAGTATTTTGAGCTCAAAAAGTGAAGACAACAGTAAATAAACGCTTGGGATGTGAGCCTCCTTATGGAGCAGAGGATGGATGGTGGGATGCATGCACAAACAAACAAACAAACAGAAGAAAGAGGCGGGGGTTATTTGGATAAAGGCTTAAAAGGCACAAGGAAAGAACAGTTTAAGGTCAGCAGAAGTTAGGGACAGAGAAAGCGTCAAAGGTAAAGATGGCGGAGTAAGGACAGTTCGTGGGTGGTGCCCGTTGACCATGGGGGTCGCTCATTAACAACAAGGAAGGCTGGGCCTCCCAGAGTCCCTTGCAATTGTCAGGACAGCCCAGGTGTATGGGGTATTCAGACCACAGGAAGCCCCCCCCCACCCCCTTTATCCTGCACTACTCAACGATGGACAGAGAAGTGGTCCCAGAAGGTGAATGTGATCCTGCCTCTTTTTCCCCTCCTACTACCGAGCTAGAGTCGGAGTTCTTTGACCCCCCACAGGAATCCACAGAGTCATTGTGAACAGAGTCTATTCTGAACGCCTAGCCGAGACGCAGCTCTGTCTTTCCGCCTTCTCTCCAGCACACATTCCTCAGGAAAACAGGTTTGTCTGAATGGACGTAAAATGAGCACGTACAGCGGTTGTAAAGGCTCAGGTGGGAGGTCCCGCACACCGTGAAAATGAACGAATTCCATCACTTCCTCCATACTAATTACGATGCAAGTGCCCTCCCTCTCTCTCTCTCTCTCTCTCTCTCTCTCTCTCTCTCTCTCTCTCTCTCCTCATCCCTCCAAAGCCTATGCTTCACTACGTCGGACACAGAAACACACAATGACACACACAGTAAGGTGCAGTTGGGAAATGGTTAACACTCCAGCCGTCCCCTGCTGCCAGTGAAAGCCCACAGAACAATGGAGACATTGTTTGGCCAGGGCTAGACTCTAGACTCCAAGGCTGTGTGTGTGTGTGTGTGTGTGTGTGTGTGTGTGTGCGTGCGTGCGTGCGTGTGTGTGTGTGTGTGTGTGCGTACAAGGATTTGAGAAACAGTGTGTACGCTCTTAAAACAGGGGATGTTGTTCCTCTTAAAGCCTAAGATAAGAATTACTTACTAATGTACTGAACTCGTTTTCATACCTCTTTGCAAAAGTAACGCGGGATCTAGATATTCAAACCAACTTTGATCACACGAGTCTGAGACGAGATGTTTTAATGCCCCTCCGTCACATGACATCATGACATCACCAAAAACAAGCCTGGACTGCTGCTGAGGCCTCCACTGTGTTATTGTTGACGATATCAACAAACGCGGCGCAGATTTTGTAGATTTACTCAACAGTCAGATTCGGCTTGTTGTCTCGCTGAGTTCATGCAATACAGGTCCCCCTGCAAAAGTGTTCACACCCTTTTGAGCTTTTCTGCGTTTCCACATTCTGAACCACAGACTTTAATGTATTTTATTGGGATGTCATGTGATACTCAGGATCTGGAACCTTTGTAACCCAAAGAGCCAACTTTGATCTCAGTCCAGCTAAATAAAACTCATCTAAAGCTACAAATGTCACATGACCTTTCGAAAAAAAGACAACTTATAATGTTTAATAGATATCTAATTAGGAAATTTGTTGCCATTTTTAAAGAACCAACATTTTATTTTTACTTTTAGGCTACAGAATAAAGAAAAACAAAACTTTTGCAAAAAAATAAAGAAATGGATGGATACGGCACATTTTATTCCACGGGATGTTAATCTTTGTGGAAAATGAATTAGAAAAGCACAGTTTTGAGCCTAATAACAGGAAAAATAGATCTAAGAAAGAAAAAAAAGAACAGAAAAATTGCTAAAAGTTAGTAGGAGCCATAGTGGAAGGTCCAAAAAGTGAACTGCGGCTCCTGGAACACAGGTTGAAGACCCCTGTGATGGACCAGCATTAGGTAGTTGACGATTGTGATATTAAATAAATAAATTCTATAAATAAATTCCCAAAACTGTTGCATGCCGTTTATTAACCCCCCTTTACTCAAATACTTAAATAAATTCCAGTGCAAACAATTGCCTCCACTTGCAAGTAATTTCACCTCAGTATAACTCCAGCTGTTCTGTGAAGGCCTTAGTAGTTCTGTTAGAGAATTAGTGAACAAGCAGCATCATGAAGACCAAGGAACACATGAGACAGGTTCAGGGATAACGTTATAGAGAAGTTTAAAGCAGAGTTAGATCACAGAACAACACCCTAAACTTTGATCCTCTCAAAGAGCTCTGTCCCATCTTGCGATGCACTGATGTGAAAATTTGGGCAGATGCCGATATCCAACAATAAAATTGCTGTTATAGTCAACAACAGATATCATGGGTTATTTCCCAACCTTTAGACACCCTAAAACAACAACCACATATCTGACATTGCTTCTCCACGTCACTTAAACACCGCCCCAATCCTGCGCTGCGTCACAATTTGCCCAAAAGAATACCACATGCCCATCATCCTCCTCCTCTGAAAACCTACACACAACTGGCGAAGAGTCGGAAATAGACATAAGTTATTAATATTGGCCAAGTTTTACTTACAGGACCGAAACCGATACGTTAAAAATGACTTAGATTGGCAGATACTGGTGTTAATGACGGTATATCGTGCAGTTCAATCCATCTGCTGAAATTTGTAAGAGCATGGACGGCAAAAATTCCAACGCCTGGTCTTCCATCTTTACTGACAGGTAGAGCAAGGAGAGTAATAATCAGCTAAGAGGCCAATGGTAACTTTGGAGGAGCTGCAGAGATCCACAGCTCAGCTGGCAAATCTGTCGATGGGACAACCATCATTTCTGCGCTCCACGGATCTGGCCTTCATAGAAGAGAAGCTAGATGAACTATTGGTAGAAGCAATGGAACACGGTGGTGGTGACAGCATCATACTGTGGGGATGATTTTATTTTGCACAGACAGGCAAGCTGGTTAGGGTTGATCAGAACATGGATTGGGCTAAATAACGGCAATCATGACAGGAAAGCTGTTAGAGGCTTCAGAGGACTTGTGAAAGAGGCGGAGGTTCACCTTCTAGCAGGAGAACGACCATCAATATATATAGCCAAGCTTCATAAAAACGGTCTAGCATAGTCAAAGTTCAGATCTATATTCAACTGATAATCTGTGGCAAGCCTTAGGAAAAAATACCCATTTTGCAAACAAAAACAGAAATACCCTGAAAGACTTGCAGTTGCAGTAGAAAATGGTTCCACCAAGTATTGAACAAAAAATGTATGCCACACTTTTCAGATTTCACCGTGTGGATGTTGTGTCCAGTCTGAGTTTTCCAAGAAGTACCAAACCTCTGAGGCCATAAAAGAACAGCTGCATTTAAACTGATTATTAAATACACATGAGCTATATTTAATAACTGGGTGCAATCAGTTCCTCTTTATTTAGGGGCATCGGAGTTTATGGTTGTATCGAGAGAAAATCTAAGAATCATTAAGGGCTTTGCTTTGGACAAAATATAACAAATGTATGCAGTTTAATATATTTATCAGCCTAATTTATGCTTCAAAAGTATCTAAGAAGGGTTCATGGATGTAAAGCGTCATGTCAACACATGAATAAATACTTCGCATTGTTGTTCTGTATGCTGTATGACGCACAAAAATTGTTTTGCGGGCTCATCCTTGAAACCTGCACATCAATAGGTGAATAAAATATTGAATCCCATTCAGCCAATGGTACAAAAGTTCAGCAGCGGCAGGTCTTAAGGCTGCCTGCGGGGTGGTCGCACACTTCAAAAAGAATCCAGCTTGGCCTCCTCCGAGGGGCACGGCAAGTCGGGGCATCCAGCGTGCCCCTCAGGGAGAACAGCCATGAGCTGTGGCCACTTCCTCCTCTCTCAGCTGATCCTCCGATATTCCCCAAAAAATGTATATCTTTGCTTCCGGCTTGGGCTGTTTATTGTTGTTTCAACGTTCTTATCACCACCAGTGCAGCCTGCTCATGCTTCAGGCAGACAGAGGTCAAGGTACCTGAAAGATCCGTTGCATTTGCAAACAAAAGGGAGCTACTGCTGGCGGCCAGATTTGCAGATGAGAGCACTGTGCACCTGAACAGTACGGCTTTTTTTTTTTTTTTGACCAGCGTGACACCTGCAGGATTCAACAGGAGGTTGTCATTACGATTCACAGCAGCTGTCCTGCACCTAATAGTTCCTTTTCTACATGTACGACAGCATGCATGATGCAAACGAGGGAAACATCGAACCCCACTTTCCATCTCAGCCAGAGGTGGATGCTGGAGCAGCTCAGGAGGAGCAGCCAACAATACGAGAGGCATTTCACTTTCAGTTTCATCACTTCCACTAACACACAGTTGTGTGCCTTTACAGCAATGCAGCGATGCCTGTGATGTTAACCGACCCGTGTATCAAACACATTGCAAAGAAATGGGTAATAGGAGCACAAATATAGCAATAGTCTTTCATGTGTTGGTCAGTGTCATTACTTATAAGGGTATCTGTTTCACTGCTTCTGATTTGTTTCTTTCTGCTTGGTACTAAGCCCTGAAGAGTAGAAGTATGTTGTAGATGCCAATTTAACAGCAAACAGTTTTCCTTCCACTAAACCTTCTAGTAGTATGCTTTGATACAAAACCCAGAAAAGCTAGCTTCTTTAGGAATGACTTCTGTGTCTTCCCCTTTGATCTCAAAACTACCACGTACATTAAAGAACCTTTTTTCTTCTAACAAAATGATCCGAATCAGCAGGTCAGACCTGATAGGAAAGAGATAAAGCCTGATTCATGCATCGCCAGCAGACGCCATGAAGCAGTGGCATTTCCACTCAACGCAGTCACACGGTAAAGATCTCGTCCCAGCCCGTGCCTTTCCCCCAGAGTTGTAGAACTTTCTGCACAAATCTATCTATTCATTCTAAATATGGTTCAAGACAACAAAAACAGCAAGCCAACTAATTTTGTGAAAGAGGAATGAGTAAAACGAATACATCATAAATCTAAATGATCAGTAAAAAATATATCATAGAGAGAGAGAGGTATTTACATACATGCACATTACTGGTTAAATGACACCATTCCCGTTCCCTATTTTAAGACATGCTTCCTTAAATAGCAGGCGGAATACCAACAGAGGCCTCGCTTTGCCAGCTTTGCGAGAAGGAATTTATAACAGGACCATAAAAGAGGCTGTAATGATCAAATGTGACTCAGAGGGGACAGCGAGTCTCAAGAGTGTAATCTCTTATAAGAAAATAAAATTTAAAAAAACACTGCATCCTCCAGTGTGAGGCTCCAGAGCTGTAAATACAAATTAACAGGAAGCTGGATGGAAAAACGGGGGACATGTTACCACAGGAGACCGTTTTGATGAGTTCGGTGCCTTTCCAATTTTTGATTTCCTAAAAAAAAATAAGAAAAGAAAAAAAACAACAACAAGAGCAGCAGCTAATATTGCTCAGAGGCCTTAATGGTCACATCAGATCTACTTCTCCATCCCCACACGTATTGATTTTTCCTCGCTCTCGCCAGCCATGTGACCATATACGTGTGCTTCCTTATGTTAAAACTTTTCTATTGACCTCTCATAAACTTTCAACCTTTAACTAACCACTTTGAGCTGCTGATTTCAGAGCTGGCAGACATCGACGTGCCTGAGGTATGTGCTGTCAGACCAGCCCTCCAACACCGTGTACAGCGTGATCAATGATGGAGGAAAGGAACGCCCACGCTTCCCTTACAGACATGTTTCGGCGTCCAGCATTTGTTTATTCCTATTAAACTGCAATCATTTGTCCCATAAAGATGCAGCTAATTGCAATCCTGACCTGGGAGTTATCATTCTCAGAGATTACAGGCGACATGGCTGGTTCAAAGAACAACAGGTGCGTCTGCTAAAGTGTCTCTACCGCTGCCACTCACCTCGTGATCAACCAGTCCACAACCACAAAGCCGTTCAGTGTCCACATGTGCACTTTTAGGAGAATTAGTGTGGCTTGGGTGTGTTAGTGGCTGTGATTTAGGCGAAACAAACACAAGTGTCCAGTCAAAAACAGACGAAGAAGGAGGACGGGGAGGGGAGACGGGGAGGGGGAATAAAAGCTGTGTCTGAGATGGTGAAAAAGGACCGAGCGGAGCATTTACTTACGACAATGTGTGCCGGTGACGGGGACCTGGCATCTTTAAGTGCTTGTCTACTCTGAAGACCTCCTGGTTGAACATCTAGAAGGGGCCATTTCATCTGTAGGTACTGAATGGCAGAAAGGAAACAGAATGGAAAGAAAGAAAACAAAACATGTTAAACAATGCAAAAAAACAGGAGGAGGGGGCCAGAACCAAAAAAACAGTAGGAACCAAATAGCAGGACAAAAACAAAAAGGGGGAGACATTTCTCGACAAGTGCATGGGGTGTGGAAACGTAAAAATATGGAGACGCAAATAAAAACTTTAAGGCAGATGGTGGAGGCGATGAGAAAGGCCTGAAGCATGCATCTAAGAGTCAAGCAGGAGTGCACACAGAAGCTCTGTAAACTAAATAATGTATAGCATTTTCTTTTAGAAACACGAAGCACATACTTTTAAAGACAGAAAGTCTAAAACAAAACTATATTTACTTTTAAGTAGCAGACAGGTGATTTTAAAAATCCCTGAGTCACTTGCATGGAGCCTTAGCTAAATATAAGCAAAGCCTTTTGGTTTCTATTCCACGGCTTTATGGTGACCTCATATCATCAGTGTGACGGGTTTTATTGAAACTCATAAAAAGAGGCAAGCCGTGGTCTCTCACCACACTCCTGTGAGGCTAAACCACCTGACTGCTCCTATAAATGATTGACTTGGCCTCTATCTAAAGTCAGAATGTCTGCCACCACCACCCCCACCCTGTTTCTCAAGACACCCACACACTGAAAAAAAAAGACGAAGAAAATAAACACAGATAAGCAGGAACAAAGGTCATGAGAAACATCTGTCTGCAGCTTGAAGCTATTTGATGACATCTACAGCTGACCGTACCTTTTAATGACGTTGAAATTTTTTTTTTTGTTTCATCTTCCCATTATTTCCCATAATACAGTAATCTGAATTGATTTTTAGCCCCTGCAGGCCTGGTGTTGACTTTGCTACAATATGAAGAGCCAAACTTTGCTTATCAGTGTCACAACCACCTAGCCTGGGGTAAAAAGGTCAAATCAACCATGTAGGAAAAGCTACAGAGAAACATCCTACGTGGAAAAAGAATGACATATTTATTTAGTTATTTTTAATGATTTATTTAAGCCATTATTTTAAACGGTACAAAGAACATGCAAAAAAAACGTTTAAAAAATAAAGAACTGGAAACAAAATCTTGATTTAACAATGGACCTATGCATGGAGTCTGAAATACACACACATACATTCCCACTCATATTAGGTTTGTTGTGACCTGTCCAGGGGTGGTTAGTGGTGATGATGCACCTCAACAAAAAGCTTTTTCCAAGACATCAGTAATCTTTTGGTGTAATTCTGACTTTAAAAAAAATAGAAGTTGTACGTTTTCTACAAGTGTTGCGCAATGAACCAGCACGTACAAAAAAACAGGGCAAAAAAACGGTCCCTGATCAAGAACCTACCACCACAACAAGTTTGAACCCTTCACCTTTCACTCCTCCAAGCATAGTCTTCCTCATCTAACCCAAAATATTTTTCTCTGGAATGCATTTATTCCATTTATGCATTTACCCTCATCTATGGTCACGAACTCTGGGTGGTGACCGAAAGAACGAGATCACGGATACAAGCGGCTGAAATGAGTTTCCTCCGCAGAGTGTCTGGGCTCTCCTTTAGAGATAGGGTGAGAAGCTCAGTCATCCGGAGGGGGCTCAGAGTAGAGCTGCTGCTCCTCCACATCGAGAGGAGTCAGTTCAGGTGGCTCGGGCATCTGGTCAGGATGCCTCCTGGACGCCTCCCTGGTGAGGTGTTTCAGGCACGTCTCACCGGGAGGAGGCCCAGGGGAAGGCCCAGGACACGCTGGAGGGACTATGTTTCTCGGCTGGCCTGGGAGCGCCTTGGGGTTCCTCCCGAGGAGCTGGAACAAGTGGCTGGGGAGAGGGAAGTCTGGGTCTCTTTGCTTAGGCTGCTGCCCCCGCGACCCGACCCCGGATAAGCGGAAGAAAATGGATGGATGGATGGATGGATGGCTGGATGGATGGATGGATGGATGGAATGCATTTAGTGTCGCCATGTAGGTAGACCAATTTGAAGGAGTTGATTTTGGAGCAGTTGCTTGTGTCTTGGTCAACACCCTCTCAGTCCATGTCAATTTAAAGCTTGGTTACGGTGAATAATGACACAGGAGTTCTAGCAGTTTCCAGTTCATGACAGCCTTGAGACTTACAGGGTTGCTCCAGAAATGCCTAAATCATAACCAGTTACCAACGATTGAGCAAGCAGTTGTTTAGAAATGGCTCCAATAGAGCTTTCCAATTTATATAAATCCACATTTCTTCCTAGATCTTTACAGAGTTCCTTGGATTCTCCCTTTATTCTGAGTACAGTGGCGCTCCGGTATTCGCTGGGGTTAGGGATCACAACCACCCTCAAATACTTGAGACCCACTTCTAAAAACACTTAAAACTGCCTATTTTAGTTAAAACACCAAAATAGGCAGGAGTCCACTTTGTTTGTTTAACCAATGAGTGCTGACAAAAAAAAAAAATTATGTTGACACAAAGAAACTATTGGCTGCACTCAATCATGATTACTACGAAGAAGTTAATCAACCTTTGCAGGTTAGAAGAAACGCTAAAACTGTCAAGCCTTCTGATTAAAAGATTTCCTTGAATGTGTGATTATATTTGAGTCAAATTTCATGTTTTGTTTGTTTTTTAATTCATATACTGTAGTTTAACTTCAACCATTCCATCTTGGAAAAACACAAAATTCAGATGAATCAATTAGGGGCCAAAATTAATCCAATATTCAAGCCAGAACTGTAGCTTACTTAATTAAAGTAAAGGCTGACTCATTTTTAAGAGTCCAGAGTATGCTGGTAGAAAAATATTAGATTGGGATTTAAGCAACCAAATGAAGAAACAGAACCAATCACCGGTGTTAGGTAATTAATGCAAGAGGGCAGAAGGCCTATGTTGTAACCTCTGTGCCACAAATACTCATTAAAAATTTTTCAAGACAATGCAACAAAAGAGCTGTGACAAGCCTGAACTCTGAGCTGCGTCTGTAACGTTGGTCAGACACAAACTTTTGGAAATGATCAAAAAAAAAAAAATCTAAAAGGGGCCTTTCTTCTCTTCCCATCGTTTCAAAAACCATTTCGTGACTCGCCAAGACATCGCAGTAATGACTTGAGTAGCTTCTGTTACATTTCGCCATAATTATTGTAACCCGGGATCGCATGTTGGCACTCTGCGCCGAAAAAGTTGAATAAATTGTCGTCCGTTCCTCGTACGATCAATGAGGTGCAGGGGGAGCGAAGCTTAATTATCCGGGGACATTTGGTGTCTTTGTGTTGACATCTTTGCAAAGGTGGTCACTAGTTTATATGAGTGTGTTCCAGTTTCTCTGTGTGTGTATCAGCGGTGGCTGGAGAGCGAGTGTGTCGCGACCCTTCCTGAGACTGTGTTTAAATCAGTGGTAATTAGCCAAGAGTTCACTGTGGGGTGCCTGCCAGTGGAAGACGCTGGAGGGAGTTATTGACTGCGTGTCCTCACTTATAGCCCTGGCGCGGAGAAAACCGCCTGCTGCCAGGTCGCTCTCCAGCATCGTTTATGACCCAAAGACGACTTTTACTGCAGCAGAACTGTTTATGCTTGTTTGGACGTCTGTATGAGTGGAAAAAGGAAAACTTGTAAAAGCTCCTGTGTGTTTTTCATGAACCTCTCCCCCCTTTACCCACACCAGGTATTAATTGCTATGAGTAGAAGAGGAGGGTGGGAAAAAGAAAAAAAAGAAAAATCAGTAAACGCAACATATCTAAGACATCAATTGTCTCAACATCACTGAGGTAATCGAACGTGTAGTCAGAGCAAGCACCAAGAAGTTTCCAGAAAAGAAAGTTATTTTCTACGGAGACAAGTTGGCAAGGAAACGTTGCAGCAAACGTTCTCTGTTTTATCTTATTGTTTTGGTTTAACTCTAAATGCAGCGGAACAATGCTCAATTAGGGAATGCTGTCAATCCTTTGGAGATCTTAAAAGTAAAGATTTATTAATGAGAATCCATCTAACAATGTTAATTATGCTACACACTAACATCAACTAATAATTTTGTCCTTGTTTTGAAATAATAGTAAACTTCTGCTCAACTGGACACATGTGTGACGCCTTCTTTTTTTAATATAAATACTATGGCAAAAATCAATATTAGGAGGCTAGAGCTTTACAATATCCCTGATCGGTGCATCTTCATAATTCACGCATGGAAAAGTTGTGGCATCTCGTTTTTACATGTGCTGACAGACGCAGATCCTGAAACACCGAAGCACCCAGGAGAAGGGGTGGGGAAGGAGCGTGAAGCTGAATCCCCTCTCTCCTCAGTGTTGGACTAAATGATAAGTGAGACGAAGGATATCGGACCGCAGGCCCGGATAAGTGGCTCCACTTCAGCCTCACTATTGCAAATGTTCTCACACGCTTGGATTTTATAGACATGTCGAGGAAGACAGAGCCTTGGCAAGAGCTGTGTGCTCGGCCCCCTCCATCCTCCCACCCAGCCGTCTGGCCTGCTAACGGATGCACTGGCTGGGCTCGAGTAAGGCCGCGACCTCTGACCCCCTCCCTCTGCTACGCCAAACCCCTTCTTGCTTCCCCATTCAGCGACCTGAAAATTCTCCTGCTATGAGAGGGGGGCCCCCCATGTAACTCAAGAGCTATTCCAAAGTGACAAATTGCTCCGGAGTTCCAAGATAACTCTCTCTCTCCCTCTCTCTCTTCTTCTCCGTCTCACCCCGCCCCCAACCCCACCCGTACACAAACACTAACCAGCCCAACTCTACCCCCCCCGCTCTCACAGCGCCACTTCTTCCTTTTCAGACTTGCCTCCCGAGGTTGTTCTCTTTCCCCCCCTCCCAGCAGCCCCTCGCCGCCTGGCCAGCCCCACAATGGGAGCTGAATGACTCAATTGTCTCTTATGAAGTGAAAGACAACAGAGTCCTTTAAATCCTTACACAGGGATGAACTCACCCTCCCCGTCCCAATTCGTCCAATCATCGGCTGCATTATCAAATGCGTGGCATTTTCAGTTAAAGACTCGTTCAATAAAACTCAAACTGCTCGTCTTCTGTTACACCCAAACCCAAATATATGCCAATCCCTAAAGCGGTCTCAAACAAAGGTCATGTTGAAATACATTTCTGGAGGATCGGTTCTCTCTTAATGATGCTTCTACTTAGTTCAGTTTTGTTGGCCTTGGAATCCATGTTTTCACCATTCATCCATCAACAGCTTGCTGCTGCTGGCGTGGCATGAACCCCAGCGTGTTAAATCAGATCCACACTGACTGTCATTACAGTGAAAACAAGCCAGGGATCTGGTTCTAGTCACTAAGAGAGGGGCTACCAGGGTCATCATCTTCATCTATACACATACCAGCTTGCATCACTAAACATTGGAATTTAAGCTGGCATCCAAGCAATTCAATTTACTCCTCCTGGTACTTGTGGTAGATTCCAATTCAGAAGTTGAAAAATATTAGCTTTCTACCAAACTATATCCCCCCTTTGTCATAAACAAACTGGCAAGCTAGGATGGCAGGTTTTCCAATTGACACGGAGGATGCAAGCACAGCGTTAGCCAATCTTAGAGAGCAGCTGAAAAACTGACCACAAAAATTATGATCTTCAAAGCTAAGCGTTGAGTTTATAGGACATGACATCAACTTATTTTCTCACCATTAAGTTGAACAGCACTAATATGTAATAAGTACGGCTATCAACAAGTTATATCAAAACAGATCAAGTGCACCCACTGCTTTTTTGCTCAGGTGAACATTAAACATGACAAATATACAGACAGTCTAACTTACACAACAGAATAAGGGGAGGGAGGTGGGATACTTAAAACAAATATGATACATAATTACAAAATGTCAGTGGTTTTGGTTTTAACAACAATATACAGTGGTCCCCAACCCTCGCTAATACTGGGGGTTCGCTGTACAGAGAATCAGAAGAGCCCACAGACTGTTGTACTGTGTACAATTTTAAGACAGAAATGTTTTTATGCAAAACTAATTTAGTTTAAATTTACCTTATGGTTAGAGAATTTGGACTTTTGACAAAAGACTTTTAATTAGATAATGAATAGGTCTATCACTAAAAATTAAGAACTCTTTTTGCTGTCATGATCTGTGCATTTGAACAACACATTTTTCTTCAGTGTAGTATAAATACTGGGGTAAAGGTTTTGTATAAATTGATAGCCAACATCATATACAGTAAATTAACTTTTTCCTGACCACAAAATTCAGAGTGCAGTACACAAAGAAGTGAGAATAATCTTTAACAGATTAAAGTACTCGCTGTTGGTTAAAGCGTTTACAGACCAAAATTGCTAAGCATTTTAATTTTAAGGCATCTAATAAAATAAAATAAAATTTTTCAGTATTTGGAGATTAGAGCTGATGGAATAAAAATGTTCACGCACAGTTTTCCGAACACACTGGATGCATTGATCGTTTTAGCCAGTTTGTTGTCCCCAACCAGCTTCTTTCCAATCAACCCCCCATCTGATGTGCTTATCACATGCCGCCTAACTGGCCAGAGCGGCAGCCACTGCACGGCTTGTTCGTTTTTGTTTTGGATTAGGAGCAAAGAGGGCTTCGGACCAATCAAACAAACTGAGCACCATATGTGCCAATGTGGCTCGCAAACACTGGTCTCCTCTCCAGTGGACAACCACTGGACGGATGATGGGCACCAGAGGGGCTTTCCAAACATGTGAGCAATGTGAGAATAGAGTGGAGGGAGTGATAGAAAAGGCAGATAGCAGCTTTGGTTTGGAGTCAGCATACGGATGCTGGGTGTTGCTCTAGAGAGGACAGAGGATCTACTGGCCATCTGTGGCTACCCCTCCATATCACTCATACAACATACCTCTATCAATTCAGAATAACGCCCCCCCCCCCTTCATCTCCACCCTAACATACTCTTCACATTTACTTACTTACACCGAAACAAGAGAACGTACCCATATTTGACAAACTCCTGGCCAAATGGCCCAGCAGGAGAGCCCCATAGAGATTGGACTGACAGCTTGCAGATTACACCAATCAAACTGCTACTATAAAGAGCTTTATTTAAGTCTGGTACTGATCAAGGCTCGTAAGATGAGCCCATTCAAAAGCTCGGTAAGTAAACAGCTAAGAGCTTAAAAGATTAGTCTATCCAGTTTGACTACAATTTTATCCCTTGAAAAATGAGAGCCGAGCATATTGTCTCGATCTGTAGCAGGTAATGCCCAGTGTCTTTGTTGTCACGCACAGGTGCAACTGAATAAGCGGCAACATTGTTAAGCAAATAAAGTAAACAGAAAAAGGTGAAAGTAATCATTTTCAAATGAGGTAGAGAGACTCTTAAAATATCCTTTTTGTTGAAAGTTGTGATACCTTGCGAAAGCATGAATATTTCTCCAACGTCTTTGCAGTTTGTTACGTACCAACCACAAACTTGTTTTGGGAGTTTCTGTAATAGACCAACTCAAAGTAGTGCATACTTGTGAAGTGGAAGTACTTTCAAAGTATTCTACAAATAAAAGACTGAAAAGTGTGACATGCATTTGTACTTAGTACCCTTCACTGTGATACTCCTAAATAAAATCAAATGCAACTCCTTCAGGGGTCAACCAAATGAGTAAATAGTTGTCCAGTGTTTAATTTAATCTCATTTTAAGTCCAGCTGTGATGGCCTAAGAGGTTTGTTCCAGAACATTAGCTTGAATCACCTTGTTGTTAAAAGTTTGCTATACAAATAAATAAATAATAAAATAAATTGCCTGAAAACTGGATCATGAAGACCAAGGAACAGAACATACAGGTCAGAGATGACGTAGAGAAATTTAAAGCAGGGGTTGGGATATAAAAATGAAATCCCATGTTTTGGACATCTCATGGAGCACTGTTCAATAATGACAAGCAAGTGGAGCCAAGAAGCTCTGCAGGAGCAGCAGAGATCCACAGAGATAGGAGAATATGAAAACTGGTCCCTCTGGAGTTCACCACAGGCTATGTAGAAGAAGGTCTTCTGGTCAGATGAAACCATTTGGCCTAAATGCAAAACCTTAACCAGAATGGGAGCCTTTATCCCAGTTTACATGTCAGTCAGAAAATCGAATTATTGAATGAGGTGCGTTAGACTCCGCAACAGTAGGTGGCAACATGCAGCCTTTCACGTCGGCATTTTTCCAGTTGGCCTAGAGCATCACACAAATGCTGGCAGCAGTGAAGCAGACTGAGTAAAAGCAGGATATGCACATTCCAGCAGGACCATAGTGCTAAAATTACACTAGATACAATGGAACCTCTAAGATTGTACAAAATTCATACATAACAATTGCCCAGTCAAAGTCCAGACTCCAGACCTAAATTCAATCGATTATCTTTGGCAAGACATGAACATTTACAAAAGTTCTTAGCTATTTTTGCAAAGAGGAGTGATTAAAAGGTTCAGTAACCTACAAAGATTTGCAGCTTTAATTGGACCCAAATGTGGTTCAGTAATGTATTGACTTAGGGTAATAAATATACATGTATACAGCTATCATTTTCAGATTTTTATTTGTAAAAAATGTGAAAAACCCTGCAACAATTCTCCACTACTTTGTGTTGCTCTGTTACATAAAAAAACCCCATAAAATATATCAACGTTTGTGGTTGTTACATGACAACAAAAGTTCAAGGGGTATGAATACACATATGCGCCTCATACGGTCTGTGTCTTTAGAGGAGTGAAGGGAATAAAAGCAGTGTAAGAATTCCTTGATAAAACTGAGAGAAAGTTAGCCAACACTAGAGGGCCCATCACATCTCCTTTGGTTCTACTAATGCACATTTTATGAGTAAATATTAAAGGGGGGGGGGGAGTTGGAGTGCCCCACCTGCTCTGATAGCCAGAGGCATTTTGCAACCAGGAAAATAAAAGTGAAATGTGGGATGGCCTGGGGTTTGCATGCCCTGGGGCGGGAAGGGGGTCCGCTGGGTCCATATTTACTCCAAAGCCAGAACCGCTTGGGGGTTCCACCGGCTCTAGCAGTGCTGGGGCCGCCGACCTGAACCAAAACCTCACCTCCAACCTCCTTTGCCGGCAATCTCCATCTCAACCCCAAACTACCCTTCTATTCTTTTTTCCTAACAGAAAAAAAATGAACCTGATACTTTCATACAAGCCTGTCTTTTCCGCGAGGGCGGGTGGGTGGTTGGGTTGGGTGGTTGGTTTGGGCGCATGTGACCTTTCCTTTCCCTTCCACCAGACCCGGAGCTTGCTTGCCCTATAACATGAGGCTGTAGACACAGGCTTGTGCAACTGCTATTGTTAAAAATATCTCAGAGCGTTGTGCAGCCTTTGAGGGAAAAACAAAAGAAGTACTTAGTTTTCAGCTGATATGTTTCTGTGTTGTCCTTTAGACATGTTTCCATGGACACTTGACTTTTATCAAGCCTATTCTGGTAGTTAGTTTTGCTCTCTTGAACACCAGTTCATGTGATAAGCAAGGGTCCACTCTGACACTGTTTACTTAGCAGGTGTGGGCAAATGTGCTGTTCAAACACCAGCTGATTGACTGAGACGTTTCAAAGCATTGCGCAAGATGAGGAGACACGTTTCTTTCCAACAATGTTTGCTAAAATTGTGCTCTTGCTCTTTATGGACATGATATTAGATGGATTTAAGTATAAAGCAAAACAGGACATAAAAGGCCAGTTCTCCAAAATACAGCAACTTCCCAAGAGGTTGAAAGAAAAGAGCATTCTATATCGGACTTTTGCACTGCTCTCTCTTTACCACTATCCAGAGTCATTAAGAGTTCCTCTTGGCTGCTCTATAAATAATAGCACAGAAGGCACGGGTTGGGGGGGGTAAAGCTCAGCAGGACTTGGTTGGTCTTCCATCAGTCTTGCTAATGAACAGTTTGTCGAGCACCCGTAGCATCATGAGCTGCAGCAGAATGCCATTTCCTTCAGGTGTTTCTCTTGCTACACAGAGCTACAGCCACTGATCTGTTCCGAGTGCCTAAGATACAAATAAAAGCTGAGCTCTGTGGTCCTTTTAATAGCTTCCATAATGATCAGGACAACAAATGGCACCACATACTCCTTAACAGAGTTGTCTTAAGATGGCTTAGGTGGTAATCAAAGAAGTGACACAATTAACGAGTCCATATCAAGCATTTTTGAATAGCTTTCATCCTATTTTGGAGCTTTCTTTGCTAAACCAATGATCGTATTTCAGAGTACTTCTCCACTTTAAGCATGTTTCCACTATCTGAACTTCAGGGTAATTTTACCAGACCTTCGTCTGGCGGAGTAAATCTGTTGGCCCGGTCCTCTCAGCCGTCATGCCTCCATACAAAATTGCCCCTTTAAGGAATTAGCTATGATGTCAGCATATCGCGACAGTTTCAGCATTGAGTAACATCACTGATCGACGCCAAAAGGCACCCACAGCAGCAGAGAAAAACAGGAGATAGACAACAGAAGAAACAGGGATGGTTGCCGTGTTTCTGTTTGCCATGTTGTCATACACTGCTACGCCAGCAACTCTTCCAGTTTTATAAAGCCGCTTGTTTGGCACGCCTGCTGATAACATTTCCCACTGAGTTACAACCAATCAGCATGAGTTAACCACAGCTTCTACCTAGCAACTCTACTGGACCATTTCTGAGTACATACCCCAGGGCTGGTACTCGGTTTGTTTGTGAAATGGCCCCAAGACACAAGCATACCGGGAAAGTCCAGTACAATTACCAAGAAGTTCCGATGGTGGAAGGGCGCGTATTGACACCCATCTGTCTGAAAAGACATTTTGGTTCAGTCTCTTTAAAGGCTCCACTTTTAAACGTCCAGTTCCTCTCCAACCTTCTCTGACTAAAAAACACAGGTAAAGGAGTAAAACAGGGCCCACATTTTTGTTTAATACTGATGTAAAGAAAAACACTGTCCGCAAATAATGGGATTTAAGGAGTTCGAGTCATATGATCTGATTTGGGTCTCTAGCCAACTTGTCGTTCCACCTCTGTTATTAATGTCACAAAGGATTCTTGCCTGCAAAATAAGGTCAACTACTACATTCCAAACGCGATCAACTAATGCTTGCCAGCAAAACCAGTGAAACCCTTCTGAGATTGAGCCCTCTACACGTGATATACACTGAGACCAATATTGAGGTGAACAGGAGGCCGCCCAGCCCAAGGTGTGTCAGTGACCCCAGAGGAATGGTGATTGGGAAGAAAAACGGTAGGGAAACCCATACGCTTACTACACACTTACCTTTGTTTGCAAGAAAAAGGCTCAGGGGTGTGGAGAGGAGAACTAAAAAAGTATGAACAGCAGCTGAGCTGTGAAGGAGAAGAAGTAAAGCCAACTGCAGCGCCAACATTCTGCCGGAGAGCACTGCATTTGCTATTGTGCTAGAGGAGAGCTGAACGCTGCCCCTTGATGTTGGGTGTCTGGTTTTGTTCCGCGAGAGTTCACAATGAATTAGTTAAACGGCAGACTGGATATAAGGAAGCTACGAAACATGCTTCAGAGGGAGAGAATGTGTACACACACACAGTGGTAGGCTTAACAAAGACTTCCGATATTCTGAGAGCACCGCGCTATATCACACAATTCCACCTACGCGAATTCATCAATCAGAAAGCAGCACGTCGAAGGCATCACACACATATACCGGCAGACAATTAATATGAAGAGGAGAATCATACGAAACAGCTGTTTTTTGGTTGGTTTTTTTGCCTCGTTCATGTGTGCATGTACGCCTTAAAGCAGTTCAGCCTCCATATTCATGAGGCCCACTCCCTCAGCATATCTACATCCCAGGATTTTAATGGTTTCAACCCAACAAAACCAACCTAAACCAAACAACTGGGATAATTCATCTTCAAGCTATCTGTTTTCTGTTGGATTAGCTTGTTAGTGTATTTGCAATGATGCTGCAAAAAAAGATCCCACAGAAGCAATTACATGCTCACTCACACAGTGGGGTAGCGCTGCTTTGCTACGGCAGCTTAATGAATAAATAAGTAATAAGGACTTGGTTATTGGAGCTCATTAAAATGGCTGATGCTTCCAAGATGGAAAAAAGACCTGAAGAGGGTCAGGTGAGGGTGGTGGTGCAACTAGGGCTAGGGCTAGCCCCCCCCCCCACCACCACCACCGCTTTAACACACCCAACCCCTAGATGACCTGGCCATGGAGCCCCTCCTTTCACCTCCAAATCAACTTGGTCAGTGTTTTGCACATCTTCACGAATCTGCACACACACAGCTGCAACCACATGCTCAGAAACACACACGCACCTCTCATAGTTAATTACCACTTAGCTCAATCACGTAGTGATCCGGCCATAAGAGCCCCCCTCCTCCCTCCTGCCTCAACACAAACAGCAGCACACATGCCAATTATTGATGAATCTTTAATATGCCGTTTTGCAAAGTCTACATCTCATTTCCTTTCACTAAGCAGACGATTACACATCCAGGAGAGTCTTTGGCGTCTCGCATATTACGCTAAAAATATTGAGTGAGAGCAGATCATCTTCAACATCATTGCAGGGCTGGAATAAAGTGGCCTGCATCATTTGGAGAAGACGACTAACTTCTTTTTACCTTTTATTTTTTTGCATAAAAAAAAAGCACTCCCTCCTTTCCCGCATCGCCCTGCTAGGTCTATTTGAAAAAAAACCCAGACGAAAATCCCACGCCGCGATAACGTGTCAATAATGAGCCGAGGCCATCTATTGATCAGCTTAATTTTGCATCTATTAGCTGGGGAACGGCTTGCTCCGGGGGAGAGGGAAGCCGGGCGCTAACACGCACCGACAGGCTGGATGGAGATCATTACAACTGATGTTCACACACACGCTGTGATTGACATGGAGATAAGGCAGGAGAGAGCCTGGGCTCACACGCCTCCCCGCACACTAAGCTAATGATACGGCGAATGTGTGCTCGGCGTGCGTGCAGCCGTGTCTGCCTATCTAGAGGGGGGTGGGGGGAGAAGAAAGGCAGGCCACACGCCTTTGCTAATTGGCACAGTCAGACAGCGACGATCATGAAGGATACAAGAGAAAAAAAACATTTAGTGGCGTACCTCAGCTTTCTAGATCACCTCATCAAGTCGGTGTCATTTAAATACAGTTGATAACATCCTCAGAAAAACATGGCTTTGACCTGAATTCCTCAGCTTTATCTCATGCTTTCTTCATTTAGAGAGTCTCTGAAAAGGAACTCGGCTGAGTTGTTCATTATGAAAATCGTTTGTTTTTTGTCACTGCAAGCTATATATGTCAATATACAGCAATCACAGCAGCTGAAAAAAGCCATAGAAGTAACCCCTGCTTCTCTATGAATGTACCACCTTGGAACATTTATACATACAACAGAGATTAGGGGTCAGATTATGGATGCTCTTTGTCAAAAATCAATTGAGTATAAAGGGATTTTGAAGAACAGATACACAGGAACTAGGCCTGGGTGGTTAATTTATTAACTTTCAAGTCTATATATTCGTTATTCCAATAAAACAAAATGCCACCTTTCATGTTTAAAGATGATCAAAGAGTCTATAAACTATTAATGAGCGATCCATATCTTTCTGTTCCTTTGGAGGATAAATATGACCACACACGGCCAATTTCTCTTCGCCACTATTCAAAACGGAAAAGACAAGAGAGCATGCCATTAGAGACATTCAAAGGTGTGTTGATCTTTGTAAGCTAGCAGATATTTAACCACAGCACAACTGAACTGCAGCAAAGAGTGGCATCTTGGGGTCACCAAGTATCCATAAGCACAAAACCTTTTAGGGCTTTTGCTGAAAAGCTATGCCAACAAATTTCTAGTGCTTGAAATCAGATTTTCAGTTTGACCCAGTTTGGTTAATCAGCGGGTAAGAAACTAAGATTTTCTTCTTTGAAAGCAACATGCCTGATTGCCAACAGGTTGCACTAACAACACCCTTCTTTGAGCTACACCTTATGTTCGCGTAGCAGCTTAAAAGAAATCTGCATTTCTTTTCTAGAGAGACATGTTGACTGTTAATTCAGGCTACGACAACAGAGACCAAGACCTCGCCGTGTGCCGGTAATGTTCTCCTTCCTGTCAGCTCCATGATATTTTTTTTTGTAATATTTTAGTAAAACCACGTTTTACTGCTCCTAAACAAATAAATAATTAATTATGTTAATGAACGTTCTTAAGGAAACATTGGAATCTGCAAAACTTGTCAGAGATTCACCATAAATCTTTGCCCGGTGCATTTCTAAGATGTACGCAACATTATCGGGGTAGATGAGGTATGCCCCGCTCTAAAAACCTAAGCTTGCCGTTTAGCTAATCTTGACTAGGAATAGCTGAATACGAGCCTTTATTCAATCGAATTAACCTGAGAAAAAAGCTGAAAAAGAACCACCAACTCATTATTCTCAGGATAACAACTGGGCTCCCGACCAGTCCGCATTCGAGTGCGATTTGTCCGAGGATTGACTCCTGGTGCCCAATGTGTGATTTTGTGCAGGTCTCTTAAGGCCTCCCATAGTCGAAACTACCTTGTGAAGCCGGTTTGCATTCTAAGACATGTCTTTGTTTAATACGGAGTGGATATAACTTATAGGATGTTAATGGATTTCCAGCAGAACAAAGGTTAGGGATTTTCTAAGATATCAAACTATCAGACATGCATGTCACACAGCCCAAAAATCCAGGTTAAATGCACCCGCCAACAATGAAGCCAAAGTGAAAACTGTGCCTTGAAGCCGTTACCCTTTGCCGACCTTTACACCTTTGCTGCAGCAAGCAGCCAGCCTCTGCATGGATGCATCAAGCTATATTCTGCATGATAGCCACACAGAAGGGGCACCTGGGTATTTTGTGTACACCATCAGTCCACCTGAATTTTTATGGGGATGGGATCTTGTTTTATGTCAGATAGCTATGGAAGTGAGGTCAGAGGAACAAAAACTAAAAAAAGAAAAACCCTCGGCTACAAACTGTGTGTTTTTGTCAGCTGAGGGATGCAGCGAAGGGATCGAGGGAGCAATGGGAGGAGGGAGGTGAGGTATGGGGGGAGGAGAAGAGAGGAGGGGAAAAAAAGCCCTCAGCCAAGCCATCAAGTTGAACATTGAACTTCACAGTAGTAGCTGCCTTTCTATGCCTCTCCTTTTGATGTTACCTCCAAAGCAAAGGATCAAAGGCTTGGAGTGTGGCGTGGGGAAGTCCCAAGCTCTTAGCCTGCCAGCCTGTTATATATGCAAAAGTCTACGCCAAAAGAGAGGGAGTCTGGCAAAGAGGAAGAGACGAAGAACACGAGGGGCAGGAAGCTTGCATGGAATGTGGCTAGTGCTGCGTTTTGTGTCTAATGAATGACATGACGATGACGCAGTCCGTCAGCTAGTTACAGTATGACGTAAAGGGGAATAAAGTGCACACACACAAGTTTTAGAGGAACCGGGTGGAGCAGCGGGTATCGAGAGCGTTTGCTGCGCCTCACAACACACACACACACCCCCCACCCCCACCCCAACGTTCCTCTTTACACCCAAACCCAGGCTGCTTTCCAACATCAAGTGGGTGAGAGACTGTGTCGTCTTGACATGAAGGTACTGTAAGGTGCGCCGCTGAAGCGACGACTACAGTAAATACAGAGTGCACATGAAATGGGTCTCACTGGAGCGGAGACACACACTGTGGGCTCAGCTGGGCCAGAGAGCAGAGCAGAGGTGTGCTGAAACTGACAAACCTCCAAACACACTCCACACACAAACACACCCTTTCCCCAAGGCTGTGGGATTAAGAGGTCCAGCTGGCTGACAGCAAGCCCTTCCTTCCCACGTATCACGTCGATCTTGCCCCCCCCAACCCCCCACCCCGCTTGCTCGCTCGGCTCTCTCTCTCTCTCTCTCTCTCTCTCTCTCTCTCCTGGATTGGCTGTTTTGCAAACACCAGCTAATAGCTTATCAAGTAGCATTCAAAATACGTACTACAGCTTGTTGGGATTTATTTTCTTCCGAATAGTTTAGATATGCTCTACAAAAAAGGCGTGCGTTCACTGTACATTATTTTCCTTCTACTTTGCAACTATGTCCAACATGGTGTTGGTCTATCACATATAACTGCAATAAAAGAAATCAAAAAACCTTCAAGTTTGAGGTTGTAACATGACAAAATATGGAAAGGCTCAAGGCGCAAGAATTTTTCTGCAAGTCAAAAGTTGACATTCCTTATGTCTGCATCAGGTAACACAGGAAGCGATTAGAAGACCAATAGGGAACTGAACACCAAGCAACTTTACTGCAGGAGCGACTTATTACCATAAACTCGTTTTATATGAGTTAACGTTTGCAGCAGGAGGTGGGGGACTGAAAATGTGAAAAACCAAATGTCGGTGGCAGGTGAAAGCTAAAGCTGCTCAGTTGATTTAGTGACTCACAGGGAGCCTCAAATTTAGTGTGTAGAATTTCCAAACTAAAAATATCAATACATCTCATATTAACTCTCACCAGTTGAGGCATCTCAGCCCCAACGGTTGTGTCCACTTATACTGACAGGGAAATCCAAGATTAATAGATCTACAAATGAAAAACTCTTCACCTTCCACAACACTTAAAGTGCCAGAGTAAACGACAGGCTTAAAAAGAAAAGGCAAGTTGGGAACCAGCAGGATTGTACTTTGACTGATTACACCAAGAAGATTCAGAAATTGGATGTTTGGCTAATGAGAACAAAAAACCGCAAGAAATAACACTGACAAGGGCGTATTGCTACCACAGATAGGGTTAGGAATGGTATAGGAGGTAAGAAAAAGAAATAAAAACAGACAAGGCAGCGGCATAAGGACAGAATAAGAATTAGGGAGTGAGAAATGTAGAAAGCAGAGCGCAAGAGACAGAAGACGGGGGAAGAAAATTCACAATGATGACACGTAAGTGCAAAGAGCGATTAAGGATTTACTTTCAAAAGGACTTCCATTGATCTTTTTTGATAGACCCGCAATAAATCAAACCGGATTGACTCGCATGAGAACCAAGCCTAATCCTTTAGTCAGATCCAGGAGAACTCCAACCAAACCAGCTGTTAATTTAGGCTTTACAAGATAAAGCGAGAGAAATCCAACCTGATGTACCCTAGGGCAGAGGCTTACATCATCTCTGTAAAGCAATCAACTTATTGCCAGTTTGGAGAGGTAATCAGAGCACATACTGAGAGGGAGAAAAGGGGAGAGGGGAGGGATTGCTGGCCGGAGGGAAGTGGAAAAAGAAAAGGGAGACAAGAGCTGGCTGAAGAGGCTAAAAACCAGATGCGCATTGATATATGGAAGAAAAAGATCTATTTTTCTGGATAGCGAGCAGACATGAAGAGCTTGGAATAACTGGAAACAAAAATGTTTACACAGTTGAACTCTGTTCATCGACCTGGTTCGAAAATGAAACAGAAACTTGCAAACAGAAGCTTTCCTAGCTGGGAGTGGAAGACAGATTCAGTCCCCCTTCCCGCCCTCAAAGTCACCCTATAATTTCCACGGAGGCCAGCCCAGACCTCGTCCCCATCCCCAGTGGCCAGTGCCACCCTTGCTGGGTCCTACCAGCCGTACTGTGGCGTCACTAAAGCAAACCATAGTAATTAAATTGCTTATTTTTGTCTGGTGGGGGGGGGGGGGAGATGTTTTTTTCCTTCCGAGCTGCAAGCCACAGTATTCCAAGAAACCATCCAGGCTTCATTCAGTAAATCATGTTGATGTCTCTCTTTCAGGTGCACTGGAATTTTTTCGTATGGCAAATACGGCTTATTTCCCAGATCGGCACAGCTTAGGGGCAGTTGTCAAAGAAAAGAAAAGAAAAGAAAAATGTGTCAGTTGCCATGGACAAGTTTCCTATTTCTTAAGGGGAGAAGCGACCCTCGGCAGCCGTACACTGTTTGTGGCTAAGGACACAAAAGGTGGTATCTGATTCGCAACTTTACAATAATGTCTCAATTAAACCACTGTGACATTTGATCTCAAGCAAAGAACCTAAAATACTAAGAACAGAGATTGCTTAAAATAGTTCTAGTTTGATTTGCCTAAACATACAAAAAGTGGCACTTTTACAGCTTTTTAGCCATTACGATCACCTTTGATTGAGACAAGCGGTGGTGGTCAGAGGGCCTTGGTGGTGCCAGTGTTCGGTAGCCTCGCTTCTGTCAGTGTGCCACAGGGCAGGTGTGGCTACAATGTAGCTTGCCATCACTAGTGTGTGAATGTGTGCGTGAACGGGTGAATAACTGAATGTAGTGTGAAGCACTTTGGGGTCCTCAAGGACTAAATAAAGCGCTATACAAGTACAGGCCATTTACCATTTACAAGTGTTGTAACTGCAGTATGTAGACCGGTCATACCCGAGCCAAATGACTGATTATAGACTCTAGGTGTGTTTCAACTGCATAAACCGTTTCAAGGACAGTTTTCTGGTCCTGTTATTTACCCCCGTCCATTTACAGGTTTTCTGGAGGAAAAGTGCAAAAGATTGCTGTTAAATTGAGATATGTATAAATCACTGATGTCTGCTTACAGGCAGCTGTCTTTCCTGAAAGAGGGAGTAAATCCATCAATCAAAGTAATAGCTCAGTGTTTTAAATGGTTTATATTCTAAATGGACAAAAACAAAACACAACTCCACTAGTTCAGTAACAGATTTTAAGTTAGATAAAGATGTGCACATATGAGGTATTGTTATATCAGGGCATAGAAGGAGGGGCTTGCTGAGAGAGCCATTCATCCACAAAAAAAAAACACAGTTCAGTTGCACACACTTTTTTTGTGTGCGTAAGTGTGTGGACTGAACGTCATCGGGGTACTACAGAGGTTTTACTTCCTCTTCTCAGCTTGCTGTGTGAAACCGCAAAAGGTTGCGTTGAGGATAAAGCACAGAAAAACCACACAAACATCCACCGGGTTCAACACACGCAGACTCAAAGACTCATTAGCTCCCCTATCTACCCCCCGTCTTTAATGTCCTGTGTACAGCGCAAAACAACCAGATCGGGACCGAAATCCAATCACGTCAGCTGCACGTGAGAGCTGAGGAGAAGCAGGCCCTGGAGTCTCTGGACTCTGTCCAAGGGAAACCAAACCTCAGGAGCACAGCAAACCACACATAAAATCAGCAGTCTCTATCCAGCCTACCATGACCCCAAGCAGCACACACAAACACACACTCTTTGACCCAACTCTATACTCTCCCCGTTACACTGTATGCACACAGGGATCATGCCGACCTAAGCGGTGAGACTCTGGAGTTACCAAATTGAGCGGGGCTTGGCGACTCGGGTTTTGACGTGGGCTCGCTGGTGTGTGTGTGTGCATGAACACATGCAGGAGACAACCATGCTGCCACTTAAGCTCAGCTCACATCAGCCTGTGCTATCTTTAGCAGCCGGGGTAAACTTTTAAAACTGCACAACAACTCTCACCCCACCTCCCACCCAGCCAGAGTTTCCCTCACTTCAAGTAAGACAGCCTGGCTCTTTGGCAGCGGCTGCCCACTGGCCACAAGGTCACACGATTAATTACACAGAAAGTGGTAATCTCACCAGACAGATGGCAAGCAGGCCGCAGCTCAATTACTTTATGCCCAATTGAATCATTACTTACGTTATTTGCTACAGTGAAAAACACTGTAAAACTGCAAAATCAGGATTTGGGATACATCAGGGAGGGGGCGGGAGATTTCGGGACAGAGAGGCAGATGTATTTCTTACCAAGCAACGTTGACTTGGATCAAAAAGCGTGAAGACTACAAGCACGACTTTGTTAGCTTTTGGGAAAAATTGGAAGTTTGATGCAGCGCCGCAGAGTGCCAGAAAAAACAGATCTTTTTTTTTCTGAAAACCGGAACTGGTACAGAACATCGGCCCATGTGGAAACAGCCGGCTCCCGGCAGCTCCGCTGAGGAAACCGCATGACAAGGGCAATTTAAAATGTTAGGAAAGTGTCTGTTTCTTAAAAGAGGGTCAGGGAAAGAAGAGAGGGAGAGAAAAAGGCAGAGTTCTGGTTTTCCAGAGTTTTCTTTTCCTCTTAAGGGCGACTGGTTTGACATTGGGAAAGAAACCCTGCAGGCTCGCCTCCTTTCCTGAAAAGCCGTGAACAGCAAGTGCGAGCAGTCTCATCCCTACATCCACGCCAGTTCCCTGTAGATGCCTCCTCTTCGCTCATCGTTTCTTCGCTCATCCTGCCAACGGCTTCTGTGAACAATTAGAGGTAGAGTTTCCCAGCGTTTAGGACCGCAGCATCTCAATCTCTGGCCAGGAAGCTCCAGTGATTCAGCTGGCTCGCAGAGAGAGAGAGAGAGAGAGAGAGAGAGAGAGAGACAAGATTCCCCCTCAAGTTCAGGTCTGACGTTCAGTCTGTCGGCGTCTGTCGGCCTGTTTATGATTTACCATGACCACAGAGCCAAATGACGGCAAAATAAGAGCGCTGCGTCGACTAGTAAATGTCGAGCGTGAAAGATCTCTGAATGCTAGAGGACTACCTCTACTGTGAACTCAATCAGCAATTGAGAGCAACAAATGCAACAAACGTTCCAAGGCGTGCACATCAAAATAGTCCATGGTTGTTTAAAATTAGCTATGGAAAATGCAACTGTGTGGGGGCAAAGGGTTTGGGAAGTCATTTCCATCAGGAGGACAGATACAGATCATTTACGTGCATTGATCCCAAATGGAAAGTTCTGACTCAATACTAAGCGTCAAGCTATTCCTGCTAGTTATGTACAGGTGGAAAATATGTTTTTCTAAGCTTACTGAAGCAAAAGTGTAAAACACTTCTTACTTTTGTAGAACTGTTGAGTATAACAAATTTGAAATCCATCATCTGACTGGGAATAGTTTAGAGGCCCGTTTTCCCAATTGTAAAATGATATCCAGGATCACTGAGAGCACTTCCAAGATTTTTTCCCCGTCTGAGTCAGGGTGAGGAATTCCACCGGCTAATAGATGGTAGACAGCAGTTGTTCTCCCATGGGGTGGAAGAGGGGCGGCAGCAAGCACTTGGGAAGAAACTTCCAGGCAAATCTGGAGAATATGATGCCTAGATCTGAAAATGTGCAGCTAGGGTTTTTGGACTTTGAAGGATTCAAGTTGACCTCAAAATGTGGGGAAAGTCTTATGAATCTCCTCTGAGAAGGATTTGCAATTTCTCATCTATTTAACCTCTAAACAGAGAAGAAGGTCACAGGCTTCCTGCCAGATTTTTCAGTTGCGTTATTGATCGGTTTGAAAGAGAAGCATCTTACAGATGGAATGTTTGAAATACTCCATATTTCTCTTTCCTAGTGCAAAAAAGAGAAATTCTAGACTTTTACCAGCAAATAGAACCATTTTAGCAATACATTGAGAAAAGCACAAAAAGTAGGATAATCTCTGCGGCTGCAGCTTGTGATTGCAGAGAAGGGTAGATGAGTGTGTTTTTGCCGAGTTCCTTCTGTCTGAGGATTCTTGTGGATGCCGTTTGCCAGTGGCCCACACATGACCGTGGACCTTCCAGTCTTCACCCAGCTGCTGTGGGGCAGGCATGGGTGGCACCTGTCTTAAAAAAGCCTCGGCATTCACGCCGACTCCGGTTTCTTGAGGACGACTGCCTCGCAGTCAGGTGACATGCGCTAACGTGCACTTTCCCCGACACGGATTGCAATCCGACCAACTAAACAGAGAGGTACTCGAGCACGATGGCAGCCACTTAAACAGCTTTGGCTTTGCAGCGAGGGAGGTCATATTCTCTCAGTTCTCTCTCTCTCTCTGTTTGATAGAGAAACCCTGCCCAAGATTCAAGCTGTGGCTTGAAGCTGTAAACCAAAGCTTCCCTCAACGCCTCTCAGCCACTCTGACCACTGTTTTTGCATACCGCTCAGCTTGTGTAACCATTCGGTGGTTTTTGCACAACCAAAACAATGGCTGTTTAACAGACCAGGCAGGCTAAAGTGATCCAATGTGAGTGTGCAATCTTTAGCAGATACAAGGAATCCTACCAAAAACCAATAAAAGCATTAAGAAACAAGTTTAAGGCATTCAGTGTCAGTGTTATCTACTACTCAGTAAATCGAAGCTGGTAGTTGAAATTGGTGGGTTACAGCAGGGATACACCTGCAGCATAGTCATTTAAGTTGGGGAGGTGGTGGTGATGGGGGGTGCTGACAGGACCTGATTGAGCTCTTGGTATGGCAAAACACTCTGGTACTCACTCTGCTGCCCAGCAGACCACAGCCACGTTTTCCGCACCTCATTTGCAAAGCAATTCCGCTTCCCTCCCACTCGGTGCGCTCAGTGCATCTTTTTGTCATTCCTACAAGCAGGCTCCATTGGCTATGTCCACTGAGACGCTAAGAGCCATGGAGTTTGGAAGCGACTGTAACCGGGTCTAAAGGAGACTGCTCTGAGAGCATTTTCACATGAAGCCCCCTCTCCCCCTCCATCTTACTGGTCCAACACACACTCACCCGTTCCCCTGCCTGACTAATGTGCCCTGACACTCGTACATCACTCGTAAATTGGCCAAATGAATTAACCACGGCCCCTGCTTAGCTTTACGGGCTTTAAATTGATTTTCTCCTTTCCATGTCTGTCCAATAATTGCATTTATCCATCTTGTTGAAGCCAGGTTTACACACTCGCACAAAGATCATGCCAATCCCCCGGATACATTTTCCGCTCTGGTGGCAAGAGTTTGAGAGATTTGTCACTGGATCATAACAGGTAATTTAAACAACAATTAGCTTGACACCGCCGCCATATGTCAATGTCTGGACCCTTCTTGGACAGGCCTTCACCAAGAGCAATAAGATGCTTTCCAGCTCTTCATCTGTCTGTGAGTTACCCTCCTCATCTGTCAAGGTGTGACGAACAGAGCCCTGTAATACTTTTTTATCTACCATCCAAGCCTCCAGGTTGAAACAGCAAACACCCACTGCAGGGAAGAAAGCAGCAGCTACGAGCTCCAGTTATTCACAGACTGATTCAGACCAAAAGAAGCAGAGCTGTGAGCATCAGTGGGGGTCATCTCCACACTTGTGAGTGTTTGAACAGAAGTGCATTAGACACTGGAGGAGGCGGCAAGGGGGGCAATGGACAATTCAGCTATGTAAACATGCAGCAACTTCCTTCCCTCCAGTCCTTCAGGCCTTGCACTGAGACAAGTCACTGTTTAAACAGCACACACAGCATTCCTGTGCCTGGGCCCCGGCCAGCTGCTGCATCCTAACTGCAGGCAGGCCCGCCCGCCTGAGCAGAGACAGACACAGGCCTTACACCGGCAAGGGTCATCCACAACAAACAAAGAGCTTTTATACACATCCAAGCCTAGATTCATCTCCAGGAAAACGGTCCCGAGGGCCTGGGACGCTTACTGCTGGTAATTGCTGACCGATATGGTCCGACAGCCCTCCCAAAGAAGAGAGATTATAGTGAAAACCATCCCAACCCTGATGGATCCTTCCAGAAACTGCTCAATTCCCCGTACAATGACAAAGCTGGAAATGTATCTTTATTGTTATTTGAAAGATGCAAAGCATGGCAGACAATAAAGATAGAGGAAGCAGTAAAGAGGAGATAAAATGGCCTCCTGGTTCTAAAGTGCATGGTGACGTGCATCACATGACACAAAGGCCATGTCTGTTTAGTGATGCTGGTCTCCAACCTTAACTTTCATTATAGCTGTGCTGCATGGAAATTGACCTTTGGTTTACTCACTGAAGGACGGTAAACATCTTTACGTGAGAAAACGCATTCATAAAATGAACTCCCACATTTTTACCCAAGCTGAAAATTAATTCCACTACAAGAGATCAAATGATGCATATGTTTTATTTTTGTTTATACTTTGCACCACCCCCACACTTCATTGGCAGCCCACGCAAAAAATATGTAAAATTAATTATTCTTTTATTGGAATAGCATAATTTTACACAGAAAAAATGACAAATTTAGTGTGAGTACACGCCAACTAAGGGTTTTCTTTTCAGTAAATCACAGTTCCCAGTTGTAATTTATACCATGGGTCGTCGCTTTAAATAGGTGATGTATGATTCCCTGTTTCACTGGATTGTAAATTTGAAGCCACAGAGGCCAATTTCAGTTAGCCACTCTTCAAAATGTGAACGATGACAGAATATGTCATTCAAGTAAATCAGACAGGTGTTGATTTATGTAGGTCTGGAACTGGCTTATTGCTTAAATATCTATCCATATCTACTTTAAAAGCTTACAACAACCAGAACTGTGATAAACAAGGCTGGACAAATTAATATTAATAATACTAAAATGTATTTTAAGGTTTTTGTAAACAGCATCAGGGATTCTAATAATTGTGGAGTGTGCCAGATTTCTTGAAGATCTCAAAACTCAGAGGCCAGAATCTCCCCACTGGTTGCTTAGCTGTTTTTCAAACAAAATCTGAGGTTTTAATAAAAAACAGTCACCAGGGAACCTGCTGGAATAAGACTTTTATTCCACTCAGGATCAGGATCCGTCATTCAGAAACCAGGATGTAAAATATTCACTCTGATGTTCGCCTGAGCCAAAGCATGTAAATTTAAGTTCTGGAAACATGTGCTGCACCAATCTGTGTTTAATGTTTAACACAGAGAACTAGTGAATCAGCTGTCATTCATTCAGGCTTGGTTTTATTATAGGATGGCTCCAATCGCAGCCCTCCACAGTCCGAGCTGCCAACCGCGGGTCATTATTCCAATCAAACAGCAATTTCAGGGGGGCCAGATTCCATTGTTTTCCGCCTCAGCAGTGCCACATTCCCTGTTGCTTATGTGTTTGTCTGCCAGTCCACTTGGTTGGTTTTTCGGCTGTGAATCCATCTCTGTGCGTGCCTTCGGGCCGGACGGCAAGGGCCACTCATCTCACCTCGGGACAGTTGTCCAAACAAGACGCTCCTTTCACTCCTGACCCCTCGGGGGAGAATGACAATTGACAATTCACTTCCACGAGTCAATTTGTTCACTTTCGGAGTTGACCCTGAGCGCTGCTGTCACGCTGGCCTCTAACTGCGGAGGACTGAATACACAATGAGGACTGCGGGTGACAACAGCTGAAGACATGTTAAAATCTAAATTATATAAGGATTTTCCAAAGTAAGTCTTTAAAATTGACACAAAAGGAGATTAAATAAACTGAAGGAAAAAAATGGTTTTAATTTTTTATTAGCAGTTGTTTTGCTGAATGCTGCGTTTTTTTAAAAACCCAACAAACCAAACTCAGCATGTGCGGACATGACAGCCTGTTCACGTGACATGTTATTTAGTGCTGTACACAAGTTGACAGCTGTCTCTTTATAAGAGACGCTTTATTATTGTGTGTAAATAGGTTTCTAACAGCTGGTTAAAGAGCTCACATAGGAATTTACTCCTAATCTGTTTTCCATTGGAATTGGTTCATCAACCAAAGGAGGGAGGGAAAAAGGAGAAATTCAGCACAGTTCCACATTGCATGGGTAAAGGGGGTTACATTTTATTAGCCTTGTGCATTTTCAAGTAATCTTGCCAAAATGTTTTTTCTTTTCCAAATCCCAACATAATCCTCAGATTAGTAGATGAAATTATTTCTGCTTGCACTCTTAAAAGCTCACCCTCACCTTTTGCAGCCAGCACCGGATTCACAACCATTTTCTTTTTTTTTCAAACAATAATAATACAACCGCAAAACAAGCGGACGCTCACCTCATTAGCGCACTCACCCTTTTGCTTCTAAAACCCCACACGCAATCACGCTCTCGCTCCGCGAAGCTTATCTGGGCCACAATTAAAAGTTTAATTAGTAAGATTAAAAATACATCGACTGGAATTTTATCACCTTAAACTCTGGCCATTATGTGTTTAAGCACACGCTTCTGCCTCCTTCCCCATCTGAGCAATTTGTGAACAGATTATCTGCATGCTGAAAATCCCCTGGCTGCTTTAAGAGCGGAGATATAAACCGGACACAAAAGAAAACAGTTTTCATAATATGTCGCGGACCCTGTGCAGCTAAAGAGATGTTGAAAAAACACAATGGCTTGCAAAACTATTCACAGCCCTTGAATTTTTTTTTTTATTCACATTTTGTCATGTTACCACCACAAACTTCCAGACATTTTACTGGACTTTATTTGATAGATCTACACAATGTGTAGCATAATTGTGAAAAAGGAAAGATAGAAGACATTTTTTATCAACACAAATCTGAAAACTGTGACGCAATTTATATTCAGTCACTGTGGGGATATTGCCCTATATTAGGGCTTAAACCATCATCAACTACGACCTTGGGACAAAGGTGAATGTCACTGTTTCTGCTAAGGAAAGGCTTCCCCGCAGCATGATGCTGCCATTACCATGTTTCACTGCAAGGACTGTTTTGAACATATGGCAAATAAATTTCATGTTTTGTCCTATTTGACCAGAGTACCTTCTCTACATGTCCGCTACATGGCTTTTGGCAAACAGCAAGGTAACTTCTGAAGAGGAAATGTTGCACTTTTATGGGTATTAAAGTAAAGGGAGAATGAATATAAATTCATGCCACACTTTTCAGGTTTAAAAAAAACAAAAAAAAATTTCCTTTCACTTGACAATTACGTGCTACTTTTTGTTGCTCTATCACATACAGCCAATTTAACTTCATGTTTGTAACGGACACTTTATTTTTGCAAGGCACTGTATTACTAAAAAATGCTGCAAGGTCCCAAATTTTATGTACAAATTCTAATTTGTTTATAAGATAAGGGGGGTGTTTATGTTACATAGAGCAAAAACTGCAGATGAAAATACGTGGAAAGGGTATTAAAAGATGAAATAAGCACAAATGAGATTCTTCCTCCTTCGATATTATGTTCCAGGGCATTTTTACCGCATCCATAACAGGCTGGTGTACCACAGGTGTTCCCTGCACACTGGCACAGCTAGTCATTATCTGGCCCAATGTGATCATTAAGAGCTGAGATGGCAGCGTGGCACCCCCTCCCCGTGTGTGCAGACACATGCATAATCTGGGGGGGGGGGGGGGGGGGGGGGGGGGGTATCTCCAAAGGAAACTCAAGGATTCTTTATCAGTTGTTGTAATAAAAATAGTTAAGAGGAGGATGGGTTGTGGGGGTTTCCTTTCTCAGTGTAATTCATGTTAGTGCTGGTGCACTTTGACCCCTTCCAAACACACTCTGCTATCCAAACAGAAGGCCTATGCTACCGGAATTCCTCCACCATCATGAAGGCCCCCCCGCACTCGGAGGTTTTTAGGGCTAAATTTTTCTTGATGATGACGAGGGTGGGAAAAAGAGACTTGGAAGCAAGTGGGTAAGTGTAGGAGGCCAAAAAAGAGGAGGGGGCATTCAAAGGCAGAAGCCACACACATGAACACATGCTTGGTCGTCAGGCGATGATTGAAAACTGAACTCTCCTGTTCCAATCCGTCCTCTCTCCCTTTTTCTTTTCCTTCGCACACAGGAAGATAAATGTGAAGCCCAGGGGCACTATTGTTTGGACATCTAACCAGGAACTGTCGCTGCTCTCATTGCCCTGGCATTAACAGCAATTATGCGGTCTATTCAGGCGGCTTTTGTGCGTCCGACCCCCAGGTCCCCCAACCCCACTGTGGGCCCTTCACTCACACACGCAGAGGCCTAGCACACATTTCCCGCTTTTCTCTGCTCCCTCCCACTCCTCTGCTGGTGAACTCATTTGGCTACTGGACCCATTATGAATGAACTTACAGAACCATTCAGGCAGGCAAAAGAACGCGCATGCCGAGAGTATTTCTGGACTGATGTCTGAGCTCAAAGAATGCCTCACTTTCAACGTTGTGTACATGCAGTCAGATGCACATTTTCTGAAAAACAACATTTTTCTATTCTGTGAGGGGGAAAAAATAAAAGGAAAGTCAGGATGATAATCTCCTGAAACCAGGTTTATCCAAAACACCACCCATAACCTTTATATCTAAAAGAAGTAAATCAATAGTCATTAACTTTATCTTTTCAGCAGATGCAGTGCTGTTGCACTGCCAATGAGAAATATAAAATCTTCAACAATCACTTCAGCTCATCTTATCACTGTTCTCTGCAAGTTTGCAAAAGATTAGGCTTTTCAATGACAGGCAATGGGTTATTGGTGCCTAATATATCTAATATCATTATCTACAACAACTCCTTAAAGAACTAATTAACTAATTATGTGAGCTACAACAACACTTAATTTCCCTCTGGGATCAATAAAGTATTTTTGAATTTAATTTTTATTGAATTAATGAAGCCAAATATGTTTCAATTTTATATCAATCATCAACAACTATTCATGTATGTATCAAAGCCCACAAAAAAACCTGGCTACACAGGCGCCAAACCTACACAACCCCATGCAACACTGATAGACCTCATGTGATTGTCTGATCGGCATGGCAACAAATTCACTCATTGAGAAAATTTCCATTTAAGTTATCTACTTTGGTTATGACAGGGATTGTCAAAGCGTGAGGCAGGGTCCCTGAGGGGGAGCCTGGTGTTTCCTGACATGAGGAGGCGTTGCCTTAACTCAGGTGCAGGACCTGTCTGAGTAATAAAGACGTATGGACGACTCTAAGTGATGCTATGATTGATGAGGAGAGAAAGAGATGAAAACATAAGCAGAGACATGATGATGGATACCTTGTTGTAGGTGCTACAGTGGCCAGTAAGTAATAAAAACAGACCTGATTGAATTTCAACACTGAATATGACACATTAAAATTTTACAAGCCATGTAAATCATAGTGTTTGTTTTTTCCAGGAGAAAAGCTAAACAGGCAACAGGCAGAAAAATGACTACAATAAAAATCAAAGAACTCCACTGATCTTCTTTTTACTTACATTTAAAGTATTATCATCTCAATAGAAATGTTCTGTGGTTTTTTGCACCAGTTAAACTTAGCAACACAATTTAGTTTTGTTTTTTAGGGAAAAAGCACAGGCTGATGAATCAGTCTACTTTATTTCTAACGTTTGAGCAAAGTGACGTTCTGACTGGACTTCATGTTAAAAAACAACAGCACAAAAAATGACAGGTGCTACTTCATTTTTTGATACACCAGAAAAGGGGTAAAAAATAAAAAATAAATACTGGAAATTCAAAAATCTTTTCTGGAATCGAAATTAAAAGTGACCTACATTTTTTCCCTGTCTTGTTGAGATAGGATGTGGCACTTGAAAATCTGCTACTAAAGTGGCGTGGGGCTCAACGCGAAAAGTCTCAGAACCACTGGGCTACACAGTGGCCATATTGGAATTATTGTTTTTAGTTAGATTTCTTGATAAACCTTTAAAAATGTAGGTAAAATGACAACTTTTGAAGAATATTTGTAGTTTTTACAAATTAATTTACCTTACAATCTAAACACATGCAACCATTAAGGAACAATGATGCCCAATGTAAAATGACTTTTGATTCAATTCAAAAATACTTTAATAATCACAAAGGGAAATAACATGTTGTTATAACTGATATCAATGTATTTTCAAAGAGTCGTTGTGGATGGTGATGCTCTGGGTGGGACGGATCTCCAGAAGCAGTCAGTGTTACAACAAACCTGATGAGGCCTCTGACTGAAGACCGTTGCTGTGAAACAGTCTCATGACTGACATTCATGCAAGCAGCTCAATTTCCAGGCAGCAGAGACAATATTCCACAGTAGCATGTCCTGGATGGCACCGTCAGTTAGCACTGCTAATCCACCTCATTTGCTTTTGCCGCTCCCCTTTAAATCTCTGTCTGGCCTTCATGATGGATGGAAGAGATGCTTTGAATTTCCTCCTCATCTGCTATTTACGCCTATATGGCACCATTTTTCCAGTTGTATATTTTACTTTCTAGTTATCTCTACATCATATTCTGTAAGACGACATAAAACAACCTACTCTGAATAAGGTAAAGCATGTCTGGTTTGTGTTTTTTGCTTCAGAAGAAAGGTTAGAAAGGACTTACAACACCTGCATGGGTATCAGGGCCTCCTAATGACAATCCACTGTCCTCCAAGTATGTACAATTTTAAAGCCATTTTTTCCAAAACATACATTTTCTTAAGTAAAAGGAACCTGGATGTAAACCAGTTGGATTGTATTGAATTGAATTTTTGACTACATATACTTGTAATTATGGGGCAATTTAAACAAAATGAACTGGTGCTAATGAAAAGCAAGAAAAAAAGACAACACCTGTATACCGATTTAACTGGTCGCTACACGCTCACGTATGCTGACACAGAATAATTTCATTTCCATGTTCGACGGAGCCCCCCCTACCCTGAGGGCCAGCAAAGCTACCCTATATTTAACAGATGACACAAGTTGCATTCCAGATGTACAGTGCTATCTTTGTGTTTCGCTCTATAGAAATGCACTGGAGAGGCAAAGGAGAAAGCAGAAGAGGAAGGGGGTTACACTCGCTCTTAACGGGGGGCAGGAGGCTGGGGTGAGAGAGACCCCAGTGCACAGCTGCTTAACTAACTAATGCCCCCCTCCCCAAGATACAGAAAAGCAGAGCACAGCGACTCACTGACAGAAACAGGCAGAGATACAAAAGGTGAAAATGGATTTGTTCATTTAAAGAATAATTTGTTTGACCGGGCCGCACTCTATGTTAATGAGTAACAGGCATAATCTGTCACACTGCAGTCAGAATTAGGCCTCAGATTAGCTGTTAATGCATTAAAAACCCATGAAGTCAGTCATTTCTCTTTTTTCTTCTTTTTTCTTTTTTAAAAAAAGGAGGTCCAAAGCAGACTTGACTGCAGCTGCTACACCCAAACGCAGCCCACAGTGCCACCAGGGAGCCACTGCTCCCTTCGCACTAGTTTAAAATCTGATTAGAAACACACCCCACGAACGGATTTCTTTTTTTTTTTTTTTTTGTGCCTCTGCTGCGTTTCGAGCAGCCAGACAGATCAAAGACGTCTTCACATCATCAGCATTAGACAATTAAGGCCCACATATTTTATACTTTACACACACGTCCTCTGTAAATATTTACAGCACAAATATTTTTTCCATTCATTCACCGGGCGCTAACAAAACCCCACTGTACCGACACCCCACACCCTCCACCCCTTCTTCCTCTCCTCCTCACCGTTCCTACATCTGCGATTCATTGACTTTACAATTTACCACATGTCGAGATGGGAGAAGTCGAGCCTCAAACTGAATCAGGGCGCAAATATGCGAGTGATTTATTGTTTTAAAAAAAATAAATAAATAAAATTAAAAACCCCGGCTGATTTAGAGCAACGGCACTTTTTTTTTTCCTTCATAGTGAGCCTTACTCCTATTGGCAGACCATGAACAATTATAGTTTGGACTAATTAAGCTCTGAGAATGTTGCTGCGCACCGCTAATGTCAAGCAGACCCCAATTTCAGTTTAATGGTGCCAAACTTTGCTTCCCAGCTCCCTCCCACTTCCAGCTCTCTATCTTAACTCCTTAAATCCAAAGCAGATTGGACTTTTTATGGCTGTTTATTAAGTCGAAGAAAATAAATTTAAAAAATAACCTTTTCTCTCTTTTTTGCTCACACAGAATGAGAAGAGAGACAGGGAGAGAGAGAGAGAGAGAGAGAGAGAGAGAGAGAGAGAGAGAGAGAGAGAGAGAGAGAGAGAGAGAGAGAGAGAGAGAGAGAGAGAGAGAGAGAGAGAGAGAGAGAGAGAGAGAGAGAGAGAGAGAGAGAGAGAGAGGAGGTGGGGGGTGAGTCGGAGAGCGGGAGGCGCTTCCGCCATACTTTGTAAACAAAAGTGATTTGCAAGACAAAAGGAGCGCAACCTTTCGAGTAAATTCTGCGGCTCGAAAGGGGGGAGAAAAATCCCCAGCAGCAACATTGTCCCATAAAAAAAGAAGAAAAAAAACACGCACACACAAAAAAAAAACCCGCGGACACCAATTAGGTCCGATTAACATGTAAAGCCAATTTGATAAGGTGTGGGCCCTATCCTCCCAAATCCGCAGTAGAACACGTCTTTTCCTTCTCGTTACAGCCAAATACTCCATTCACAACAGCCAAACACACATAATCCATATGATATGCCATTGTTATGCTTATGTTCCTCATGTGTTGTTGGAAAGATATGGTGTGTTGTCACTTCATTACAGATAAGGCCACAGCAATACGTGCGGCACAAAAGGAGGTGTCGCATTCATTTGGAATAATGCTATTTCCTATTGGATAAAAATTAGTAGGGGTGAGTTAGCTTGGATTTGTTAAAAAATAAGAAGAAACAAACAGTAAAAAGAAGCCCTTTTACCACCTTGTAGAAGAATCGCTGCAGCTTCAGCAAGAGTCTTTCTTTTTTCATTTCAGGTAGCGTATTCATCCCCCCCTTCCACAATTTTGCCCCACCTCTTACTCGTACCTTTATAAACAAATCGTAACTAAATGGAGGAACCCCCAAAAAAACCCGCCAAAAGTCTCAGTGGGCACGGAGAAATGAGGGACGCCAGGAGTGCCGTTAAATATCTTAACATTCATCAGTCCGAGAGGCACTACCCTAAAAAAAAAAAAAAAAAAAAAAGCAGGGTGGATTTACAGCCTGAAGCAGGAGAGCCGGCCGCCCAGAAACCCTAATTCTACCCGCCCTCGGCCTGGCCGTCTCCAGACATGTTGAGGTGTGATGTTAGCCCACAGCACCGGAGTTAACCCGCCAGCTTCTTCTTCTTCTTTTTTTTTTTCTTCTTCTTATGTTCTCCCCTACAAGCCCCCCGCGTTAGCAACGGCAGGAAACAAAAGGTGAACTCGAAAGGAGATGGAAAACCCGGGGTCGAACTTGGCAGCCCACTTCCTCAATTCAAACTGCACGCAGTGATTCAGCAGGCCTTTGTGTGTGTGTGTGTGTGTGTGTGTGTGTGTGTGTGTGTGTGTGTGTGTGTGGTGGTGGGGGGCTGTTAGGGAGGAGGGGAGACTGCAGGGAGGGGAGAGGAGGAGAGCTTTTAAAGCCCGGGCACAGCTTCATGTCAAATTGCTTAAATGATCCTAAATTGTGAGCCTCCTCGGATTTAGGTGGTAGGAAAAACAAATTCTCGCCGGTTATTGCTCCCAGACGTCAGACGGCCTCATGCAGGAATTCTCTCCTACCTCTTTAGTCACGCAAACACAGAAATAACACAAACAACTTAAGATGTCCGAACAGATTAGGAGAAATGCCGTCTGATGGATGAGAGGGGGGGTGGATTTTTTTTTATTATTTCCAATTAAAAACATCCTTTTAAATAATTCCTATGATTCAAATATATTCAGAAAACTAACATCGCAGAAGACATCGAAAAAGAACAGGTATGGAAGAAAAATCCGACAAGCTTTGACAGTCTCATTCTAATAACACCGATAGTCATATTCGGAGCCCAACGTGACATGTTAGGGAACAAGACAGCTAATCAATGTCCAGGTGAATTATTTATCCCGCCTTTAAATTTAATAGATTTATATTACAGCGAACGCTGACTTCAAAAAGCTCCAACAGCTCGGACACACAGGGCCCTGCAGACGGAGTGGGGAGGGGGGGGGGGGTGCTGAGGCAAGGTGGTACAGTAGGAGCCGAAAATATAAATATAAATAAATAAAACCCTCGTTGTGACTGTCGGTTTTAATGTCGTGTCGTTGCTTGCAAATAAGAACCTCCTCGTTTTAGTTTTGGTGTGATGACAAATCGGGTAATAAATCACAGCACGCAATTTAAAAAAAAACAACAACAAAAAACCAACAACTAAAACAAACACACCCTTCCTTTTGTCAGGTGTAAAACCTGGGATTTAAGCGGATGATGAGGAGAGCAAAGGTGGATCGAGTCCCGGAGGAGCATCTCTTAAGACGTATTACAAAATTTACTGTTTTATCCAACTGTTACATGATGGAAGCAAGCGCTCAGCAGGCTGCAGGACACGTTGCTGCAATATTCATAAAGGGAAGAAAAAAATCTATGCTACTGAAACAAGGAAGTCCTTCACTTCAAAATCAGGCTCGCCGTTGTGAATGCGAGTTAGTGTCAGAGCCTGATGATGAGAGTAACGAGTGACTAATTCCACATACCAGCCGGCAGCATTAACGAGCCTGACAAAATGTGCTCTCCTGTGCAGAAGAAACACGCGCGCGCACACACACACACAAACTATCACATAAAGAGAGATGAAGACATAGTGGGCAGTCTCACGTGAAACCACGGGCAGAAATTGTGTCAAACACAAAAGGAAGCATCATGTACCAAGGTGCAAATTCATTTTTCAAGGCGTGCACAATAAAACCAAAAACATAGAGGTAACAAAAAACTGCTTAGGAGTTGTGGGTAAAATTTCCTAGTGTCTGGTCCTTGCCTTAATCTTGATGACAGGTCCTAAAGTGCAGCAATGTTTTTTTTTTTTAAAGACGAAAAAAAGATTATGCTGAAAGAAATTATGCTGCTTACGGTTCGCCTTTGGGCCCGTGGGACCAGATGAACTAAATGAGTGAGGATGCATAATTACAACAGAGCTGATTGTGTCAAAATAAATAACATGAGTTTGTTTAATAACAGAGCTTTAAGTGATTCTGGGTTTAAAAAAAAAAAAAAAAAGAAAAGGAAAAAAAGGGCCCCAGATTCCTTTTGGGAAGCAAAGGCGGTGCATGCAAAACAGAGCAATCACTTAAGTAAATCACAACCTTAACAGAATCTTTGCATTTAATACCGACATATTACACAGTATGAAAAAAAAAACTTTTTTGCAAAGATGCATGCATTCAACTTAAAAAAAAATAAAGAAAGAATTTGATCCATGCAAATCCCTTACAAAAGCAAATTTGCATAATTGTTGCTGTTTTAAAAAAAAACAGTGTTCAGTGTGTCAGAGAGCTGGTGTAAAAGTGCAGCTCCCTGTAGTGTTAGTGGGAAAATAAAAAAGGGCATTTTTGATGAGGCCATGCAAACACAAATCAGTTGCATTATTTACCATGGGGGGGGGAATCACGCCTGTTTAAATTCAGCAGGTCCAAATATTGTTATTAAAAACAAATAAATAAAAAAACATGTATTTGACTGAACAGACATTTATTCTCAGTTTCCTAACCATTTATGATTTAAGTGTTTTTTGTTTTTGTTTTATTCATTAGCACAGTTAGCATGTTAGCTTCCTTGTTCAGGAGCGCGGCAATGTACACTTCAGGAGGAGTTGGAAAACTTGGCTTCCACATTTTTATTTTTATTTTCTTTATTTTTTCGGCTTTTTTTCTTTTCGGGCATTTTTTGGGTGACAACACTGCTTTGAGCCTCGCTGTGTGTGTGTGTGTGTATGAGAGAGAGAGGAAGTGTGTGTGTGTGCAGATATCCAGCGGGTAAAATAGGTGAACTTACTGTGCGTGCTGTTGGAGAAAGTGATCCGTTGGGGAGGTAGGGGCTGGTGAGATCGGGGATCATTATAAACGGATAGCCCGGGTACGGTGGGCTCTTGAACAGCCCTCCATCTTGCCTTTTCGCAGCTAACATGGCGGGGGTAGGAGGGGGGGAGAGAGAGAGAGGGAGAGAGAAGAGGAAAACTTTTAATAAACTGGCCTTGGAATGTGTTTTTTAATCGCTGGAAATTGTATTTGAGGAAGAAAGCGAGAGAAGACTCCTTCTGTCAGAAACAAATAATGTCATGATTGAGAGAGAAGAAAAACTAAGATAGCAGATTAAAGCAAGAAACTCACCCTCTTCTAAACTTTCCCTTGTTTTGTCTCTGAAAGTTTCAGATCTAGGCGGAGGCCGTCTTTCCGCCTTGAAATGCAACGAAACACAAAGATTGCGTTAAAGTTACGGAGGGCTTTCATGGTGAACTCTATCAAAGTGTGTTAAGAAATGTAGGCCACCCCTTCAAACAACATGTAATGCGAAGTTAACAGAGCCGATCGATCCGAACTTACCTCCGAGTCCGAAGAGCTGTTCTGATTCGTTTCCGACTCGTTTACGAGCGAAGATTTGACGTCTGCTAAATCCCTTTCTGCCGAGGAGTTCTCCGAGATTTTCTCCTCCTGCTCCCCTTCGTCTTTGAAGGAAATCATCTCATCGTTTGCGCCCAGATCGTCCCCTCCACCGCCGTTGAGCTGCGGCATTTTCCCCCCGAGCAGAAGAATCGTTCTCGGGTCGAAAAAAACCACCAAAAAGTTTCAAACCCTTGATCTCTGCGAGCTCGAAAGTCCGAGAGTCTAGGTTTTTTTTGGGGGGGGTTCTTTCTTTTTAAAAGAGAGGGTCTTCGTATTGGCGTTTTCCAAAAGCTCTGGTATATAAAACTCAAAAACACAAGGGGGGGAAAAAGAAGGGGGAAAAATGTTGGCAGAAAAATGGGGAAGCCGGAGAAGGAGCCGAACCGCTCGGATTGAGTGAGTTGAAGTTGGTCGGAGTGGTTTTCAGTTCAAAGGCGGCGCTGATTGACAGATAGAGAGGGATGGAAATAGAGAGAGTCTGGATTCGGGATTATTGACAGGGAGAAACACACAAGAAACTAATGAGATTCAAACAGGGAGGGACTTGAAGTGACGTTTTCATAAATAGAAGGAAAAAAAGAGGGAGAGAGAGAGAGAGGGAGGGAGGGAGTGCTGGTTGGAGGAAGCCGGTTGCAGAGAAAAAGCATGTGAGGAGAGAAAATGCCAGTTTGGGAGCAGGATAGTGATGGTGAAATAGCAGGATGAAGTGGGAGTGCAAATGTGGATTAAACGCACATATGGGGGGTCTTTCAGTGCGAAAAAAGAAAGCAATAAAAATAAGGTACATTTATGGAGCTGCAAAAGTGCCAGAATTCAATAAAGAAAAAGAATAGGTGAACGATTGATTGCTTAAGTGCATTGTCAGTGTTTGAAATGGGCGATAAGGCTCACCACACAGGGCGGCAAACCATTGGGGGCGGCACAAGCCCCCCCCCCCAAAATAAAATAAAGCAGCAAGCAGCGTCAATCAACTTCACTGCTGGACGCTATTTAGCTAAGACCACATTGTTATGAATCTGCTTCAAGGAGTGTAATGAAAGAAGATTAATCAAGATATCTAGGAAGAGTTTGTTAAAATATGTAAGAAAACCTACAATGTGTTGGTTTAATCAAAAATGATTGACTTCCTGTGGGGTTATGGATATGATTTAATTTTTTATTCTATTTATTTTTTGACCTGGTAAGCTCTACATACTATAAAATAGTTTAAAGGAAATTCTAGATTGTCCTGATCACCAGGAAGTTGTGGACGTTTAATGTGCACACTGTTAGAAAAAATGTCCTAATTGTGACACAATAGTTGGTATGTGATTAAAATATAGAAGAGACTGAGGCATAAAAATATGGAGATCCAAAAGTATAGCAAATATATAATAAGAAAAAACAACAACCAATAATTACTTTGATTTAACATGAGTCATTTAAACATTTTTATCACATAGTTTAATAAATACACAATTTGATAATAAAATATGTATATTATTTAGAAAAGAATGTATAGTTGTTTTATGTTTAATTAATTATTTGAAGGTCTGTTGCAATATGGAGCTACAAAAGTGGAAAATGTCATTCGAAATAAATCAGTCACTGACCATGCAAATATAACTAATTATTTGCATTGAAGACAAATATGCAGATACCTTATTAGACATGTAGGTTATGTTTATGGTGGTAATAAAAATATCTATATTATATATAACTATATATATTCATGATTGCATTTAATATAGATCAAGCTTACAGGGGCAGTAGCCTTTGGCCCAGTAGTGGGTTGTTGTTTTTTTGGGGGGGTTTAATGGATGTTTAGGAAATGCTTTATTTACATATTATGAAAATAATTAGAAGCCCATATCAGGTAAGTTGTTTTTCATTTTATTATCTATTATTTGATGGTTTATGGTTTTTACATGAAGCACCAAGAGCACCCTGAGATTGCATTAAAGTTCATTTTTTATTTAAATTGCTTCCCAGACATTACATCAAGCTTAAAGGATATTCTTCAAACTTCTCTCTTTGTTTCTGTTTTTTTTTTTTTTTCAGTGACTGCGTGCATCGTCACAAACAGGTCTGGTGTAGTTACTGTAACATTTTGTCCTTTTTTGTTTCGGTAAAGTGATTTCTAGAAATGCTACAGAAGACAGATATAAAGATTATATCAGAAAACGTCTGTTTTCATGTAAAAAGTGCATTTAAACTTGCCATTTATGTGTACTTAACTATCAATATGTTGTATTTCGCATGGGTAAGGCACCTAAACTGGCTCTAGCCCAGGACCCTACATTCTCCTAAATCTGGCCCTGGTGACCCCTTACATACCAGAGCTGGTGGGCAGGGCTACCGCTGCTCCAAACAATGTAACCGGTCTTAAAATGACCTGCCTTGCAGGTGACAATAAGATGAAGTCTATTTGATAGACTGTAAATTTGAATTATTTCCTGGTTCTATGCTGCAAGAATTGAGTAAGTAAGTAATTATATGTGGCTTTAACATACAACTTTAAATGCTTGATTGTTAATTTTAATCTATTAGTACCTCATTATTTGTAATTTTATTTCAGTTATTACAAAGCTTATTACATTTTAATAATTATTAATGCTTTTAGTTAAGACATACTCGGTCACATGCGCACTAAATGAACGAAATATTATAGCTGAATTGTAGTTATTTTTCTCCCCAAAATCAGTTTTTCCTGTATTTCCTTTTTCTTATGCCCAATAAACACTGGAGGCCTATATCAGAAGCAGAATTACTCTGAGCTGTTTATAGCATTATCATTTTATCTGCTTTGTCAGCTCCTTAGATCTATTTTTCATTATATTGGCTAATGTTTCCTTAGATCTATTTTTTGGGATGGAGGGTGTTATTGCATCCTACTTTCTTGACAGGTATGATGTCCTCTGGGACGCACCTGAATTCCGCACTGGCAGCAGAAGACTGAGCTGTTTTTTTATTATTTCTTTTATTTTTCCTCTAGTTTTTTTTTTTCATTCTTCTCCCTCAGCAGCAGCCAGACTGGACACAAATAAAAGATTCAGATTTGGATGCTCCATTTCCACATCTTATTTAAGTCCAGATGAACCTTTTAAAAGATAGCTTACAAAAGAGAGATTTTGAACTGAAGGTTTGCAACTAATATAAATAAACAATGTTTGCTTTGGTTATGTTTTACAGTTTTTAGATATCTTATTAATTGTAGCCAGAGGTTTTAATATTTCATGTATCAAATAACAAAGAGGTATGACAAAATCTTATAAAACACAGGAAAATTATTAAATAGCCATTTTAAAAACAGCTTATCTCCATCTGAAATATATGTTAAAATTAATAGTAGAATCCATTCCTGCTTACCCTGTTAGCTGGAGGTATATATATCAGTGATGAGCTCAGCAGCTGTGACTCAGTTACCTTATCTGATCAGTTGGGAAAATGCACTTTCTGGTATCTGCCAGAAATTTGATGCTCCAATCACAAAAAACATCAATTAATTTAGTTCCAGCTACAAGAAACTGAGCTCAAATATCCATGCAGATGACACTAGCAGTCTTGCAAAATAAAGCAGAGCAAGATCAAAACAAGAACACAGAATTGTTGATGAAGAAATATTGTCTTATGCTTTCATGCTGTAAGACGCACAAAAACTAAATATTATGACACTAATTCCTCTGTATCTGCTGTCAGCGGGGTTGTCAGAGAGCACCAATGGGGAATTATTGTGCACGCACGCAGCAGCAAAATGCTGGGAGTCTGCTCACAGACGCACCCAGGCCAGGCAGCAAAATAAAAGCAGACGACTGCGCTCAGTGATCACTGATGTGCTTTATCTGGATGAGGTGAAAGCAGCGTTTGTGTTGGCTGGCTGCAGCCCAGACAGTAGCGTATGGGGAGGGCATGAGGCAAAAGAGAGAGGGGTTGCAGGCACTGGTTCTCATCCAGTCTTGTCTGTGCTCAGGCAGCTGATGGAGGAAGAAGAGGCATCCTGCTGTTCAGGGGCCCTCCAAATCTGGACCCCGCGCAGCCCAAACCAAAGCAGAGGGGGCTCCAAGCTGGCCTCTACCCGGATTGCCTCAGCAGGTACCGGAGAGTTGGCTGGGGGGCTGGCAGCGTGTTATCACGCGTGCCGTGGAGACACCTGCCTCTGATGCCGCCCCAGTGATTCTAATCTACAGACCCTTTAATAACAAGATGATAGGCTTTGCTGCTGCTGCCACAGCTCTGGATGAGGGAGCAGACGCATGCTCGGTGTCTGTTGGTGTTATTTATGTTTGCTGTGGGTTTTGCATGTTCACCTCTGCCCCTTGTGGCGGCTGCTTGGTAAAAACCGAGGATTGTCCGCCACTCTCATCTCAAGAGGCAACACCAGCGTCTGATCCCCAGACAGCCCTGATCATAAATTTACTGATTTTCAGGGAAGCTGTCACTTCCTCTGTCAACAAAAATCAATTTTTTAGGTTATAAAATGTAAAACACAAGCACCTCATCTAACTGAGTGACCTCACAGAAAACTTTGAATTTTTGTTCTCTGTGTCCTTCTGAAGTGTCAAAGTGAATATATTTGTGCCATAATTTGTTTTCCTCAGTGCATGTGTTTTTCTTCAGATAAATAACTTTTCAACAATGTTGAGGGAAACAAAAAAAATAAAAAATACTCTGCAGCTTGCCTGTCAGATTTAAATCATTATGTATATATAACTTTGTTTTTCTATTTTATTTATTGTTTTGTACATGATAAAAGTTTTTTCTGTTTTTTTTAAATTTCCTTTGCCCTCTTAATTAAGATGTAAAGTTTTATTCTGGCTTAAAATTGTAAGTTTTATTCCAACAGTACCCAATGTTTATCGTCCCTTTTAATCAGCTCTGTTTAGCAGCCCTGATACAAATTTGTGAAAATTCTTGAAATAAATTAATCTTTTCTTTACAGTAATATACTTTCACATTCAAACATTTACATATAACTTTTAATTTGATCATATTTATTGAGCTGGGAAAGAACCACTAGTTTCCTTATCTTAATTCTCAGCCAGTCTTTGGTGGATTCACTGACAGACATGTTTTGGGTCATTGTCATGTTGCAGGATCCAGTTCTACTTTAGCTTTATTTTTATTTTATAAATTTTTTTTTGGCACCCTCTAGTAGACTGTATAATCCATGTTGAATTCTAGCTGTTCAGTTCGTGTTGCAGAAAAAGAGTCCCAAACCAATACCATGATGCTTAAGACATCCAGGCTTCCCAGTTGATATGATGTCCTTTTCTTAAATGCTGTATTTGGTTTATGTCAAACGTGTCCTCTGTTTTGGTGTCTAAGTAATTCAATTTCAGACTTATCTGTCCTGGTCTTTGTCTGCGTTCTTTCTGGCAAACTGCAGTTTGACTTTAATGTTAGTCTTAGAGATCAATTTTTGCACCTTTCAACTCAAGTCAAGAAAAAGTTTATTTCTAAAGCAGATAGCACATTTAAAACAGAAATATTTGACCAAAGTGCTGCACAATAAGATATAAATTCACCGGTAGTGTAAATGGTTAAATAAAGAGTGGAATAATACAGTAAAGTAAAAGAAATGGTAAAAATTTAACATGGAAGATAAACCTCTGTTGTCTTTCTCTAATTGTACTGACATGCAAATTCCCATCAACAGTAGCAATTGCTGTAGGTCCTATGATATTTCAGGGTTTTTGAAGACTGCGTTTAGCATCTTGCGGTCTGCTTTCGGGGTTAACGTCGGTGGACAGCCAAACATGGGGATGTTGGCAGTTGTTTTGAAAATCCTTCATTTGAGATAATTTTATTAATAGTGGAAAGACCCATTTAAATTTGTTTTGAGACCTCACTAAATCCCTGACCTGACTTGTAAGCTGTGACACTTTTCTCTTTCCATTTGTTCACTGTCACATCAACAGTTAGGAACACAACAGACTAAATGTCTGAGGTTTAAGGAGAGCAAACTTCTGTTAAAAAACTGAGTAACAATTATAAGCCTATTTTTAAAGTTAAAAAGATAAGAGAACATGCTGTATATGTAAAGCAGGGGTGTATTAACTATTTTTCCAGTAATGACAACAAGAGAATAGCTTCTTGCTTTAGCTTGTCTGTATTTACAGTCAGATCTTTATTTAAAATGTTTTAAATAAGTCTAAAGCTGAGCGAGGACCTAAGTTTATCTTGTCATTGCATACGTTGAGTGGGATGGCAAGGGAGGTGAAAAATATAATCTCCAATACTCTCTATTAAAAAACTGGCGCATTGTTTTCAGGGCGAGATTAGGCTACTGCAACAAAACATTGATTCATTTCAAGGGTTTTTATCCATGCTTACAGAACAGCTGAAGGTTGCAGTTAAATACTTAGATCATAATTAAAGCGCGTCTGGGGCAGAAGTGATTTTTAGAGGAGGTTTTGTGCACTTTAATGATATCTCTGAATATACATTTACTGTAACTGCAGATTTAGAAGCTACACAGTTTACATAGACTTTATATAAATAGTTCTATCAAATGTCATTTTTTGTTTACTTAAGTATTTGTAAATATTTTCACTTTCCAACATTGCTAATTTGTTCATATCTTCCACTTAGGTACCAAAAATTACATGCGTTTAAATATGCAGCACGAAACACAAAAAAACATTTGTGTCCAACCAACTTTTACCTCGAGCATCGGCAGCACATTTCTCTCCCAAACTGTTAATTATCCATCAAGCATTCATGGTGCCAGCCATGGCCAGTAAAAAGGTCCCTCATTAGTTAATTAACATTTTACTGCTGGACATTTTCTGCTTTTTTTACACACACAAACACACGCACGTACACAAAAACTCAGCTTATTTTATGTAACATGTTTTTTACTGCAGGTTTTTTTCCGCTCTCTAAGTGGAACTCTCTGTTTAACCTCAGTTGCTTTTAGTCGAGTGTAAATGTTCTACATTGTTGAGACTCATGCTGTATAACATATTTGCCATTTACTGACAGTTCGTCTAATGTAAATTTAACCAGTTGGATAATACAGCAGTTAGCTGCAATTACTTAGAAACTAATGGTGCTTGTCATTACTTTTAAAACATGGATTGGAAAGCAGAATTATCTGATTAAGGACATCATGTTTCATGCTGTAGATAAGTGGTAAAGCATTAATTAAGTAAAAGCAAATCAGAAGATGAATATATATGTAAATGTCAGTATTCCTCACATTGTCCACTTATCGTTGTCCCCGCTCATTTTGGACATTGAAGCTGACACACTATATAGTCGTATGTTTCTTTTTGTTACTATAGAACATATCTCAGTGGAATATTGTGCTTTAAAAATAAAAGGTTGCATGCGGGATCTGCACTTATTGTTCCTTCTGAAAACTGCTTAAATAAACAAATAAATAATGTGCATAATGTTATGGCCAGTCTTCTTCTGCTGGTAATCACGAATCACTGAAATAAACAGATTATCAATCAGGAAGAAGCACAATGTTGCAATGAAGAATGAACCACAAAGGGTTGTGAGTCTGCACTCATCTAAAATCAATATTCCCCTCTGAGATGCTACAACAAATACCACAACAAGGTTTTCATTGGGTTAAAAGGTTATTAAACACAGATTTTCTTTTTTTTTTTTACTTCCATAGAAAGATGTAAGCCAGGAGGTTCCTAATAGCAGCTTGTGCATGCATGTTTAATCCAGACCATACAAGCTTTTCCATAACCCAACGACGTGAAGCCTTGTGTCTCCAGATCCTCCCTCCCCAGCATCGTGGGAACCGTATCGGACGGCTACGTGAGCTGTCTCCCGTCGCCTCCAAAACAAACAGGCAAGCGTTTTTCAGAAACGGACGCGATAGTCATTAATCAAGGTCACAGGCATGGCCCTGGACTCTCTAAACATGGAATCCACCTGAGAGATGAAGTGACTTATGTACTCTCTGCTGCAGCAGGTCTGCAGGCCAACACACACACTCCTGTTCACCTGTCCGTCACGGCAGCATCTTGCAGGGAGAGGCGAGCCAAGCTGCTGCCAGCTAACTGCTAAATGTTACTTAAAGGTCAGCGCTATAGAAGCCAATGGGTTGTTGGTTTGAGAAGTGTTTTCACACTGGCGTTGCAATGAAGGCGTCAGGTTGCCAAAGGGGATTTTTATACTCTGATTCATGTCTTAATGCAAGAAAGAAACTGTGGTGTTGGCTTGCCATGCAGTGAAATTAGGTAATTCATTATTTTACTGGGATTTTATGAGATAGACCAACACAAATTTGTGGATACTTGTAAAGTGAAAGAAAAAATATTTATGATTCAACCAAAAATCTGAAGTACAATAGGTATTTGTATAACACTCCAATGTAAAATCCAGAACAACCACTCCCCTAAACAGTAAAGAGAGTCCACCTGTTTGTAATTTAGTTTCAGTATAAATCAAGCTGTTCTGTGAAAGCCTCAGAAGTTGGTGAGAGAGCATCCATGAACAAACATCATAACGTTCTGCTCGGAGATACAGGTGTAAAAAAGTTTTAAGCAGTGTTGGGTTATCATACTGACTGGTTGGGCAAGGAGAGCACGTCTTAAAGCTGCAGTCCGGACAATATATTTCTGTATCAAAGTTTTATAAATCTTTGAAATGATGGTGGGGTTCAATACTATGATAAACGGCTAGTGCTCCACAACATTTGTTATTCTTCCAAAGCCCAACCTACCTCCCATAGACCTCTATGCATTTCACACTGACCAGCAAATTCTTTTAGCCAATAGAATTCGAGTTTCCACCTTGTTGGCTGTCAATCAACTTGCATGCGCATTGCGCAAACCTGTAATGATGGCACACAGGCCGCTCCTGTTTACATTCGCCATGTTGGAAGAAAGTGTCAGTCGTGCAGAAGTCTCTCAGCTCTGAAATGTCCATAACAAAATACAATCGGGTGATGCCCGATAGTGCTTGCTGCTTTCTTCTTTGACCCGCTGTGACACCACAGGTGATGCGTGGGAGAGGAGGGGGGGTTTGGGAGGGGCCTTGGTAGTGGAATTCAGAAAAATCTCTCTTTTCCTCAAATACTCCGGACAGCAGCTGCTTTAAGTGGGAGAATCTCTAGTTGGCACAACTGTTAGTCAAGAGAAAAAAGCCATTGTTGAAATAAATTCACAGCAAGTCCTGTTAACTTTTTTCCCATAACACCCGTATGGGACACACCAAACGTGTGGAAAAAGGTGCTTTGGTTTAATATAGTGAAACATGGTGGTGGCAGTATAATGATGTGGGGATTCTTTTCTTTTCCAGGAACGGGGAAGCAGATCAGAACTGACGGGAAGACAGGCAGAGCTGAATACCAAATAATCCTGGAAGAAAACCTGTTGGACTCTGAGGTATTTATCCTCCCCAACCACCTCTACTTCTTCTCCCATGATGGAAATTGTGTTTGACTTATCCCTGATTCTTCTGAAATCTACAATCATCTCCTTTGTTTTATTCACGTTCATGGTAAGACGATTGTTTCCACACCATGTTACAAAGCGGAGTCATCTGAGTATTTCTGCAGATGACAGGTCTCTGATTTGTACTGGAAGTCTGAGGTGACAGTGGGCTGGTTGAACTCCACAGGGATAAGCAAACTGCAGCGGGTCCTGATATGTTCTTGTTTTGTTTACTCAGGTGAGTCTCCAGGACCTTCATGATGTGGGATGTCAGGGCAACAGGTCTATAGTCATTGATGACAGATGGGTGAGTTCTCTTTGATACTGGGAAAAGGCATGATGTCTTCCACCACACTGGAACCTTCTCTTGGGTTAGGCTAAGGTTAAAGAGGGGCTACAGAATCCCACAGAGCTGCTCTGCACAGGCTTTCAGGACTGACTGTGACTAAACGTGATACTTCACTATACACTGTATATTTAAGGTAAATAAAACAAATCACACATTATAAATGAATCCCTCTGCTGTTCTTCCTTTAAACTTGGCCTCCCCACCAAGTGATGGATATCAGCTCTGATCTCAGTCTTTCAGTCAAGATTGGGAGTTCCTCATGAATTTGAGATACTCAAGGTGTCGGACAATGTCCTGCTAAAGGAAAAGTCACACAACAAACTTAACCCCTGACCTTTTCCCCCAATCAAAACCAAACTGGAAAGCAGATCTCGTGGTCAAACATGGAGAAAAAAAGCTTCCTTTTGGACCGTGCTTTGTGTCCATGGAGAAAATTGGAAGCTTCCCTTTTCTTGCAGTCAAGTGAGGTGGACCCTACACATCTCTGTTCTGTTAATGGGGAGGAGCTCCTTTCTTATTTTTGGTTGAGAGCCTCAGAGCATCTGATAGAAGGTACTTCCTCAAACAGGAAACAGGAGTCGCTATTGTGAGAGAAGAGAAAGAGGCAAAATGTGTCTGCTTCATTTTTCTGACAATGGGGATTTAATTAAAATCACAGCGAGAGTAGGTTGACCTTTTGGGCTGTTTTGAATGAAGAGTCATTATGTCCATTGTGTCTTTTTGAAAGTTTTGAGAAGTTTTGAGAGTATTTGTCAGTAGAATTTCCAAGGTAAACAACATAATTTAGAAAACTCATATTTTCTCTCCATCTTTCCAAAGAAGCAAATAAAATACAATTACTCATACACTAAGCTCATTTGAACTTGACATTACTGCTCACTTGTGCACACATAATGTACAGTCTGTCTCTATTTAACGCTTTAAGTTCTTGGAGAGGTCCGACCGCATCTTTAACATTGGTTACCAAGCGACACAACCAAGCCATGACCTTGAGTCAAACAAGTCGCTTCTCCACATAAATCGGTGCGACGTCGTGTTCATTTGGTCGAGGTTTTATTAACAGCCTGTTGATAAGACTTTTTGTGCAAAATGAGTAAATAAAAGCTAAACATCATACAAGGTTAAGCTGAGAGCAAGTTAGAGTGGATGCAAAGGATAATTTCCGAGCTGTCTCATATTACTGTTATGTTTTAACAATATAAGCAGGGGAACGGTATCCAATCACTTGATCAGTGTGTGAAATATATCCACTTTTATATAAATTCACCTGTTATGAAAAAAACAATGAGGCTCTCTGTGTTTTGTTAAACCGATGTGATGAAACCGAGGCTTTTATTTTGTTATCTATTGAAAGAAAATATATGAGGAAGGTAGGGTATGACCTCAATGTGGGAGACAACAATATTTTTTCACTTTTTTGCACAATATAGAGAACTAAGAATAATACTTTGCTATGAATGCATGTAAATGTAAAATATTGGGGAAAAACAGATAGTTCTCAGCTTAATATTGCTGGAAATGAACAAGAACACTATGCATGTATCAGTATGTGCAGATTATGCAGAGTGTGGATAAAAAACAATTTTATCACAGTACCACAATTATTTGTTTGCCTGCTGTTAACATACCCACCTTTACCAGTATGTCACTTCTTGGTCTTCCCCTATGATGTTTTACAAGGTCCAAGCACATGGAGAAAGATCTTTGACTATTCTTCTTTTTCTAAAACTCTCGTTCTCTCATATCCTCTCTTCTCTTTAGCTCACCCTACAGGTTTTCTAAAGGATTTAGATCCGGGGACATAGATGGCCATAAAAGAAGGTTGGTGTTACTGTATGCTATGTGAACCATTTCTGGGTCAATTTGGTCATATGTTTGACATCATTTTCTTCAGATGTTTTATCCAAAATTTTCTGGTACATGTAAGAGTAAGTGATGCCACACTCCAAAACAACTAACTCTTCTCTTTGTTTCATGCCAGCTCCACCTGGAGTGCCAAAAAGCTCACTGTTCTTCTCATCTGACCAGAGCTCAGTCCTTCAGCCGTTTCTAGGCAACTCTTCACACTTTTCGTACCTTCCTCAGATTCTCAGCTCAATTTAGGTCTGGACTTTGACTGAACTCCAAACCAAGACCAAGAATGCATTTAATTCTGATCAGGACATTTCATACTTCACAAGCAATCAAGTGCAGAACTCAGTTTTAAGTCGTATATAATGGTTGTCAGATATCCCAGAAGAAAAAAGTTGTTCCCAGGTTATGTCAGCAACAAGCTGCAAGAACAGAATGATGTCCTGTTTTAGATCCTCTTGACTTTTGTGAAAGTGAAATCTACATTTCCTGTTCCACAATTGTGCTTCAAACTTGCCATAAGTCAACAGTCAAAATAAATTTCTAAAGGATATGTCTGCAATGGGACCAGGAACAAGTGATAAGAATTTGGGGGTGATCGGAAAGCCGCCATTACTGAAAAAGTAATTTTCATGAACAACTATTCAACTAATAATGATGTCAGTGTGAATCCAACTGCTAAATATGTGTTTTCACGGTAAAGGAATCTAAAAAAGCTAGAATTAGATCGCAACATTGGAGGGGGGGCTGAGCTGACTTGCCGGATGTCTGCGCTCTCAGCAATTTTCTAGTTTGTTTGGGGTTTTTTTGTTCAAAAATGATGGAAAAATCAAATGTTAAACAAACAAACAAAAAGAAACAACAAAACACAACTTTTTATCGCCATTTTTCTTTTTGCTGAAATGCTCTTTGTTGTCAATGCAACACACACTCTTTGCTCACAGCTGCTCTCAAAGGTCCATCAGCCCTTTGTTCTAGTTCTCAACTGATGGAGGGGTGGGAGTGTAAAAAGTTTAAGGGCATACTTGATTCAAATATTGATCACCTCTTAGGTATTTGCTTTTTCCCAAAATTGATTCCAAAAACATCATCCTAATCACACAGACAGATCTGTGTTATAGGCAGATCAGATGTGGTGCGGTCATGTAATGAACACCCCAAAGCTTCAGTGTTTTGACTGGAGCCCTCATGGTCTCCTTCGAAGCCCCTAATTGAGAAATTAATGCAGAAAAATCAATTGGCATAAAGTTTTCTGTCCGATACGCTCCTGAAGGCTTCAAGTGAGGAAGAATCAATGCTTTCCACATGGGTGGCTGAGCAGCTCCCTTACTCTTTTGTTTACGTGCTCATAGCTGGAGGTTTTCCGATATATGAATTGCAAATGAAATAAACATTAATGAGTTTTTCACCTTTTCACCATCCCATGTGCTATCTGATGCAGGTTTCAGGGCATGAAATCTTGAATTTAACTACCGCTTAGGTGTTACATGGGCTTTCTAGAACTGGGGACGTATTACTTAGAAACTGCGGCCTTCACCAGCAACACTTTTGAGCTTAGCCTTATTTACACTTCAAAATGGGGATCTTTTAGCAGTCTGTGATCATCTGTGGCATTGTAGGTGGATGAATCAGCCTGTTCTGTGCATCCCTTTCGCCCTGAGGACGCCATGCGTATTTAGGGCCATTTAAAAGCTCTGCACATCATCCTCGTCATGTCAATAAAAAAGACGCAACCTTGAATTCCCTTTGACACGACTATCTTTTTCCAGTCCAGGGTGCATCACCTTGTTGGGACTCGAGGCAGGAGGTGGAATGGAGAACTTAGGGCCACAGCAGACATAAGACAGCTGCTTTTTTCCCCCCTCAATCTTACGGTCATGAGCAGGGGAAGGTGGGCATTTACTCGTGGTTGGTGGATGGGTGGAAAACGAATGCCGTGTTCCTCTTTGTGCTCGTTAACCACCTTCCAAATTCATCATAAGCCCGGGGATCAGATCACAGTAATATTTGATCAATATTAATAAGGATAGGCAAACTCCTCCAGTAATTACCACAGTCTCCGGTCTTTGATTTGGACCATTACTAACGCCTCTGCATCTTTAGATTAAAAAAAAGCGACCCCCTTTTATTTTGTAACATTAAATCCCGACATGCATCTTCTAAAAGCTCTAATAAGACAAAGATAAGATTTGCATCCCCATACAAGTGTCTTTTTCAATTGATTAGGAAGCCGCCATTGATGTGTGAGAAATTGATGTTTTCCTCTGTTCTTAAGGGCGGCTAATAGAAGGGGCGGGCTTTGAGGAGGAGACTGCCACTTTGATCTTCAATCAGTAAAAAATCCCACTTCTTCTTTGTCAGGCTATATTTGGTAAATAACAGTGACAATCTGCGGGGGCCTAGAAACAGAAAAGAGAAAGGGAGAGGGAAAGTGGATGTGTGGAAGCGATAAAGAGGGATTGGTGAGAGTGAGAGAAAAGGGCATAAATAGCTTGCTTGTTAAATTACAAAGTGAGATAAGATTACCCTAAATGCACCAAAGTTTTGCATGACACCCTCTGGTGCTGTCACCTCAGATGGCCGACGTCAGCAAATATTTCCTGTACTCTTTGCTTGAGTGACGCTACATCACGACATAAACGGCAGCCCTCTAATTAGGCTCTATGAAAAACAACAGGTGGATGTGAGAAAAGTAATAAATCAGTCTGCAGATACGGCTGCCAAAAGGCCTGTTGGCCTGTAGGTCTCTGTTTTTTTTAAAACTTCTTCTTGATGCATCTGCAAAAACTGATGGTTGGCGGACACGCACTCTGAACAGATGCGCAAGACATTTTGTACGTCCCACGCATATTTGTGCAGCACATCATTGCTGTCTGGCACTTTTTATTCAGATTCTAAGTCATGTTGATCGTGCCTATACAGACCAATAATTGGTAACAGTGCCATGTGCTATGGGATGCAATAAATATAGATACAGAGTGAAAAGGGGCTTTTTCAAATGTCACTTGCAGACAGGACGAAGATAAAGATGAGATGCCATTAAGTTCTTTTCTCTCGCACTCTGAGAAATATTGATTCTGTTTCCATTTCTATTGATTTAGATAGAAAGATTGTCACACCTTTCCCTGTTAGACCAGCAGTTGTTAATCTTCACATAGCACAGTGTTTCTCAAACTTTTTTTTATCATTCCCCACTTTGGACAAAGGAGCATACACAAGCCGCCCATGCTTTTATCGCCCCAACAGAATGGTGACCACGCCTGATTTTTAAAGTGTTTTATTTATTTAAATAGCCGAGTTAGTCTACAAGTTTTTTAGGGTATAAATTAGTTGGAAAAAGGGGTTGCGCACTGGTATAAAACCGGCTCAGAAATATATGCTGTCAGTAGTTGCTACATGTAGAACTTCAGCTCACAGTTGGAGAAAATAAAAGTTCTAGTTTTATCAAATTTACAAAGCTTTCAAAAGTTCTATAAAAATAAAAATAAAAATAAAATAAATAAAGAGCAAGATACTCATCCCTGTATTTCCTCCGTGGTTGACCTTGTGACTTCTCTGATTCTGAAACGTTCCCTGATCTTTTTAGATATTTGTACATTTTGTAGGTGGAATCTCAGATAATGAGGCTATTTCAGCTTGTTTTGTTCTGCTGCGATATATTTCAACGTCAAACTCCCAGCCCGATGTTCCAGGTCCCGGTTCTGTTTATAATGATGATCACAATTGCTAATTTATTTGAGTGTGTTTAATTTTGTGAGAGGGGGGAGTTGGTTGATTTAATTTACAGTGCAGTGAAACATTCACAACGACAGAATCTAGGGGGGGAAACTATTTAAATCCCATTGATGTCACGCCCCACCTGCAATACCTCTGCGCCCCACTAGTGGGGCTCGCCCCATAGTTTGAGAAACACTGACATAGCACTATATTTGTATCAACCTGTCCTGTTGTGAATTTTGTTTTTCCAGCTGCATGGTTGCAACTGCTGCCTTACAGCAAAACGTTTCTGGATTTGATTCCCTGTTTGTCGTCTTTCATTCGTTAGCATGTTCTCCCTGTGCATGCGTAGCTGTTAGGTAGATTGGTCTCTCTAAATTGCCCTTAGGAATGAGTGTTTGGTTTGGTTGTTTGTCCTGTGATGGACTGGTGCCTCTCACCCAATTAATGGCAGCATTCTGCTGTGGGGATGTTTTTTGGAAACTTGACTTCTCAAAGGATAGATGACTGCAAGAATCTAAAAAGATATCCTTCATTAGAACCTGCTCCAGGACGCTTTGGACTTAACAGGGACATATCATGAAAATTCCACTTTTTTAGCCCTTAAATGCTTTGTGTAGTGAATTTAGAGTGTCTAGGAGTGCACAAAGCATACATTTGTCACTCCATGTGTTGTGGAGATGTTTTTGTAAAATGTATTGGGTCATATTTTTTAAGCCTTCATTTTTCTCTATTATCCATTACGTTTTTTGAACTATTACGTCACAGTACTTGCATTGGAACTGCCAAACTTGGTCATAGATTTCCGCCTAAACGCTGAGCGAATCCGCCATCTTTATTTCTCGCCGTAAGTTTGTAGTCCAAGTTTAGGTATGCCGAAAGTCTTCATCGTCTTCATTTTCCTCTCGCTCATGGTCAGACTGGCTCAAACATGTACGGCTGGATGGACAACTCTGCTGACATAAAAAAAAAAGAATTGATGAATAAAGAGTTCCTGCAGTGCTAAGTTGCCGGTTCTTGATCAAACTACAAAAATGGCTGAGTGGAAGGTTCAGCGACCTGGAGGGCGGCGTGGTATGCAGCACTTCCTACACATTTAAAGGGACCGCACCAAAACGAGTCATTCTGCAAACCCTGTTCAGACACCTCTGAACAGGGATAGAAGAGGAGCCTATAGAACTACTATAATAAAAAATTCCGACCTAATAACTGCAGTTCCCCTATATTTAGACCACAACTAAATGATTTAGATGTAAAAAGGAAGAATTTAAAAGCATGATATGTCCACTTTAACAGTGGGCCAAAGGTTCATCTTCTAACAGCACAACTACTCTTTGTACACAGGAAAGATGACTGAGTGACTTTGGAATAACTCAGGGAATCATCGTTGAATGCCCAGAAACAGCCTACACTTGAACCTGATTTATTATCACCAGGGAAATCTGAAAATGGCTGTGAAGGGATGCTCCAAATCTGACTTGTTGGACCTTGAAAGGTTGGGGAGAAACTGCATGAAAGTAGATTTTTTAAGCCAACTTTCATGTCAATCTTGGTTGCCCAGGCCATCAGCTGCTCAGTCAGCTCAATATTCCGGTTGTTGTGGCTCATACATTTACTGCTGCATCCCCTCAGTTGTCCTGACAACAGTATTAACATTCTCTTAATCAATCCTGGTGTGTCTTAGAAATGCTCCCAGTGGTATTTTGACTGTCATTTCGGTTTGGCTATTTCCATACAGTGTCAGCTGTTTTGGGTTTTTTTTTGTCCAAACCAGAGCTCTGTTAAACAACTGTCAACATCATATTTTAAGACCAAAAATACACAAAACACTTAAAAGAGGAACGAAGTGGTGAGATATGTTCTTTAGGCCTATGCAAAGAAACTGCCACTTGAAACACATGTCTGGCTGTATGAGCCTTAGCAACAACAGCGGCAATCAATAATTGACAATAAATTTTTCACAGGACTGTGGAGAAATTCTAACTCTTCGTTTATCATTCATTTAAGTTGTCAATCATATAATAAATGTTTTAAAGGAGCAGGGTTTGTCAAAACAATACAAAAGTTACGTAGCACATTTTTAGTGCAAAAAAATAACTAAAGCTGCACAAAAATCAATGCGAAGCATGAAAAGGTTTAATTGTGAAAGCTTGATAAGCTAAAAATCCTACAGTTTAGTTACAAGAGACGGGAGCTACAGCGGTTGGTTGTACAAGCAGGGAGCTGGAGACGAGGCCAGAAACCAAGGGAGCTTGGTGGGAGGCTGTGGAGATGCTTGGGGCTGGCTCCAGGCAGAGGAGACAGCGGCAAAGATTTGGAGGCCTGGGATCAACGGAAACAAAACAAAAAAAGCTCAATAAACCCCAATGGATGAAAGGGAGAAAGCCTAAAATGCCTTCAATACATGCAAACACTCATTTATGACCTTGAAATAACAAATGGGTTGATTGGGCAATTTTAATATCAACTAACATGAGGATGAACCTGAAATAAAGGGCATATCCAGAATTATTTGTATTTACTTGCCACTCTTAGGTGTTAAATCATGCACATGGGGGAAGTGTGTACAATAAGGAATGAAACTATTGCTGAGTTACTTTACAAAGAGGATAATAACACTCACAGTTCATAGTAGAAATATCCCACCACTGTTTTTAGGTTTAGAAACTGCAGATTAAAGACAGATTTGATCAAATATGAAGCGATCTGTTTGTAGATGATCAACAACACAACAAGTAAGACTGTGGTATCAAAAATCTGGCAGGAGATGCAATGAATATTCCTGTTTTAATGATCCTCTCTCTTAATGCATTCATTACAATATTTTTATAATGCTTTATTTATTTAACCAAGTTGATATGTGCTTGTAAGATTTCCAAATTCCATGACCGAATGACCTCCCCACAGTGTAATCACAGTGTTGTATTGATTTTGTAATTTGTGAGTGAGTCATGAATATGGATTGAAGGGAAAAGGCTGAAGCAAAAACAGCATTTTAGACAGAAAGCACACAGCAGACGAGTCTGACTTTATTCCTTCCTCAAACTGAGAGGAGAGAAGGTTGCAGAAAGTGTCAAGGTGCCGCCGCAGCTGAGAGGTTCCGGTGAGGACGGAGGGGGGATTTGTGTAGTGGTTACTGGCTCACTGAAGCCTCTGACCCGGGGAACAGCAGCCGCTCAAACGTAACTTGAGCCAAAAAAGTATACATAAGAGGCTCTTTTCTTCCAGCCCACATACATGAAAAGTTGTGCTGCTTCACTCAGTCTAAAGATGGCTCGTTTCTCCAAACATCTCAAAGCCCAAACGATTCAACATAAAATCCACACAAGCAGCCAATGTCCCAAAAAGAAAGGTAAAAAAAATGAGGGGCTTGCACTTAGAACAAATCAGTTCTTTCTCTCCCAAGTTAGCCAAACTGAAACTGCTGCACAAAGACAGAGAAAATGCAAAGACAAAACTTTGTCGTCTTTCATGGGGAATAAAAATTTCAGGAGAGCTGTTGATCTCCGATCCCTGCAGGTCCATTAGTGGCCCCCCTGCGCCCCTGCCGCCACGGGAGAGGGGTAAAAAACCTGTGTCACAAAGTCTGTTTTCTAACAGAGCCTCATCAGCATATTTGAATAATACATAGTGCTTATAAGCATATTAAATGGAGAGTGGCCACGCGTCATTTGAAGACAGAGATTAGACCTTCCCAGTTAATTATAAAGATGTCAAGTGTCAGTGGGTGAACCCAAGCCCCAAGGTCGCCCCCTTTAGTTTGGTGATTATATGCACAAACTATAGATAAAGTGTCATCATACAGGCTATTAAGGTGCTGAGGCTTAAAGAGACGCTTCCCCTTGACTTTATTACTATGCAGAATATGTCAAGGGAATAAAACGAGACCAAGCACTCTTAATGGTTTCTGAAACAGCTACCACACTCAGCTTCATGCATTTTGGGAAAAAAGGGTATTAATAGAAAGGTTTGGTTGATGCTAACTTGCTAAATTAGCTGGCTTAGAACTTTAGGGTTCTGTTATCTTTTGAGTTTAAATGCCCTTGACTGAGACATTAGAAGCATGAAGGCTTGCAGTGCCAGTCAAAAGTTCACTTACACTTAACATCCCTATAAAGATTTTACCTTTTATTTTTCAAGTTGATTTGATAATACAGAATAAAATTTTGTTTTAAAAACAAAAACTATGTGCACAGATCAGATTTTTATTGTAGACCTATTTTGGAAAATGTCCTTCAGCAATTTGTGGGGAAATTGTATGTTTTTCTCTGTTGCCATCAACAGCCTTCTGTCATAATTCTGGTTGGACATTAAACCACTGATCTTATAAGAAAATATCAAATTTATTTAATTTAGTTGTTTTCCTTTAGTAGGACTGAGGAGTGCCTTTATGTTAGCCCATTTTTTCCCATTAAACTCCAGTGCTGGTTTTATGTTCAGGACAATTTTCCTGTCAGTTCAAGTAATTTTATTCAAGTTGCACCCAAGTTTTAACCCACTAGTTGTTTGTTTGAGATGAGGTTAAAGAATTCGAAAGTAGTCCTTAAATATTTTAAGCACTTTGTGCACTCCACTAGTACAAACAGAACAAATTGGCCCCACGGCATGATGCTGTCACCCCCATGCTTGACAGCTGGTACTGTGTTCATTAGTTTGTGAGCTTCACCTTGACACCACCACACAATCTTCCTGCCATTGTGGTAAAAAAAAGCTCAATTATTATCTCGCCTGACCATTTCCTTGTAGAGGACATTTGGCTTGTCCATTTTTACAGATGTAGATTTCATTTCGGATCACAATAGGCAATTCCACTATTTGAACCTCAGGGTAATTTTACAGGACCTTCATGGTGTGTGCATGTCTCTACTTCACCGGGCCGGCCAACAGGGCCATTATCTGGGACATTTCAGGAATCCACCGAGTACCAATCTCAGGGTATGAACTCAGAAATCTCTTGGTAGAGTTGCTGGGCAGGACTTGGCGTTAAGTCATGCTGACTGCTTGTAACTCAGAGGGAAATGATATCAACAGACGTCACCAAACAATAGGCTTTGTAAAATCTGAACAGTTGCTGGTGAAGTTTTTAACAACATAGCAAACAGAAACGTAGCAACCATCCCTGCTTCTTCAATTGACAATCTCTTGTTATTCTCTGCTGCTGTGGAAGCCTTTCGCGGTGATCAGTGATGCTAACCACTACTGTAACAGTTGTGATTTGTGGACATCTTAGCAAATTCCTTAAAGGGACAATTTAAGATGGAGACACGATGGCTGAGAGGACCGGGTCAACAGATTACCCCGTCAGATGAAAGTCCGGTAAAATTACTCTGAAGTTCCAATAGTGGAAACATGCTAAATCTTCCCTCCCAGTCCAAGAAATGTATCTTCAGCATGTTCCCGTTTATGACAAGCGTGAGCCTTGCTGGTTCCTGGGTTGTTCCTGAACATCCTTACATATTTCCCTGGACAGTTTGGGTGAGATAGTTGAAACTGCAACAACAGTTGAACTTCCTGCAGGACAATGGTCCCAAATAACCATCAAAACTGGTCATGAAATGGATAAAGCAGGCAAACATTAAGTTTCTAGAATGGTGTCAACATTAAGCATTTTCAAAGTTAATAGGCTGTCTTTAAAAGATGAGTTCAAGCCAGGAAACAAACCAATTTTTAAATTTAATCTACCATTTCTAATGAGAAGAATGATCAAATCAGCATACAGAGAAATGGCAGAAACTTGTTTATGATGAGAAAATGTCTGTGGTTTCTCTGCAGTTCTGCATTTAATAAGTCATGATTTACACATAATTTTCATTCTTAAAAAGGATTCACAATAAATTCAAAGTTGTGCACCCAGCTCTTGTTTGTAAAAATCAATAAAATGGCATCTTATATATACATTCCACCCTGAAAACGAATCATTCACAATCAATTTTTATAAGAGCACAAATCAATAAGAGAATCACCCATGATGATTGTATGTAAACCTCCGGCCAGCCCTGGATGTGAGTTTGTTTTGGGTCATTATCGCACTATTATGACCTGATCAGCTAAGCGGAGCAGCCTAGTGGAAAAAAGCAGCATGGGCCGGAGAGAGCGCCCTGGGTTCACCTTGACAGGACCGCCAGTCAAACGAAGCAGCCCTCTCTGTGTTCCTGTCAATCCGATCCCCCCATCTGAAGTTCATTTAAAGAGAGGAGTGGCGGCTCACTAGCTCCTAACAGGTAAGAGGGGCCCATATTATCAGCCCTCAGAGAGAGCAGGGCAGGAGTCTGATGTGCTCTTTCAACTGTACTAAACTGTCTGTACTGCAGCTCAGCTCACTGGCTGACTACACACACACGCATACATACATATATATATATATATATATATATATATATATATATATATATATATATATATATATATATATATATATATATATATACACACACAAACCCCTTTGGGTGGTTGAAAAACAGAAAGAAGTAGAAAAGTAGAAAGAGTGATGATGATGAGAAGAACGGATTTGCAAATGGAAATGAAGATGTACAGAAACACAAAGATTAAGGGAATGAGGATGAGATTAAATCTTGGACATCCCGGCTGCTTTGAGAGGGCAAATGATAGGACAGAAGCAGATGAGAGCAGCAGGGAGAGCTGGATGTGAAAACAAGAGACAGAATGGTATATTTTCAAGAGACACAATCCAACAGACTTTTCGGATTTCAGAAACACATTAACAGGGTATAAGAGTTTGTTTTGGTTTCGGGGAGCAAACACAATATCCTCCATTTCCACCATCGTGCATTCTTCACCCCACACACACATGCACGCAAACCCTACATGAGGCCCCAGACGAGGCTTCCCAGCTTCCTCAATATTTCATGGGATGGGCCCATGCTAACTAACTCAAGGCCATGCAAGCATTTCTCCCTGACCAGCCGGAGCACTCACAATCTGCTTCCCAGCTGCCAATATCCACCATCATGAAAACAATAATTTTTAGCTGCACTTCCCAGGAATCGGTTGAAAAATACAAAGAACAGCAAAACACATCGAAGATAAATTCCACTAAACATAAACAATGCAAAATGTTCCTTTTTGTTGTCAAGGTAAGTAAAAGTTTTAAGAATTCTGAGTGCTTAGCCCAAAGAAAATGTGAAGTTTCTCTAAGGGTCTGAAACGGGAAAGAATTCTTGAAATAAAACTTGTTTTCTGTTGATTGCATGATGTTACCTCATGCAAAGTTCTTTAACCTTTTCTGTGGCAATGTTGTTTCCATTATCCCCTGATAGTGATCCTTGTAGTGTAGCCAACTCAGTAAAGAAAGAGTTAACAATCATACCATTCAGAAAGAAGAAGGGTTCTGTGTCCCAGAGACGAATGCTTTTTAAGTAAAAAGTGTGTATCAACCCCAGAATAAAAGCAAAAGACCTTGTGAAAATAATGGTTGGAGGAGGCAAGTGTCATTTATTCACAGTAGAAGTAGTCCTCTACCAATATGGGCTGAAATGCCACTCAGAGAAGAAGAAGCCATTACTTCAAACACAACAAAAAAGTCAGATTAAAGCACAAATGCACTCAGGAAAAAAGTAAAAAAATTTTAGAGACACATCTTGTGGTTTGATGAAAACAAATCCAAAGTATTTGGCAACAATGAGCTCCGCTACCTTTTGAAAACAAAACACAGAAGCTTGCAAGAATGAGAACATTATCCTAACTGAAGAATAAAAATGTCAGCATTATGTTTTGAGAGTGTTTTGCTCCTCGAGGGACTGGTGCACTTCACAAAATTGGAAGAATTTTTGCTAGTATTAAAGCAACATCTCAAAATATCAGCCAGAAAGTTAAAACTTGGGGATAAATGGGTTTGAAACTTACCTGATGCTTTACACTGTTCCAGTGTCTGATTTCCTGTCTTGTCTGATAAATTTAGTGGAGCGCCTTTACACTAATAATGATAATAATGGCTTGCATTTATATAGCGCTTTTCAAGACTCTTAAAGCGCTTTACAACTCCATTATTCATTCACTCTCACATTCACACACTGGTGGAAGCAAGCTATGATTATAGCCACAGCTGCCCTGGGGCAGACTGACAAAAGCGAGGCTGCCATATCGCGCCATCGGCCCCTCTGGCCAACACCAGTAGGCCATGTAGGTGAAGTGTCTTGCCCAAGGACACACAACGACATGTAGCAGATGGAAGCTGGAATCGAACCCACAATTTCTGGGTTGTAGGCCGACAACTCTACCACTATGCTTCAAGGACGCTTCTGATACCGCCACTGTGCGCCCAGTGAAAATAAACTATACCATTGACTATAACGCCGGCCATCACCTGTGTTTTGCGCAATGCACAGGTAACTTGGGGTAACACCTACGCCACCTACTGCAAAAATAGTGGTTTTTGCTAGGGCTGTCAAAAACAACACGTTAATGCAGATCAATTAATTTCTAGAATTATCGTGCTTACTATTTTTAAACCCACAGAATGTTCCGCCCTGTTTATCCCACAATTCAACCAGCCCTGCTTTCAGTGTTCGCTCGTCACGTAAACAGCATGGCAGATCCGAACTGCATCCATGGTTCCATGTGAACGTCTCTTCTCAGTCGTGGATCATAGGAATTATCGGTCCACATCACTCCCTGCTCTGCTGCAAGTGTAGTCTGCAGAAAGAGACGCGATTACGCCTTGTGTTGTTGGTCGCTTTGATTAAAACAACAAATGTGCATTCAATTCAATTCAATTCAGTTTATTTATATAGCGCCAATTCACAACAAGGCACTTAACAAGAAGTCATTTCAATACATTTATACAAACATTCCAATCAGTTAAAAAGTTTCCTATTTAAGGAATCCCAGCAGATTGCGTCAGTCATTGGCGTGAGGTTGGGCCCCTTTGATGCAGACTTTCCAACCACAGCAATCCTTCAGCAATCCCTCATTCCATCAACTCCACTCTTTCAAGGCAAACAAAAGACGTCTTTGATTGCAAGCGATCAGAAGAAGCGATTGAAATGAGCAGATGATTTAAATTGCAACAATCAGTCTAAGCCTGGATAACAAACAAGCTAACACAGCTAACCAAAATTGCAACTGCAAGATAACCACAAATAACATCAGTGGGAACCAGGGAGTTATGTAAACGTTTTGTGTCAAACCATTTGCATATGCATCGCGGTGTTGATAAACAAATAATCCCTCTATTGTTCAAAAATTCAATTCAAAATTACTTTAATGATCCAGGAGAGAAATTAAGTGTTGTTGTAGCCCATACTATTTAATTCTTCAAGGAGTTGTTGTAGATCGTGAAGGCTGTGGGCAGAAAGGATCTCCTGCAGCAGTCTGTCTTGCAGCAAAACTGAAGAAGCCTCTGACTAAAGACACTCTGTTGTTGTAGGATAGTCCCATGAAGAGGATGCTCAGGGTTGTACAAAATTAATAAGTAATGGTCAGCTTTACATTCAGAAAATGTTAACCAGTTAGGTTGCTTCAGCAACTGGCTAAAAGATTAATAGGTAAAAAGGGCCAAGTGTAAATTTGATAATGGAATTCAAAACAAAAGTTCCTCTTGTATTTCCTCTTGTATTTCCTTAAAAAAGAGCAACAGCTTCCGGTTTTGTCCTTTATTTATCTATTTATTTATTTTAAGTCATATTTAGGAATGTTAATGAGTCGTGATTAATTCACAGCTACGCTGTGATTAATTAGATACAAATGTTAACCATTTGACAGCCCTAGTTTTTGCCAAAAAGATAAATCCTATTCTGTTCTGATAAAAAAAAGAGATTAGCAAACTCCACAGCTTCACATTTGTGATGGTAGGACAAAAACAGCTCTTTTGTTGCTTCACTCCCCAACAATGGTTGTCATGTAGACTTGTTGACTCTGAGAAGCCACTTTTTGCGGATTTTCTGCAGTGAGGTTTCCATCCTCTTTAATGTATGCAGTGGAGAGTTAAACCTGTTGGTCGCCATCCAGTCTTGTTTGTTATTTGTGAATTTAAGTCAGTTTTTTGATCCGCACAAAAACTGTACTTCATTGAAGAGAAGACTGAGTAGCTACACAACTGGTACTTGCTGATTAAAGTGTTGATAATAAAAAAATAAATTATTCAGAAATATTAGTCTATATTTGAGGTAATGAGTAAATCACAATTTTATTAAAGAAAACCCAACTGTCTATATTAAGATGTATAGAGATACATTTGTCTCCTCAACAACACACTTTGCATGAAGGACATTAAGATTGTTTAGAGAATAGTCTAGAATCAGGCCACAAATGACATGTAATTTTACTTTTTATTCAGTTTTTTGACCCACTCTGTTTTTGAGTCTCTTCGGTGTGAATATCAAACCATCAAACACTCCAATTTTCACCACTCTGCCTTGTTTGTCTGGGTTTTCTTCGAGCTGAGTGTCATTGGAGAGTAAACTATGTGTACGCTTTCAGTCCTTTGTATTTTTCCCCTCCGCCTCCCTTTTCTCCGAATGTGTGCGCAAGAGAACCAATGCACGTACATGTGTGTGTGCTTGCAAACGAACCTGTGCAAGCTTTGTTTTTCTTTTGAACATCCCTTTGATGTTGCTGTTTATTTATTTATTTCCCTGCCTGCAAAGGCCCTTTCTCAGCGGTTACGGCTACAGCGGATTGAGCGCGCGTTGCTTTGAGTGCCATCCATCAGTGAGGAGCCTCTCTGACGGCTGAACCGGTGACCCCGGCCCCCTACACCACAGCATCTCCAAGCTGTAGCTTCGTCAGGGGATTTTTGTTTTTTAAGGAGTTGTGGTGTAACCAGGAGAGCCCTCTGCTTAATCAACAATCTATCTGGCTGAGCATCAGTGTGTGCCACTTGTAAAACACTGTTACTTTGGTTTCTCAACTGCAATAAAGCAATTTTCTCCAGCTAATGTCTGTTTTGAGTCCTGTGTCTTCTGTAGTGACGAAAACGTTCAAACTTACACTGTTATTCATGTTTACTGTCACTGCTGGCAAAGACAAAAAAACAATTTAGGAGCTTTGGAGATATTTACCTCATTTACCATTCTCCTCATTGTGCATGTAGGCCAGATAAATGTGAGTTCTGCTCCAGCTTGTTGGTAACAATTGAATCTGTTTTATAAACTGTTGAAAATGTCAACCTAAAAGCTTTTAATCATACATTCACATTCATTTTGTAGAAATTGATAAGAGCAGTACAGATTATTTACATATTTGCTATACTTGAGAGACATGTTCTCCTGTCTTTCCCCTTTACAACAGTGCCTTAGAGAAATAGATCTCAGTGTTAGCTTTAAAAACATATAATTTGATCTAAAAGGGCTTTAGCTACATTTATTTTATAAAAATCATTTGCATTGCCACTGATTGTGAGCAACGACTGCCTTTCTAGAATAGCATGGTCTCTTGTTTTTCCCATTTTAAGGAGTATCTAAGCCTCTGTGTCTCATACTTAAACTGCAATTAAACTGAGACTTATTCATTACTTATCATAAGCACCTAACTTAAAAAAACGAAAGCATAAATGAATGTTGGTTCAGTTATATTTTTTCAATAAGCGTTGTTTGGGGTGTTGCTGAAGATCAGTTGTTACAGAATAGTGCATTAAAACAAGAAAGAAATACATCTAAAGCTCAAATTTCTGCCTGATTCGCAAACTTTTAGATATGAAGCCTTTCCCAGTTGAATATATCTACCCTACTTTTAAACAGGGAAGAACATTTTCTGGAAGAAAAGTTGTGTAACTGTCCATGGTGCTGATTGAACCTGAATAACATTGTCTCTAATCAAACCACTCACCTGTTAATATAAATCTATCATACCATGTTACATATTACCAGCAAAATTATTTTAATTTACAAAAAGTCTGGTTGTCACTATGTTGTCACACTAGAGACTTCAATTCTCCATTTTGCATTTTAAAGCCTGACGAGTCCTCGTAAGTCATCATCCTGCAGCTTTTCTGGCTTTTTGGAAACCCTTAAACTAAATTTCACATTTAAGAGGACCTTTTCTTTCACTTGCAAGGTCAGATGATTTCCCTTTCCATGTTGGTTTCCTCTGCTTTGAAGCAAACCTCTCATGCATGTCCCCCAGCTTCATGTTCAGCTTGTCTTTGTCCACATGTCTGGCCTTTTCTTGGATTCTTGGTCTTCTCAGGTGGATAGCCATCATCCATCAGTCAGGTTATTGCAACTCTTGGAGTTAAACCCCTGACAGATATCATCCTGACAGCTAAAACTCATTTAAGAGTATTGACTAACATATATTGATCATGAAAGACATCTACATTGTAATATAAGGTTGTGTACCCTTTAGCTTTGAACATGTTTTCTGTTGAATTGGATTGGTGAGACAGGATTGACATTTTCATAAAGGGGCATAATTTCTGAGCTCTGTTATAATCAGGCCATTATTAAAAATAAACAAACATAAACGAAATGAGGTTGTACAAACTTTACAGCACGAGGGTGCTAATAAATGTGCCATGAGGGAATTTGGGAGAAAAAGGTGAATAAAGTACACTAAACATTGGATTATTCTACTGGAATAAAATTTACATCTCTTGTAAAGCTTTTTTGACTCCTGTCTCAAATAAATCAAGACAAAACAAACAAAAAACAAAGTTACTTTAAGGCTTTCGACATATTTTTAACTGCGGTGAAATAAATGCGGGGGATGCTGCGAGAGGTTTTGTATTGCTTCCCACATTTCTTCCTCAGGGATTACTGTTTAACCAAATTTACATTTGACAGCATTAGGCTGCTTGATAAGTGGTTTTCTCCATAGATGTTTGTTTCAGCAACATGTGAAGCTGTTAACTGCATCTGTTCAAGTCAGATAACTTCAGAGGCCCCTGAATGTTTAGGTTAAATCATCATGGTGACTTCTTCAACTAGTTAACAATGCTGTTAACAGTGTCTTCCTATGTGGATATAAAAACCCCGAAAATGAAGTTTTTAGCCTTAAAGGATCTTGCTCTGTTTGTGAGACTTATAGTAAGATACAAGCTGTAGATTATAACATTATAGAGCTACTGTACACTGAGATGGCCCTTACCATTAAAGACCCTTTTGGCTTTTCTCCTCTTTTAAGTTTAAAAAGCCCATCAAAAGACAAAGAACAGAGACTATTCATTACTCTCGCCATGTTTTGTCACTTTAAGGCAGTGTTTCTCAAACTATGGGGCGAGCCCCACTAGTGGGCCGCAGAGGTATTGCAGGTGGGGCGTGACATCAACAGGATTTAAATAGTTTTCCCCCCCTAGATTCTGTCGTTGTGAATGTTTCACTGCACTGTAAATTAAATCAACCAGCTCCCCCCTCTCACAAAATTAAACACACTCAAATAAATTAGCAATTGTGATCATCATTATAAACAAAACCGGGACCTGGAACATCGGGCTGGGAGTTTGACGTTGGAATATATCGCAGCAGAACAAAACAAGCTGAAGTAGCCGCATTATCAGAGATTCCATCTACAAAATGTACAAATATCTAAAAAGATCAGGGAACGTTTCAGAGTAAGAGAAGTCACACGGTCAACCACGGAGGAAATACAGGGATGAGTATCTTGCTCTTTATTTATTTTATTATTATTTATTTTTATTTTGTACTTTTGAAAGCTTTGTAAATGTGATAAAACTACAACTTTTATTTTCTCCAAATGTGAGCTGAAGTTCTACATGTAGCAACTACTGACAGCATATATTTCTGAGCCGGTTTTATACCAGTGCGCAACCCCTTTTTCCAACTAATTTATACCCTTAAAAACTTGTAGACTAACTCGGCTATTTAAATAAATAAAACACTTTAAAAATCAGGCGTGGTCACCATTCTGTTGGGGCGATAAAAGCATGGCGGCTTGTGTATGCTCCTTTGTCCAAAGTGGGGAATGATAAAAAAAGTTTGAGAAACACTGCTTTAAGGCAACACCTCATTAGTTTCCAGAAATTTTGATGAGGAAAAATGACAAAGTCAGTGGCTTCTCTTGAATGAAAACCTAGTAAAAAAGGTGACGAGATGAGAGCTAGTAAGATTCAAGACATCGTATATATCAGGCACTGAACCTTTTTGAATAAGAGTTCAGTAATTGTCTTATTTTGCCATTTTTCATTTTCTACATAGTTATTCAGGCTAGCTGAATGTAACAAAATATCAAATATCAAAACAAGAAACTAAGATTAACATGAACGAACCACAGAATCTGGACAGTATGCAGGGTTTCTCCTCATTATTCAGGCCAAAACTCCAAACTCTACCAGACTCAAAAGTTCTCCGTTTTTTCTGGTAACCTTTAATCTAGTAATTTTTTTTTTTTACAGCGGTCAAAATTAAACCTGCAAAAAAACAGACTGTAAAGATTATAGATGGATGAAGGCAACTTTCTAAAGACCGGGAATAAATTTAATCTAGAAATATATATATTTTTGCATGTCTATCCAAACTCAGAAAATACTTAACAACCTTTAGGAATAAATATGGAGATTTGAGTCCATTTTGACAAATTCTTCTTCTTCATCAAGCCTTCACTTTTGCTGTATTAGCACCCATGGCAGCCTTTTTTGTAAGAACACCTCTTTTTCTGAAGTCTGAAATACAAATTCTGAAAATTCTGATAATTATTGCATGTTTACTATTGTATGTTTATTATTACCTGATAAAGTTGATCAAAAGATTTAACCCCTAAAAAGAAGAAAAATATCAATCTGTACTATTTTTCAGTTTTAATGCAGAAATTTTGAATGAGATATTGCACAAAAACTAAAGATGCTTAAAAAGGCGATGTCTTGGGTAAATCTTTATGTATTCAAGACTAATAATAAATAAATAAAAATCTACCAAAATACTTTTTTATGCATAACAGCAGTGGCATTTAGTAATCAAACTGGCTGTTAAATGTTCAGTAGGTTTGAAAAGGGCTGAAATTGTTTTAATAAAATCTGCAAAAAAAAGCAGGAAAGAAGAGAAAAATTTTGTCCTTAATGATTTTAAGATGAAGAAAATTACACCTGGGGGTTGAATCCAGGCCAGATGTGTGAACTTTTTCCAGAATCTGGGAATCCAGAGTTGATGGATGTTGGCCAACAGGAAGTCCATGTGTTGGTACCTTGGACTGCAGTACCATCGACAGCTACTATTAGCCAGACTTAAAATGTCTTCAGCTTCTCCGTGCTCCCAGTTTAAAAAGTATAAACTTGTCTTACTAAAGTCTAACAGTAATTCTCCAAAATGTTACAAAGTACTTAGGTACATTTAATATATGGTATTATCCTTTCTGTGATTTTTTCAGAAAATAACACCTTACTTAATTGATATTAAGTTCTCAAAATATTCTCACAAGTTCTGTAAAGAAATAAAGCTTGACAGCTCAGTCTAAAGGTTTCTATTAAGCTGGAAAGGACAACAAGGTGCATCTATTATCTAAGCCATTCCTTAAAGATACGGCACAGCTTACAAACCATCCTTCTGAAGTCGTTTAGACCTTGAGTTCTGTCTGTACGGTTGTCATTAAATGAGATACAGACATAGAAAAAATATTACTGCATTCAGATGAATGCTGAATGGAGCCCTTTTGAAAATCTGCTTTTAAAGCGGTTTGATTCATTTCCCCCTTGATGCTTTAGTGATTTGTGATGATGTAATGAAAGAAATGAAGAGGACACTGGAGGGAGTTCGATGATGAGGCGTTCTCACCATTACTAAGTTTAAAAAAAATTAATTTATTGGTGAAAATATCTAATTTAACAGGGGCCTTTATAACTATCAAAATTAAATTGTTCAATTCATTCAATCACTTCTTTCAACTGCGGCAAGAATTCAAACCAGAGGCACTGTTGTATTCATAGCTGGATCCATTATCATAAATCCCTTAAAAAATTTGAACAAGGAGAGAAAAGAAGTTTCCACACAATGAAACTGTGCTTATTGATCATGTGGGAAGCAAAAGATAGGCCCTGATAATAGATGAATAATACACATTTATGACAAATGTGCTAATAGTTTAGTCTGCTGGCTAGCATTAATAAAGTGAGGGGATTTTTCTAAAATAAATGAGGTGAAGATGGTGCAGAAGATAATCCAAAGCTCAACATTGTGAGCAGAAGATGTCCACTCATTACCGAGGACAACCCAAGGTCATTGCACAATCACCTCGGCACAGCTCGACCTCTCTGCATCTTTGACGAACGGGTGAAGAAAAACTAAATATACTGTTAAAGCATCTGTCTACCAGCTTAATTTACCTTTCATTCCTATTGTCCTGCTTCAGTAAAAGAGGGCCACTCGAGGAAGCATTTTTTCTCTTTGAATGAGTCCTGCGGTTCTGAGCATCCGTTGAAAGGAATTAGACGTGCGCTACTCTAAGATTGTTCCTTATACAAATAGTTTGCCCTTCAACCACTGGCATCAGCATCTAATGCAAGATTGCATTTGATTTCAATGGTACACACAGGGGCTTGGCTGAATAAGCAGTTTGCTTTGTTTAGGCCATAGAAGAGGATATATTTCTAATCAAACAGCAGCATTTCTTTAGACTGTACATTTCAGAAATACTGAAGTATTCTTGCAATGACCGCATGACCTGTGTCGCTATTGCATTTAGAGGGATGAATACTCTGAATCCACTTTGGTTCCAGGAGCCCTCTCCGGATCTGTGACTAAATGTCCAGCTAAGTCCACACAATTCACATCATTTACAAAGCTCTGCAAAGGTATTCACATCTCCTGATCTGTTTCATATTTTGTCATGTTACAGCCACAAACATTATTGTATTTCATTGTGTTTTTGTGTGAAAGACCAAGGCAACATAGTGCATAGTTGGGAAGGAAATCAAAGAAGAACATGCACCATCGGAGCTGCCAACAGGCCCATGGTACGAAGGAGTATTAGGGTCTTAGTATTGGTATTAGAGAACTGTGTAGTTGTGTTTTTAATGGGTGGATGTTTTCAGGTTCTGTTGAAATATCAAGAATAAAATTAAAATGGTGAGAAAAAACCTTGGTCGCTTGATTAAGGTTAGGATATTGAGAATAAATAACATCTTAAAGAACAGGCAGAATTTGGTGTGCGTCGGGACTCTGCCTGTTAACATTCTGAGAGAGAGATCATTTTTTGTTATTAAGTCCTGTTATAAAACACTAGTTAACTTACCAAAAGCATAATTGTCACAGACTTTATTGTTGACATATTTTATTCGCCTTTTTATCACCATTTAAAATTTAAACTTGAAATGGATGAGCAACAAAAAATACTTCCTCCTGATTGTTTTTTCTTCAAGTGACCTTAATACTCTGTGTTACCCATGGTAACTCTGGATGATAAGCAGAAATCAGGAGCCCAGGTGGAGGAACTCACTAAAAAGGACAATGACTGCCGGAAGCTGTGAACTCCAGAAATCGGGCTTTTGGTTTGGCTCAAGCCATGTAGGGGACGCTCAAACATGTAAAGAAAGGTTTCTCTGGTCGAGATATCTAATTGCAAAACATTATACATGAGGGAAAACTAACACTCCACAGTACTCTAATCACACAATCATTATGTTAAAACATAGTGGTGATAGTATCATGCTATGGGATGCTTTTCTTAGCAGGGCAGGTCAGCTGGTCGGAGTAGATGGGAAGATGGGTGGAGGTAAATACAGGGTAATCCAAGAAGATAACCTATTGAAAAAGACCTAAGGTGGTTCACCTTCCAAGCAGGGCAATGACCTGAAATTTAGACCCAGAGCTGCAATGGGGCGATTTGGATCAAAGCATATTAGTGCGTTGGAACAGCCCAGTCAAAGTCCTGACCTAAATTCAATTGGAAAACCTGTGGCGAGCCTTGAAAACGCATGTTTACAGATGCTTCCCATTCAATCTGACAGAGCTTCAGTTGTGTTGCAAAACAGAGTGGACAGAAATGTCAGTTTCAAGATCTGCAAAGCTGGTAAAGACAAACCTGTAAAGACTTGCAGCTGTAGGTTTGTGGTTGCAATGAGACGGTCTGAATCAAGCATAAATAAAATAAGTGTTTTTCTCTTCCAAAGGGAGTAAAACTTCCTCATATTATCTTTCTTGAATGACTGCAAGAAACAAGAGTTTAAAAATCATGAGTTTTTAAAATCTCTCATTAATATTCAGAGGCTTCAGAAGGCTTTTGACATATTTGCCATTAAACAAAACTCAACGGCTTTTACGTCTTCTAATATGATTCCTTATAATAATAACTCGTCTTTGTATGTGAGCTTAAGAAATATGAATGCTCCATGAATTCTTAGAGCAAACTGCTGGTCTGTATACAGAATATCACCATCGCAGGTCTCTGGATATTTCTTTTTTCACCTCCTTCTCTCAGGAGTTCAGTGTGTGAATTCAGCATTTTGATCCTGAGGTGTAATTGAGTGTGTCCGTGTTTGGAGAACCACTGAGGGATTGAGCTGCGATCAATCACCTCGTACCGGACTGTCCGGGAGTTTTTTGTTTTTTTTTATACATGTGGCTGAGTCCGTGGGGTGCTCAGTCGTGGGAACCACAGCATGAAAGTTTTCATGGCACTCCAAAAAAAAAAAGAAAAAGAAAAGGAAAAAAGAAGTTGAGGTTTAAGGTTGGTTCATGTTTTCTTATTGCATTGAAAAATGTTTTTTAAACTGGGTTTGTGCCAATATTTCATGTCAGAACTAAACCTCACTTAAATCAGTCTGTGATTCAAAAAATAAAAACACACTAAATGTGTTAATCTAAAGCAGCACTGTGCAATAGGCTGCTCTCAGCTGGGTCAACCTTTGTTGTGTGCTTTAACTAGCATGCCAGGAGAATAATTAATATGTTTTTACACCCTCCTACGTCTGGTCAAAGGAAGACCTATGGGCCAGAGATGTGCTTGGCCTATTTAGCATAAAATGAGAGCGTTAATATCCGGAGACTCAATTATTTTACAAATAGACGTTTGACACCGCAGGTTATGAGGAGCTGCAACACTTTGAAGACGTCTAGCTCAAGGCGATGATGGTTTTTCCAATGAATTGTGGAAAACAGTATGGCATAGATTAAATTAAATTAATGATTTTGTTCAGAATGTTTTAAAATGTCGGTATGATGTCCCGTAAGCCAAAAAAATCTGATTGTGTCTCAAATCAGTTAATGGATTTGTGTTTTTTGCCCTTAAATGATTTTGAAGCAACTATCCGCCACTTTAAACTAAATTGTGCATAAACCAGTCAGTCTCATAGGTTCTCCATGTCAGAACCGTGTTTTAGCTCATCAGCGAAGTTCATTCACATGAAAATAAATTCTTGGTCTTTCCAGGGAGGTATAAACAGAAGGAAGATGATGGGTTTAAATCTTTATGATTAATATTTATTGAAAGGATAAGCTAAATAAAGATTATAAAGAAAAATATCATGTTTAATATATTATTAAACTAAACTGAAGAAAATAAACCAAAGCAAATCTCAGTAATATGTAAACCAAAGCCTAAATGAAACTAAATGAAACTACTTGTAAACTGCAAACTACCTATTGACAGAGAGTTAGAATAAACGGGAGCTCTTTTCTGGCAAAATAAAGATTAAAACCATACATGTCAAAGGATATCTGTTTAACTCTCAAATATCAAGATGGAGGTTATTTCAATGCACTACCTAGGAGTTTCTAAGACAGTAACTTTGAGGGAAAAGAGTTGGGTTGAAGGAAAAACGGACTTTAAAGTTTAAAAACCTCCTTGACGTTGGTAGAACTGGGCCAGAATTTCAGAGATAAAACAGTAAATGACTGTGGGTCAGACATAGCTGGTTACTCTCAGAACCACCTGAGTTGTTGCTCCAAGGTTCTGCCACCTGAATACTTCTCACGGCAGGAAGGATGGTGTCTTGGCCTACAACAGGGAGCCTGCCTGGTCCCGAAAAGGCGATTAGGGCTGACGTGTTCTGGTACTGGCCTTTGGGTTGTCTCAAGGCTCCTCAATTTGGATTGAGAACCGAATGATGCACTTGAAGAAAGTCCCCTGACTGATGCTGAATATGCTGGAGGAGCAGAAGAAAAACAAAGAAAACTTTTTACGGGAATTTCACACATAAATTAGGCAAAGTTAGCTTGGTGAACAATGTTAAACAATGGCTCTAAAGACTTTCCAGGCCCTGGTGCCTCGGTTGGGTCCAGTTCCTGCTCAGTTGGATGAGTTTTGGTGGGCGCAGCAATTAGAGCTGATTTTTAGGTAACATAAGCGCTATGTGATGTCATGCAGCCAATGAACTAAGGTGCGTCTAGAGTTAGAGTTTTTCCTCTCTGGTGGCGGAGAATTTAAAGAAATTTAATATTACTCACATTCAATTCTACCTGGGAAACAAAACTTTCTGCCAATTAGAATTAGGTTATTTCCATTTTTTTATTTACTGTTAATCTTCCTAAAATATACATTTGATAAAATACCATCTACCTAGACAGGATTCTAAAGTTGACTTATTACTGCAAACAATTTAAGGTATTGTTGGTAAATGTTTTAAATTAATGTTTAGCCTAAAATGGATGTTTTCACTGAAATTCTGTGATCTATGCAACAAAAACAGATGAGCATTGGAACCAAAAGTTATTAATGTTATAGAAACATGTTGCCTATGTAAGCTGCTTTTGTTAGAAGTCTTGCTATCAGTATATTTGTTTCCTCTCACCTGAGCAGGGGATGCAGCAGGCTGCAAGCTTTACAGCTGAAGACTCCAAATATGAGCTTGTATCACAGGGGAAAGCACAGATATTTCCATGATGTCAGTGAACCTGACACACCACAATGGATCCTTCTTTTTCTGTCATTTTGTTACCTACCACCACTGATCCCTAAGTTTCCTTTTAGCAGTAGAAGGCTGCTTTCCTGAAACAAGTTTTTTCCAGGCGGGATTTTGCTCAAGCAGCTCCAGGTCGCTTATGAGATTGTGCGGAGTCCACGGGAGACGTGCATCGTTACATTTAATCACATTTATTACAGATTTTTTCCAATATCCAGTTAGAACCACTTCCTTTTTCTCCTGTTTGTCTCATCTATCTTTTGGTTTTCACCACATTCATTTAATTTTGTCTTTAATGGAAAGAGGCTGCTTCATGTTGATGTTCTGTCCGTGAAGACAGTTTTGGGTCTTTCATGAATGTAGCTGTGCCCCAACAAGTAGCGTTATACCCTATCTTAATACAGAATCAGCACCAAACCTCACTAGTTGGTGTTGTTTTCCACATTTAAAATATTCCCCACATGCAGTCACTCAAGGTCATTTTAATCTTTAAAAAAATTCACTAATCACTTCTGAACAATTTTAATAAAAAATAGTGAATATACTTCATTTGTCTAAACCCTAAAGTGGGTGGGAGTGTGAAGACTCTCTGGGGGATAAATGTCAGAATTAAAGGTTGCTTTACCCTACAATATTTAAAACTGACTCCAAACCCCTAAATCTACATCGCAAATGTGTTCTTTTCATGCATTTATGTTGTGCCTCAGTCTTTAGTTTCTTGACAATTACAATCAAAACTGCAGTCAGAGATCTGAAAACCCCTCATTTCTAGCATTTGACTGTACTGGCTATGACTTTCATTCACTCTAACCTCTCTTTGCTTTTGCCCTGTAGATCCATAGGTTTCTCTTTACCCATAATCCTCCTCCTGACTCTTTCCCCTTCCTCTCACCTGATTAGAATTTCTGGCGTGGCCTCTGGGATCGGATGATTTCGACATATTTTATTTAACCGCTTTTGTAAGCCCTGATATTCAGCAGCTGTGATCTATGGCTGCATTACAATTTCCAGGGTCAAGGAAGGACTTGGTTGTGGAAGACATTGGTAGGTAGGTACAACAGCTGCACAGGTGTGAAGGGGGTGGGGTGGGAGTGGGTGGGTGGGTGGGTGTAGGTGTGCATGTGCGTGCACGTTGGGTGGAAGTGAAGGGTTATGGAAAAGAGAAAAAAACTGAGGGAAAAGGAAAAGAAGAATCTCTCGAGTGGTGTTTAAAAATGAATGAGAAAATGGGTAATCCCAGAGTCGCGGCATGAAAAGAGGCAAAATCAATAAGGCCTCTCAGTTCACTTGGGCCCTCACAAGTCCTTGAGATGAACAAAAAGTTGTGCATTTTGTTGCCACGTCTATATGTCTCAATAGGGAAGTGTGTGTTTGTGTGTAAAGCAAAGAGAGTGAGAGTGTGCACAGTAAGAATGCCTGTTTTTTAGTGCCTGCAAGCTGTATTCTAAAGTGAACACAAAAACGTTTTCACAGAAAAGCTTGGTTTACAATTTGGCATCGGAGTATAACATGGGTTTGTTTTTGAGTACAAGAGGTACCATGGTTTTAAAAGACGTTCCAGTGTTTTTAACTCCTTTTAACAGCTTGGCAGAGCCGGTTAAGCGTTGTTTTCCGTTTGTATTAAACAAGGTTGCATGGAATGAGGAAGAACACTCCCCTTATCCTACCTACTCCAGCAAATTGTCAGTCAGCTATGTACGATGGTCAAGTTGAGGGAAATTCTCCTAACTTCTCCTAAGGTGTTTTGGGAGAAAAGACTTGGTTGTGGGAGTAATTTGGAGAGGCTATGGAGGTGGAGTTTTAGTTGGTGCCAAGACTGGATGCGAATCAAACCTAGATGCTAAAGTCTCTGTATATTGAGGAGTTGTCATGGTTGCCACACCTCTTTAATGTCACATGACAGTTTGGGACAACACATGGAGAGTGGCAGACCTGCATGCTGGTCCCAATCTTAAAAGAGGCTAAAGAGACTGTTCCAATTATTTCGGGATCACTTTCCAGCCTCCCAAAGGAAAGGTTACTCTGGGGTGTTGAAAAAGAGAAGTGAGGGGGCTTCACAGTGGCGCAGTTGATAGCACTGTTGCCTTGCAGCAAGAAGGACCGGGTTTGAATCCCAGCCTGGGGTCTTTCTGCATTTTGCTTGTTCTCCCTGTGCATGCGTGGTTTCTCTCCGGGTACTCCGGCTTCCTCCCACAGTCCAAAAACATGACTGTTAGGTGAATTGGTTTCTCTAAATTGCCCTTAGGTATGAGTGTGCGCGTGCATAGTTGTTTGTCCTGTATGTTTCTGTGTTGCCCTGCGATGGACTGGCGACCTGTCCAGGGTGTACCCTGCGTTCTGTGGTTCTGTTGATGAAATACCTTCAGAATGACCTTCAGCAGGCATTACAACGGTTCAGATATAAGAATGAAGCACCAGGACTGATGGATGTCAGTTTCTCTAAGTCTTAGTCTTTGGTTTTCTGTTAGAAAATGGTAGTTGTCTCCCTGCAGGTTGCAGAGATGGAGATAAAGTATCAAGTTGCCTTGTTTACAAGTGATGGTAGGTACAGACTGGGAAATGGCCAGGCTAGTCTCCAGTAACGCGGAGGTTTCTCTGGCCTATTGCTATGACGAAAGAGCCAAGTCAAAAAAAGAAGAAAAAAATAGATTTCCTAGTTTGTCTACGTTCATATCTCGGTTGGCCTCCTGAAATTGTTAACTACCAGACCTGGGATAATTACAAGACAGTGGATGGATAAGGCTGTCAGCGAATTTTTCGGGTACAGAAAAAAAAACACAGTTATGACTTGGTTACTAGGACTTCTCCACTGATTAATCTTCTTCATCTTTGTTTAAATCTTACAACCTCCCATCCAAACACTGAATTTTTACTTTCTGTAACATAGAGTACTCTTACATGAGATCTTCTGTTCCTTCTGTGTTTCTGCTCTGTCTTCTAAAACCTCCAGACGGTCGTGGCAGATGGCCGCTCCTAATGAGCCTGGTTCCCTTGGAGGTTTCTTCCCGTTAAAGGGTATTTTTCCTCTCCACCGTCGCTACATGCTTGCACGGCATGAGGGATTGCTGAAGGATTGCTGTGGTTGGAAAGTCTGCATCAACGGGGCCCAACCTCATGCCAATGACTGACGCAATCTGCTGGGATTCCTTAAATAGGAAACTTTTTAACTGATTGGAATGTTTGTATAAATGTATTGAAATGACTTCTTGTTCAGTGATTTGAGATGACATCTGTTGTGAATTGGTGCTATATAAAACTGAATTGAATGTTAAATTTTTTTATTATTACTTAGGTCAGCCAGTCCTCTTCCTTGTTTAGACCCAAAAATATGCTGGTAAATGGACTTCTTCTAAAAAAGATGTTTAAAGTCAGACTTGATTAGACCGTTTCATCAACCTTTCAACCATATTTAGATACAGACAGGCAATTTCAGGTGGATGGCCATATCCTTTTTTCTTCTTGTCTATTGAAATAGCCTACTGGGGTTTTAGCTGATCCTAAGTTAAAATCTTAATCTCAATATTTGAGCTGCTGTTTAAATATTAAATAAAATCAATATCAAGTTACACAAATATACATTTTCTTAAGCTTCCGCAAACCTGGCTTTTTTGTTCAAACTCATCATGCAGTCAGAATCTCAGAGCTGCTCTCAGTGGCTTAGGTAGATTAATAAACAAATAAAATCTCGATCCAGTTGGTAGAAAATTCTTAAAAGACTCTACTAGAAAGGCCACAATTACATGAGAAAAAGGAGAAGATAAAATAGTATTCTCTGATGTGCTACAGGAGGAGAGTGCGATATTGTTTTATAGGGGACATCATACAGTTTCTCTAACCTTTTGAGTCTCAACTGACCCAGAACATCAGTCTGAGAATCCAATAATACTTCCTGGATGTCATGGAAAAACTGACCAGAGAGCTTTGGGACTGGATAACTTCTGATGAATATTTTACTACCAACAACTACCAAAGAAGGAGGTTGCATATAGATGAAGGGGGTAGACCAAGACTTGATGGAAGTATTGGAGGGGGTTATCTCTATGCAAACAATTTCTATCTGTTCTCTATCCAGTTAAATGTCTGAGAGCTTCAGTTTCCCAATCTGCCATCCATCCATCCATCCATCCATCCATTCTTAAAATCATCCACCCATCTCCTCTGTGCTCTCATGCTAAGCAATGCCCCCCCTACTCCCCCTACCCTCTCAGTTCATTAGCGAGCTCCTCAGTAGCCTGTCATGGCGGATGTGCTCCATCAAAGCTGATCGACTCCCCGTTTTTCCAGAAAGATGTCGCAGGTTATCACGGCGCGCTCAGATCTCCAGCTCCGAGAGAAGCGTGACTGGCAGGACGTCTTTTGAAGACAGCGATTCCTGCACTGATGCCTCCCAGTTGGAAATTTAGAATCGTGTCTGCTAAGACACCGTATGCAAAGTAAATTAATGTACAGGGGCGAGCCCAACTAAACTCTCCTCTCTAAGAACGTCCAGGCCACTCAGTGCCTCGCAGGCAACCTGGCCTCCTTTGCACTCATCCCTGCTTTTCACCTTCAATCTTCGTTCTGCGATTTTGTCTTTTAAAACTGACAACCGACCCGAGGAGAAACTTTTACAAGATTAGACCCAGGCCAACATCTGAAAAATCACAAATTACTTTCTTTACCATCGACATGAACACACCGTAATCTGTGTACACTTAGGGGTGAAGGGCGTACAAAAAGTGACAACATAAATAAAGAGAAGACAAAAGGGGCTAGAGCCATGAGCAGCTTTCCTTTCTACATCTTCAGATTATCATGCAAATGACATTGCGGGTTACAATTGTATGTCTTTGTAGAGGTAAAGTGTTAATTTCAGTTCAAAGGTTGTGGCGGTATTCTACAGGGAGAAGCATGGAAGGCGTGATGGAGATGAGAGATGATGAGGAGGAAGGGAAAAGGGGGTTGGTAAATGCCGCTAAGTGATTTGGTTTGCCCATCTCAGCTCAGCTTCTACCTGGTTCTTTGTGTTTTATTGTCTCTGGCTGAAAATCTGCAGAACAAGAGTAAATGGACCTTAGAAACACATGGCTTTTAGTTAACAAGATGCTTGCTCCTTTACTTACCTCTAAAGTTATTAACATCTAGCTGGTGACTAAGAGACTTGAATGTTTACTCTAGAGCCCAAACCGTCATGTCAGCACAAATCTTTCCACCTGCAGTTTGCAGGGGCAATGTAAAGTAGCATCAGAGTTGTGTTTCTATTCTTGGACAGCGAATAGAATAATGTGGGAAACCCTTTGAATACAATAAACACCTACAAGTAAAAAATTGTTTGTTGAGAAACCCGTCCTATCCGCTAAGAAATATCTTAAAATAAATTCTTTGGCGAACCACTGGGGGGGATCCACTCACACCTAGACCACAGGATGCTTTGATTAAAAAATAATGTTTTTGCCGCTTATTGTTTCTCTGCACTGTTGAGTTGGAGTTGAGTAAACAACGGGATCGTACGTAGCTCCAGTGTCGTTATTCTTACTCCTCCACATTGGTGATCCCTGAAGCGGGCATGTTGAGGTCTGACGGTGAAGACAGCTCCTCTTACGTGATGCCCAGTACTGCTGCCGTGCATTCAACAAAGAGTGAAAGCATCAGAAATAACCCATTTATGTCTCTTCTGGTGTTTTCCGTTTCAATAAACCAAAGCACACATAGCAGTGTACGATCTCTAGGTGTGGGTGTGTAGCTTCTGGTTACAACTCCAACTCTGCTGCTCGAGTTCTGACTGTGACCAAAAAAGTGGACCACATCAGTGCAGCTCTGAAGTCTTTACACTGGCTGCTGGTCTATAGAGCTCTGAATGGGTTAGGACCAAAATACATCAGTGATCTCCTGACCCAGTATGAACCTACTCGACCCCTCAGGTCATCTGGATCCGCTCTTTTATCAGTTCCCAGAGTCAGAACCAGACATGGAGAAGCTACGTTCAGCTTCTATGCTCCACATGTCTGGAACAAACTCCCAGATAGCTTCAGATCAGCTGAAACACTCAATTTATTTAAATCCAGGTTAAAGACCCACCTGTTCTCAGCTGCTTTTGATTAGGTATTTATTCTAAGTTTTAAATCTTCACGGCTTCTTTTAAGATAGATTGTTTTTTTTTTGTTCATTTTAAATCATGGTTTTTATTCCTGTACTTTTGCTTTTTCTGCACCCTGCTGTAATGCTTTTGATGTTTTATGTAAAGCACTTTGAAATGTCTTGTAACATGAATTGTGCTATACAAATAACCTTGCCTTGCCTTGCCTTACAAATAGCTACAAAGATCGACTTGTATTGCTAATATTAGCAGATCACAATGGTTTTGGAAATTTAGACTAGAACAAGTTCAAATGGCAGTAACGTCAGTCCCGAATACAAATTAATACTATAAGAGAAGCCAAGCTACCCACAAATAGGGTTAATGTAAACAGAATTATAAATATATGCCTGTTTAACAGAAGCATACCCAGAAGAAATTGGTCTTAGTCAGAGTTATCACAGCATGCTAATGCTAATATCCACAGTTAATTGATCCTCAGTCATTTAAAACATCCAAACAATAATTTTGCATTCGTGTCAATTGTTGGAAAAGAATGTTTCAAAAAATTTGGACTGAACCGGAATCCAAATCTACGGTTAAGCTTACTGTTGACTACTTTTAAAACCATCAAACCTATGTATGTTTGACCTCTAAGAAACAAAACAATCATTTTTTTAAATTTGTTTAACTATTTGGTTGTAAATTGTTATTTACCTATAATAATTGATTGCATTTATATAGTGCTTTTTGAGACCATCAAAGCACTGTACAACTCCATTATTCATTAGTTCTCACATTGAACCAAGGTATGATTGTAACCACAGTTGTCCTGGGGCAGACCGACAGAAGTGAGGCTGCCATATCGCACCATTGGCCCCTCTGGCCAACACCAGTAGCCAAGGTAGGTGAACTGTCTTGCACAAGGACACAACAGCATGTAGCAGGTGGAATTTCCAGGATTTCCAGGTCGCAGTCTGACAACTCTGCCACTGAGCCACAGCCGCGCACCTGCAACAAATGCTCCCCTACATCAAACAAGCTCATACTTTCTAAGTACATCGAAATTATTTTGCACAACCAATTATTGCGAAGTACAGCTAGTGCATTCCAAGTATGATTATTTGTATTTTTATCTGGGTTATTGCCTTCAGAGAGGTTTGTTTACTTGTATTCTGTGAAAAAAACCCTGAGCCAAATGTTTGGAAAAATGCAAAGGTTTCCAGATAATGTGGCAACAAAAAGGGCATGTTCGTAAAAAGAACCAAGGCAGACTCGAATGAATAGACTTGGTTTTAGGCGTCTTGAAAATAAAATCTGGTCATTTCAGCCATATAAGCGGTGTTCTCAGCATATGGTCCAGTGGTTTTTCCACAGCCCTACAGAAACAAGTAAACTCAGTACACAAAATTGTGAGTTAAAAACAGAGAAACGGGAGTGCTTTAGCTGTACTTAGCAACAATGTGTTTTAGTAAATTAACACCTGCAGTGACATTTTTGAGTCATGTGCAAAATGTGAAAGTTTATCTACGGTAATCAAATCCAAATTTAGGAGGAAAAAGCTAACAAATTCAAAAACAGGCTGTGACATTTGGTTTTATAAAGGGTGGACAATAGTTGAAGTGAGTTCGATAGATTTTCTTTGTTTGGCTAGGTTGTTTAATGTAGATTATGTTAATTGCAGACTGAACCAGCTCGTTATGCTGTTTATCATCTCAGATTCAGGCCTAAACTCTGTTTCCTCCTGGTGTATGAACCTAATGGAAAAATTTGCCTCCTACTGTACAGCACTTAATTCTCTATATAGTAAACAGGATATAGTGAATATTTGATGCAAATTAAGACAAGTAAATTTTGTTAGTGTAATACACAACCGCTTTAATCAAAAATGTTCAACAGCACAAATTTTGACAGACATCTCGAAACTCCGGTTTGAAGCAGCATAGAGTCTCAATCCAGCGTCACCTTCTCATCCCGGCGCTCTGGCTCCGTCTCAACCCCATCATCATGTAAGCCCACAGACATCCATGCATCTATGGCTGCAGTAGCTTCCTGAAATAAATGGGGCCCATTGTCATTTCACTGTGAGCACAAACGGCAATAAAATGGTTGACAGCGCTGATGGGGCGAAAAGAAAAGACAGATGAGAGAAAGGCAGCCATTCTGCTGGGAACTGGTGGCGTGTACAAACAGAGAACATGGCTCCTCTTCTAACAGCCATACACTGGATTGTGTGTCCCTCTCCTTAATGGGGTGCATCCACCATACGTGCTGCAGCGTGCATGAACTTTTTGTGTGCCTGCTGAATCAAATATAATGCTCATTGTGGCCCTCATACAGCCCCATTGTGTGTTGGTTTTCTTTCTTGGACGACTGTTGTCGCAGGCCCACTTTTATTATACGTGCGTATTGATGTGTGGCAGATGACAGCATCGCGGACACTGCTGAAGATGAAGCGAACCACCCTCCCGTCGTGATCCCACCACTGGCGCTGTTTATGCAGTTTAAGGCCCACCCTACACGAGGGGGAAAGACAGCTCAAACGTCGCTTGTCATAATCTCTTGTCGTCTTAAATGGCTGACAAACATCAGGCTATTTGTAATGGTGGTGCATCACAGAGAGTGCTTGTCTGGGAGGTTTTACGTGAAACTTTGAAGAAAGGACGAGGGAGAAGAGGAAGGACTGCTGTGATCGGGACAGGGGACGGTACTGATGCAAATAAAGATGGCCAAGAACCAGCACTACAGGATCTCTAATGTAATGTTTACAATATAAATGATAGGGAGCTTAAAATAATATGGAAAAGTTAATTTATACCATTAATTCAACTTTAGAACTCCGAGTGGCATACTGCTTTCAAGTGAGTAATCTTGACGATTAAAGCCTACAGCTAATGAAAACCCTCAGCTCATTTCTTGGAAAATTGATTTACTTTAAAAACCGATTTAAAAATGACTTTCATGGAGAAGAATATTTGTCTACTAATTAGTATGGCCTTGGTCATTGCTTTTTCTTTGTATGAATTTCTGCATCAATGCAGCGTGTCATGGAGATGAACACCATGTGGCACTGATGAGGTGTTGAGAAAGCCCAGGTTGCTTTAACAGCAGCCTTCAGTCTGTCTGGAACGTTGGCTCTGGTGTCTCATTCCTCTTGACAATACTGCTGTACAAAGATTTTCTTTGGGGTTCGGTGCAGGTCAGTCTGCTGGGTCATAAAGCACAGTAATACCATGGCCATAAAAGAAGGTTTTGGTCCTACAATATCTCCCTAAAGCTCGTCAGCAGAGGGAAGCATAAAGTGTATGAATTTCCTGGTGGATACGTAAGCTTATTTTAAACCTAAAAAACTCCAGAATCATCACTGACTGTACTAACCTTCACACTGGACCTCAAGCAACTTGGATTTCTGTGCCTCTCCACTCTTCCTTCTTACTCTAATCCTAATTTCAAGATTAAATGTTGAATTTACTGTCCTTAGCCAAGAATAGACAATTCTTACGTTATCTCTGGTTCACGAGCGTCTTCATATAAGGTATGCTGTCCACGTTGTGGATACAATGGTGTATGCCGGTTCTTATAGTTCATACTACAGTTCAGTCTCCCCCAAACTCATGAACGGGTTTTGCTTCACATTCCTCTAAAGGCTGCAGTTGCCCCAGTTTTCCCTTCCACATAACTTTTCATCAATATGCATGGATAGAGGGCTTTTTTCAACACTCTTATTGTCAAGGGTACCAAAGACCAACTGCTGAACAATTGTAAAGTTAACTGTTGACCTCATGACTGTGAAGGACATAACATGTCTGTATTAAAAATATAACCTAAAGCGACAATTTTTAGAAAAACAAATATTGCTTTTTCATTAGCTGTAAAAAAAAGTGCAATTAATGTTTACAATGTGATACAATTTATTCTTTTTTAACTTAATTACTGAAATGAATTAACTTTTTGATGATTTTCTAATATACTGAGAAGCAACTGTAAATCGGAGTAGAGTTCAGCTCTAACAGGACAGCCAGTTTCAGGATGTGTATGAAAAAGATGAGATCAACGAATGAATGAAGAACTTTCTAAAGCAAACAGGAAAAAGAAAGCTTTCAAAAAAAAATCCCTTCTCAGACATCAAATAATTAACCGCCCCATCCTCATCTTGTGGTGTCTGTATGGAAGACACAGCTCCTCCAGTCACTTAAGGAGGGTTACCACCCATCTAAATTAAATATTAAAAGGTGTCTGTACCTGCTGCTATTGTTGCCCTTTGGAATAAGATATAACCTATTTTTGACAAGTTTTTATCCTCCGCTTTCTGCGGTGAGACGCTTGTCGAAAACCAAATCAGCCAATGGAGAAAATTATGGTAAGGTGTGTGTGTGGGGGGGGGGGGGTTGTGGGGGTGGGTGCTGATTAATAATCTAGTTTGTATTCCAATGACACACGTCACTCTGTAAGAGAGACAGAAAGAAAGGAAGGGATGGAGAGAGAAAGAGGACAGGTGGAAGAATGAGATCGAAATGTATGGAGGAGGAAAACATAAAAGCGAGGGAAGGAGAAAAAGAGGAGAGATGATAGCCGACATCTGCCAGGGTTTCGCATGACAGTGCTGCTGTTTAAATAATAAAACAGAAAAAGGGGCTCTAAACAAATCGTTATCTCTCCACCTCCATGCGTCCCCACGCCTCCCTTCCCTCCGCCCCTCCCTGCCTTCCCCCGCTTTTTAAAAAAACTTGTTTTAATGCCATTTCTTAATGAACATAATAGCTCAGCGCTAATAATGAAAAGAAAATAAAAACATCTAAAAACGCGAAGGGGGCCCCCCGAGTTGTCGCCAGCGCTCAATTATTTCCTTGTCAAGTGGGTCTGTTTTTAATGAGGCCCTGTGGGACTGACGTCTGTCAGTCAGCCCTGACTTTTTGACACCATTACAACTTCAAATAGAAGCCGCCGCCACGCTGCCTTCCACCGCTCGCTTGCTAGCTACCGCTCATCTGACAGGCAGGGAGGGGAGGGAGAGAGGGGAGGACAGGGAGGAGGAGAAAGGTGGCAGAAGAGGTAGAGAGAAGGGTTGTGGGAGGGGGGAGGGGGGAGGGGGGGGGGGGCAGATAGAGAGAACAGAGCACATCAGCACATACTGTACAGGCTGCACACACAGTACATTTAGACTGAGTGAAAGCACAGTCACAGAGGGTCATTATCAGACAAGGTTTGTCAAACTGCCCGGGAATCCAACCCCCCACCTATCTTCTTCCCAATCCACTTCCTTCTTGTGCCTTCCTCATTTCTCCACCTTAATGATAAGTCTCTGTGGGTCGGCCCCACGCGGGACAGTCAGAGGGACGCTTTTTTTTGTTGGCCGTTAATTTGGTGCTTTGAATAGACTGTGACGCCTCGGATGGTGAGGGCCTGCGAAATGGAGGCCGATAGGGGAGGGAGATTCGGAAGTTCGTGCGAGTGTGTATTTGGGTTGTGGGTGGGGTGCTAACCCCTCCGTATCTTAGAAATGACGAATACGGCCCTGAAACTGAATAGTAAATGTCTTCACAGGGAACCGGTGAACCAACCACTAGAGAGACAGTATTCAAAGCGAGAGTGTGTGTCTGCTTACGTACACAGTGCCTTGCAAAAAATATTCATTCCCCTTGCAGTTTTTGCCTCAGTGTTTTGTTGGAATTACATGCATTAGACCAACACCAAGCAATACATGATTGTGGTTTTAAGAATATTTTACAAATAATAACCTGAAAACCTGTTTTGGTATTCATCCCTCTTTAGTCTAACACCCCTTAATAAAACCCACTGGTCTAAGGGCATTAGTAAACAGAGTTCACCTGTGTAATGTCAGTATAAATGCAGCTGCTTTGTGAAGGCCTCAGATGCTTTTTTTATTTTTAATTAAAGAACACCATCCCCACCTTTGAACTACTCAGAGCTCTGTTCAATCCATCATCTGAACATATGAAGCTGCAAACAGACACAAACAAGCAGGGCATTAATCAGAGCAGCAGCCAAGAGGACCATGGTGAGATTGTGGAGAAGATGTAGGGATCCACACCTAGGGTAAGATAATCTGTCAGCAGGACAACTGTTAGCTGTGTACTCCACATAGATGAGTATTGGAGAAAAATGTGGATGAAGACACACAGATGGGGGTACTGATATCCACTCTTTATGATTTTATGAAAGAAAAAAAACAATCCACACCAACCTGAACGAACACACCATCACCACTATAAAACATGGCGGTGGCAGCGTCATGCTGTGGGGGATGCTTCTTTTTTTGGGAATTATTTTAGCCAATTTTGACTTTTTGTGATTTTGAATCCTGACTTCTTTGTCTGGCTCACATGCAAAACACTATGTGGGAAATTGTCACAACACCCTGAACCCATTACATAGAGACACAGTGGTGGCAGCAACATAATGTGGGGATGCTTTTCTTCAACAAGGCCAAGCACGATGCAAACCAATCGTTTCAGATTTTTATTTGTAACATTTTCTGAAAACAACGTATTTCCTCCATTTTAATGTTACACTGGGTATATGCAGGGATCTCAAAATGTATTTTATTACGTCTTCAATACTTTTTTTAAGAGGTTCTAAAATAAAATTAAGACTATCGCAACGCACCAATAAATTATTAAATTAGGTTATTAATATTCAATTAGTTATTAAATTACTTTGCAATGACTGAAATAGGAAACACTTGGAAAGTTCCATTTATTCTCTCGGAGTTCAGCGAGTGGTGATTAACAGCTGTGTTTAAACATCAAATCACCTCATCCCGCTGCGTTGGTCTCCCCACTAGCGCCACTCTGAGGTCGGATGCGGCAGACGGTCGGGCCGAAGTCACCGCTGTGGAGCTGGTGACGTTAGGAAGTGGTGTACTCACAGGTGGCGGTTTTATGGCTAGCTACATTCATGTCAATCCACATTGAGTCAACACTAGTCTTTTTAATAAACGCACAGTAAGCTTCTCAGTTGTTTTCTACCACCGTTTAAAATCCTTAACATCTAGTCAAGAATAAGCAAATTTACACGTCCCCATTTTCGGTAGTACTCCATCGCTTTGCTGCACTTCGCTATAAATTAGCGGGATACGTCACGTCGGCGACGGCGAAGGCTCATCTGTAGCAATAGTACATAAAGTCACGTGGTCCAGAAACTCCAGCAAACAGCTAACATAAAAGAACAAAAAATTGTTTCATTTTATTAGTTTAAGTGCATCTATTTTTGATAGACAAACTTATTTTGAAAACATGTCATTACTAACCAAATTTTAGACTTTACAAAATTGATTTAAGACTGTTTAATACTTTTTAAAGGTCTTAATTTTCCCTAAATCAATTTATTAATTTTAAATACTTTTCAAGACCCCATGGATTTCCTGTTATAGATTAATTTATGTGTTTCTTTCTCATACAACCCCCAAAATGCACCTAAATGTGTGGCTGTAATGTGACAAAAAGGAAAAAGAAAATCAAGGGGTATAAATACTTTTCAGAGACAACTTTAGATTTTCCAAAAAGCCAATAAGAACCACAAAAGAAGACAAACCTACAACCATATTATACTATCAGCTTGAATACTGATAAACAGAAACATGTATTGTGACAGTCCTCAGAACATTAAATGAAACAGCGAACAAACATTACAGGTTGTAAAGCAGGTAAGATCAATTTACAGCGGAAAAATAAGAATTAAATAGAGAACTAAAAACCAACACAGTTTGTTTTGGTCGTGACATATAAATCATGTTAATTCAAAGAAAAAAACAGCAATAACCTTAAACTAAAACAAATCATACAGCTCTATCATAGACATTTGAATTGAAACCGCTGCAATCTTAAATAAATAGTAACAGAATCATGTGTAATGAAAGCAAAAACCCTATACATGACTTCCATTTAAATGTTAGTACATACATACATACATACATATACATAAGCTATAAGTTCTCACAAAGAAAGTTTAGAAGTCCAAAGAACTGACTCATGATGTGTTTTTGGGAGGAAAATGCACCAAATATGGAATTATTTCTAAAGGTCACATTTAGTTGATTTTGGTGTAAAAATCTTAGTCTTTCTTAAAATAGTCACACATTTCTTCTTGAATGCAAGCAGTGTTCTTCCTAATAAACCAAATGATACATTTTTTTTATAGTATGAACAAGATTCTGCCATAAACTTTCTTCCAAAAGCCTATTTTTGGCTTTACAGAGCCTTTTACTGCAGGAGGGCAAACAATCTTATCTGTAGCTGCTGTCCTCCGCTTCATAAAAATGACTGACTCATTAAATTACAGAAGCTTTCCACATACTACAGTACGCATGTCCACTATTGTTATAATAGTCTGAGGCCCTCTAGTTTATGACTGTGACTGTTGCAAGCATGCATGCATGAGCAGAACTCTGTCCAAACACATGGAAAACACTTATGCAGAATGCAGACATTTGTATTTTCTTCAAGTTCCTAGACAAGATGGGCTGCAAATCTACATTGAGGATGACATGAAAAGTTTTAACCATCAGAAAGACATTCCACACCACTGTCGTCCCAAGAGACGGTAAAACAAAAAGAAAAAATATAAGCCGGAGTACAAAAGAAGAGGGAAAAGAAAAAGAAAGGGAAGTGAAAAGTGGAGAAAAGGAACAAAAACAGAAAGAAAAAAGGAAAGTCAAATGGAAAAAAGCTCCCTGTCAGGCTTAGGAAAGTGTGATTCATGGGTACCATTTGTCCTAATTACAGCAGAACAACGCTTTTGTCGCTATTAATCACGTATATATGTGTGTGTGTGTTTATATTTATGCTGAGAGCAAAGGAGGAAAAGGGGGGGAGTGTTTGTGTATGTGTGTGCGGTAAAGATCAGTGCTGTCGCAGATTTAAATAGATGGCCAAGATGATGGTAAGAAGGATGATGCCTCCGAGGACGAAGACCAGGATGCGATTCTGGATGATCCTGCAGAGAAAAAGACGACAAAGTTAATGCAGTATCAACACAGAACAGTAAACGTGTAAAACAGTCACATGTTTATGTGCAAATTAAATTACCAGCAATCAACTGGAGGCTCATTGTGTTTAATAGTCACCAAGAGGTCTGGATAAGAGGTATTTATCACTCTGTGGTCATTGGCAAGAGAGCATTAAAACTTGCATATATAGCTGAATGAAAAAAATAAATCTTGTTTACTTCTGTGTAGTGTGTGCCCCAAATGGCCATACTAATGTGTGTACACTTCTAAAACAGAGCAAAACACTTGTAAACAAATGTGACAGATCAGAATAAACACACTGCAAACTAGCTCTAAAACTTTATTTGCACAGTAAAGTGGAAAAAGTGGCTCAGGAGTTTCCTGGAGGTAATAAAAATCACTGAATTACTGAAGGAATTCACCATAAAACAACTCAGTCTTCTGCACAACTAAACTGAGGTGGCTCTGAACCAACAAAATGCAACCAGAGAGCAAAAAACAGAAACATGCTGAGATTGAGGTTTATTATCAGAGTGAAATTCTGAAGAAAACATACGCTGATTAGACAGGACGGTAACATTTGCTTCGCTTTTCTTCTGCCATTTGAACCAACTTAGACGAGCGCTTTCTCAAAAAGTAAATTGTTTTAAAAAACGGATTTACACCCAATGTGCATTTGTGAAAGGAAATGAAAAGATTGCACGGTTTACAAAACCCACCCCCAAAAACCTGAAAGGTATGGCCTGCCTTTGTAAACAGCCCCCTTTTCTCTGATACCCCTCAATAAAATCCAGTTCAAACAACTGCCTTGCCAAGAAAATATATTCTACCTGTGTGCAATTTCATCTCAGTATGAATACATCTGTTCTGTGACAGTTTGATAGAGATTAGCCTATAGACCCATGTTAACTCTGGAGGGGCGGAGATCAACAACTCAGGTGCTACCTGAGATGTTATTGGCTGGTGTTTGCAAAGCAGACAATCCAGGGCCTGCATTTATTTTGCTTTTCCCTGATTGGTGGTAGCTTCAAGAGTGGAAATAAGGAAGACTGTAGATGTTCGCTTCTGCAGTAGTGCTAAAAAAGTTTCCACTTTGTGTATTAATGCATATTGAGCTACAGTACATTTGGTGTTTGAACTATTACAATAGGCAGTTATAAGCATTTTTAGACATGTACATGGTCTCATGTATTCAGAGATTTTTGGCAGTGGTCCCTAACCCCTGTGAATACCGGGCTCCACTGTATATGGGAAAAAAACGTTCGTTGGGATGTCTTAAAGCAGAGATAAAGGATGCCACTTAAAACACTATAAAAACTATTTAATTTTCAGAAAATGAAGTTTTTCGTTCTTACATAAAAAGGAATACTAACAAAAGTCTGAAAACTAAACCAGTTTAGATACTCCATGTTTTGGGTATGGAGAATACAGGCGAATTCAGTGCTTTTCCACACTTTTTAGGACTCTGCAGGAAACCCTGGCAAGACCACACGCTCATGTTCAGACAAACACTCACACAAACACATTCCCAACCCTCCGCTGCTTCTGACAAATGAGAGAATTATCACATTTGCTGACTTGTGGAGGGATAGGGGAGAGGCCGTGCAGGGGGGGCACTGTCCACTTCTCTAAGCACGAGATGAATAGCCCATGTCGCGGCCATTTATCACCGGGGAGGGTAGAGGAGGGGCTGGCTGGCTGGTTGCTCAGTCACCCTGCTACCCTCTAAAGTCCAAGTCTGAGCCTGCGGCCTTCTACACTGCACCAGCTCAGACTTACAATAGATTCAGCAAGCCACTTAGTTTATAGCCGTGACTGTGGAGCAAAGGATGTTTTGACCATAATCTTGCAGCTCCCCTCGTCCTAATCAATGAATATATAAACAAAACCCAATCACATTGAGCTGTTTTTTTGAAAAAGACACCTAAAAGAGATCACAAATGTTGCTTGAGGTGTAGTAGGGATTTAGAGCAAGTGTATTCTTCATTAAATGCATAAATCAAACTAAAATCTGAGGCTCTGTTCATATGAAGCCATGTTTTAAACAAAAAAATGTAGATATTACAATGTTTTTTCACACTCACATAAAGAAACAGTGAAAGAATCCTACGTTACAGTGAAAAATGAACCGGTAATTGAGAAGTTGTAATGAGCAAACCCCACTCTGGTGTTTAGATGAAGCTGGTATTATTGCCTGAAAGCAGCTAGGAAGGAGATCCCAATGAAGCCCTCGTCAGAGCATACTCTAGCAAGGCCACGTCTCTCCCCATTAATTGTCATCTATTATCTAGAACGATTATTTATTCGAGCCAGAGGAGCACGTGTCTTGTGTGTGTGTGTATATATATATATATATATATATATATATATATATATATATATATATATATATATATATATATGTGTGTGTGTGTGTGTGTGTGTGTGTGTGTATGTGTGATTGAATGCTTTGAGAGCAGCCAGCATGCTTTGTAGTGTTTGTAAAAGAAAAAAGAAAAAAGAAAAAAAAATGGAGTAGGGTAACTAAAAGAATGCTGTGGAAAAAGAAAAAAATGTACAGGAAGTTAGTTTTATCCATTCTGATGAGGAGGCAGAGCGCTGATAAACCAGCATTTATTAGAGGAGTCTTATTTGGCAGCAAAAAACACAGAGAATAACTTCAAAAACCTACATGTTCAAAGCTGTACTGAATATGATAGGCCAGAAATTATTTTTTTTATTTATTTCTGTCCCAGGGGTATATTAAAAAATACCCATAAACACACATTTTGACTTAAGGAGTCTCTATGCAGAGCAGGAACATCTGTTTACAGATACAAAGAGGGGGAAAGAAGTCATGTAAACATCAGCAATTAAAGCTTTTCCCACTGAGGGAAGGTAAAAGTGCAAACACAATCCCCATCTTTAAACACCTTAAATGGACAGTGAAAACTGAGTGAAAAACCTAAATATCTCATTAGACAATGGATGACTTGAATGTGACTGGTTTCAAGAACGAGCAAATTGCAGAGCTTCCTATCAGAGCTTCTTTTAGCAAGTTCATGAAATGACAGACAAAAGTGACAAGAGATCCTAAGGCATATACAGAACAACGCAGATCAGACCAGGAACTCTACCTTGGGTTTAAAGCTGCTGTCCGGAGTATTTAAAGCTGCTGTCCCCCACTCCCTCTAGCCCCACCTCAACAATTGTGCACGCGCATCACCTGTGGTGTCACAGCTTGTCAAGAGGAAAGCAGCAAGTACTATCGATCATCACCCGATTGTATTTTGTTATGGACATTTCAGAGGCGAGTGACTTCTCCATGACTGACGCTCTGTTCCAAAATGGCGACTGCAAACACGAGCGGCCTGTGCGCGCGGCCCCATCCTCACAGGTTTGTGCGATGCGCATGCAAGTTAATTGACAGCTGACAAGGCGTACACTTGAATTCCATTGGCTAAAAAAATTCGCCGGTCAGTGTGAAATGAACAGCAGTCTGTGGGAGGAAGGGGGGACTTAGGAAGAATAACAAATGTTGTGGAGCACTAGCCTTTTATCATAGTATTGAACCCCACTTTCATTTTAAAGATTTATAAAACTTTGATACGTAAATATATTCTCCGGACTGCAGCTTTAACGTGGGATAATTCAGGTTTCCTTAAAAGTATTACATTATGGTAAAACTTGTGCAATTCAATTCAATTCAAAAGTAGCTTGCTTATCTTAAAGGGAAATTAATTGTTGTCGTAACCCATATCCAAGTATCTTCGAAGAGTTGTTGTGGACGGTGATGCTGTGGGTAGGAAGGATCTCTGGTAGCAGTCAGTCTTGCAGTGAATCTGAATTAGCTTGTGACTGAAGACCGTTGCTGTACAGCAGTCTTATGACATGTCACATCATGCTAACAGCTCAATATCCAGGCAGTAGAGACGATATTTCACAGTAACATAACTTGGGTGACACCATCAGTTGTTGGCAAGCACTGCTAGTCCACCTCATTTGCTTTTGCTGCTCCTCTTTAAATCTCTGTCTGGCCATATGGCATAGAAAGTCAGGCAGAGAGAGATTGGAGTAGGGGATATGATCCTTTCCCATTAAGATCAATGAAAGAGATGGTTTGAAATACCTTCTTTTCTCTCTGCTCTGCACCCATGAAGCCTCCTTTTCAAGTCCTCTGGGACTTGGGGTCATAGATCAGGCATTTCCTGACCTTTGGGGATACCAATCAGCACCCAGTTGTAAAAGAAAAGCACAATCTTGCTATAATTACTCATCATCATAACTGTCTGAAAGTAAAATAAAAAGCAAAACTCCTTCCAAGCTTCACAGCCTCCAAAACCGGAGGGAATAACAAATAGAGAACAAGTCTAACAGCGTTACTCCAACATGCTACCACCAATTCTCGAACCTTGACATGCAAGGAACTATTGTCCTTACACAGTCACATGAGCAGCGACAGCTTAATGGCCCGCTCACTGGCCAAAACGTCAAGATTACATGTTAAGTCTATGGTTGAGGCCATCAGAGTCTCCACGGTGGTTTGGCCGCGGCAATTTTTAAAAACTTTTGCTGCTTTCAAAGCGGCAAAAGTCAGCAATGCAGAAAGTTGAGCTAGCTGAACTTGTGTCAACCAATCGGAGCGTCTCACTGTAGTGACATCACTACACATTTCTTGAATGGAGCCGCTTTTTTATCCGCAAACGGCACTGATGCGCCTGATAATGACGTTGTCTAGCTTTATTTAGCAAAAAAAGCCGAGCCGCTCTCTCGATATGATCCGCCATTGTTTAAAACATCCAGCAACAGAGGAAGCGCCGCCCACATGCTCTTTTTTTGCTTTGCAAGTGGTCTGCTTCGCAAGCTTAAGGCTTAAAAATGCATATGCTTCAAACTAGTCACTTTGTGAGTGTTTTTTTGACGCCGACAAAGCGTGCGGTGTGAACGCGGCATTAGAATGCTTACTGCCTCGTGTAAATAGGTAAGGAAAATATTACTTACTTCCCCTTTAAGAAGAAATCACTCTGTAGGTATTAGAATCATTGTCACTGCACTTAAATGAAATGCTTTAACAAAAATTGTTCTAAGTTTTCTTACATTTTCTCAGGCAACAGAGAATGAAACTTGCTTTCCAAACAGATAAAAGTTCTCTTTAAATCCTCACCTAAAAAGGAATTAAAAGGAGAGAAAAAACACCCTAAAAACTGGGAGGTAAGGAAGTGAACACAGCTTTCCTCTACTGTATGGTTGATCCTGTCCTGACACGTGGCCAGACAGAACAGAACTTATCAAACCGGATCCATCCTCCAGTTTTGACACTTGACATAAAGGCAAAGGGTGAGGAGTATGTGTGTGTCTGTGTGGGGGTGGGGAAGACGCAGGACTGAGGAACTGAGGATGTGTGACTGATGCAAAGGGTGCACATACAAAAGGGTGAAGATGTGCATACTGACCCACATCTAATCAGATCCCTACAATGATGCTGAGCCACTGACAAGTTGGGGTTTGGTAGAAAACCAAACCACAAGCTGTCAGTTTATGCATTATTTAGCTTCCAAAACATGTTCTCCAGATCAGAGAGGTGATAACACTAAAGCGTCCATTTAGTGGGTTATCCTAATGTAGTTAAAAAAAAAGGCATTGACAATTTTTATGAGTGGGACCGATAAAAAAAGAGAAAAGTTACATGATAAATGTATCCAATAAATAAATATAATTTTACTAAATTGGTTTAGACTATTTAATGTGTTTTACATAATGTCAAAATCATTATGTCATCTCAAGAAGCTGCCATTTTAAGCATAAACAAACAAACTTTAAAAAAAAATAATTTTTAATCTACCTCTTTGGAGATGGATGTTTGATATGACTAGATAAAAAAGGCATTCGTCATCTCTGTTTTCAACCATTTGATGCTTCAGACTACAGCATAAAAACAAAGCAATGATAATGATGTCATCTCAGGGATACCCACCTCTTTGGCTTTTAAACCATGATAAGTTGGTAATTTCTTCATGTCTGTATCCTTTTTTTCTTGTTCCTAAATTTACTTGCATATTATACAGGTTTTTTTTGTATTTTATGTGCCATTTTAATTTTATAATGTGGGCAATTTATTTTTGTAAATAGTTGTTAAGAAGGCCTTTAGCCAGGAGAAAATATTTAAAACGAATAAATAGCCGATTCTATATAATGGTACTAGTCTGAAAGTTTAAATATTTACTAATATGACTTAATCTATATAAGGCATTTCACTTAACGAATTAAGTTAATGAACTTTTCAATAGTATTCACATTTATTAAATATGACTGTATATAATGTTGATGACCTCCCAACAAATTTATAGGATCTCAGACTAAGAGAGCAGAGCACGAACTCTAAAGTGTCAGCCAATAAGAGTCCAGAGTCCTGGCTATCCTATTGGCTCCAGACATTGCTCCTCTGCAGGTAACCAGAGAGGAAACACCTCACTTGATGGAAATGCATTGTAGGAGAAACAGACACAGAGTGGAAATGATCAGCGATAAAGCAGAGAAAGGAAAAAGCAAAGAGATGGACAACAAAGAAAGCTGGAAATGGAAAAACAAGAAAGAGCGAAGGGGTGAAACAGAGAGGTGGAGAGTGAGGGGAGAAACACAGAACCGAAGATCGGGGGGAAAAAAAAGAGGAAAAGAAAGAAAGGTCCGTTTACCCGAGGAGGCAAAGCTGGAGGAGAGGCTCCTCAGAGACAGATGAAAATAATGAGGACTTTTCTGTCAGGAAAGATTTACAAAATCGTACCAGTGTTATTAAAATTTAAAATCTCCCTTTTTTTCCTCCCCTTTTCTCCGTTTCCATCCTCTTGCTCCCTCCCTTCCTTCCTTTGCCTGTTTTTTTCCCTCCTCTTTCAGCAGCACAGCCTTATTACCAGCTTTAATGAGCACCGGGATACACCTCTGCTGTGTGTGTGTGTGTGTGTGTTTGGGTCCAAGTCCCTGGTGCCAGCTCCATCAGCACCCCAGATTCCCCAGCTCCTCAAATGACACACACATGTGTACACACAGAAAACACACAAGGGTGGGCACACAGTACACCTGTACAGACTGCTTTTGATGGCACTCTAAGGCAGCTGGACATGCACACAAAAACACACACACATAATTTTCAGACGGATAGATAACACCCCTACCCCAAAACAAAAACAATGGCAGTGAGACAGACACAAGCAGACAGGCCCAACACACCTTCAAACACACACACTTCACTAAGAGCAAACTTAGCAGCAGAATTGCATCTCTCAGGCCCTTCCCTTATCCGTCCTCATTCCACAAGTAGACCAATAAAATAAAAATCAATGCCTGTCTGAGCCATTCTGGCTCTCCTCCTTGCAAACTCTGGGAATATACAGCATGGAAGACTAGGAGGAAGAGGAGGAGAAGGAGGGGAGAAATGGGAAAAGGAGGCAAGGATCAATGTGTTCACAAATGGTTTGAGTGATGGACACAGAGGTGGAGCACTGTTGGGGGTAAGTCTTAGTAATGCCCGGACTTGTTAAAATGAAACTAATTCAAATACAGTGGCTTGCAAAGGTATTCGGCCCCCTTGAACTTTTCCACATTTTGTCACATTACAGCCACAAATATGAATCAATTTTATTGGAATTCCACGTTAAAGACAAATACAAAGTGGTGTACACGTGAGAATTGGAACGAAAATCATACATGATTCCAAACATTGTTTACAAATAAATAACTGAAAAGTGGGGTGTGCGTAATTATTCAGCCCCCTTTGGTCTGAGGGCCGTCAGTTGCCCATAGACATTGTCTGATGAGCGCTAATGACTAAATAGAGTGCGCCTGTGTGTAATCAAATGTCAGTACAAATACAGCTGCCCTGTGACGGCCTCAGAGGTTGTCTAAGAGAATGCTGGGAGCAACAACACCATGAAGTCCAAAGAACACACCAGACAGGCCAGGGATAAAGTTATTGAGAAATTTAAAGCAGGCTTAGGCTACAAAAAGATTTGAACATCCCACGGAGCACTGTTCAAGCGATCATTCAGAAATGGATGGAGTATGGCACAACTGTAAACCTACCAAGACAAGCCGTCCACCTAAACTCACAGGCCGAACAAGGAGAGCGCTGATCAGAAATGCAGCCAAGAGGCCCATGGTGACTCTGGACGAGCTGCAGAGATCTACAGCTCAGGTGGGGGAATCTGTCCATAGGACAACTATTAGTGGTGCACTGCACAAAGTTGGCCTTTATGGTAGAGTGGCAAGAAGAAAGCCATTGTTAAAAGAAAACCATAAGAAGTCCCGTTTGCAGTTTGCCACAAGCCATGTGGGGGACACAGCAAACATGTGGAAGAAGGTGCTCTGGTCAGATGAGACCAAAATGGAACGCTATGTGTGGCGGAAAACTAACACTGCACATCACTCTGAACACACCATCCCCACTGTCAAATATGGTGGTGGCAGCATCATGCTCTGTGGGTGCTTCTCTTCAGCAGGGACAGGGAAGCTGGTCAGAGTTGATGGGAAGATGGATGGAGCCAAATACAGGGCAATCTTGGAAGAAAACCTCTTGGAGTCTGCAAAAGACTTGAGACTGGGGCGGAGGTTCACCTTCCAGCAGGACAACGACCCTAAACATAAAGCCAGGGCAACAATGGAATGGTTTAAAACAAAACATATCCATGTGTTAGAATGGCCCAGTCAAAGTCCAGATCTAAATCCAATCGAGAATCTATGGCAAGATCTGAAAGCTGCTGTTCACAAACGCTGTCCATCTAATCTGACTGAGCTGGAGCTGTTTTGTAAAGAAGAATGGGCAAGAATTTCAGTCTCTAGATGTGCAAAGCTGGTAGAGACATACCCTAAACGACTGGCAGCTGGAATTGCAGCAAAAGGTGGTTCTACAAAGTATTGACTCAGGGGGCTGAATAATTATGCACACCCCACTTTTCAGTTATTTATTTGTAAACAATGTTTGGAATCATGTATGATTTTTGTTCCACTTCTCACGTGTACACCACTTTGTATTGGTCTTTCATGTGGAATTCCAATAAAATTGATTCATATTTGTGGCTGTAATGTGACAAAATGTGGAAAAGTTCAAGGGGGCCGAATACTTTTGCAAGCCACTGTAAATGTTTTATGTAGAAGCACATGTGCTCCCTAATATTCAGACACCGACTCCCTTTGTCTGAGGCTTCCACACACTCTCAAACACACATAACATAAAACCACATACTGAAATATGATGAAACAAAGGGGTTGAGATGGGCCTACAATCGCCCCGGTTAGAAAGAAAATTGTGCAACGTTTGAAACAAGTGAATGAGCAACAGCGAAGCCGAAGCGTTCAGAAGAGTAGGATCAAGTTCATTCCGCAGAGCAGAGATAATAACTTGACCTGTTTGTAAGAGAGATCTGATCCTGCCATTTATGCTCAGCCTACTGCCCCCAAGGGGGTGTTAAAGATAAATTGTGATTTTTTTTAAACATCTGCATGCACGCACACACACACACACACACACACACACACACACACACACACACACACACACACACACACACACACACACAAGTAGGTCTTTAATTGGAGGCTGTTTACTGTAATCATTTAAAGAAGACCCCAACACCATGTAATTCCCCAAAGAAAAACAACATTTAAGAGCCTGCCCACACCAACACTTACATACCAACTGTACAGTAAAGATTGAGACTATTTGCTCTTATTATACACAGCCATGCAGCAGTAAAATGAATTTAAATAAATTTTTTTAGAAAGAAAAATATAAAAATATGGCCCTATAAGAACAATGATGAAATATCCAACATTAAGTTCTTGAGGCTAGCCTTACTTCAACAACAGTCTTTATGTGTATAGAATATAAATCAGTATTTTAACTCTGACATTTCAACATTCATCATGTTTCCTGACAGAGATTGAAATAACACGAGGACAAAACACAGCCACTTTGCTGTGCTTTCTTCAGCCTTATTGTTGTCTGCTTTTTAGGAAAATACAGTTGCCTTTTAAACACCTTCTTAAAACCTTTTTTCTTTTGCTTCCTCTCCTTTAATATTTAAACAAGTCACGGATACTGAAAAATCTTCCTTCAGTAACAGAGTCCAAACCAAAGAGTGATACTTTTACTGCAGCCTGGTAGCGGTTCAGTTTAGTGCATTCACAGTTAAGAAGAATATCGTATTTTTCAGCTTCAGGTCAGCCAGTCATTAGTCAGGACCAATCGTGGTGAAAACGGGCATCTGTTTTATTTTTATTTGTTATTTATAGGAACTAAAGCTACTAAACCCATCGTTTCTAGTTTGAGATTTTAAAAAAATGTGTAAAACAGTAACAGTAAAAGCTTACTGTATGGGATTTATAAAGTAAAATGGGAGAAAATAGAAGTATATAGCACAATAACATGTAAATACACAAGAAAAATATATGTTACTTTTATGGAGAGAAGGAAATCTATTTGTGGGTTGTGGCTGTGAAGTTCTTGGTTTGCATTGTTTGATTTGTTTTGATTTTTTCCCCTCTCCCTGCCGTCCTGTGGGTGTGGAGGCAGACTGGGCTGTTTTCTTGCGTTTTCTTTGTTCCCCTTCCTCTCTTGCATTTTCAACTTACCCTCGCCCTCTTAACTTTTTTCCATACCTCTCTTCATCTTCTTTCTTTCTTCCCCTTTATTTACCATCTCCTTGTCCAAAATATCAGAAAAAAACCCACAGCAATTTCTAATAAAGATCTCTTACACATATATATCAAGTGGAGTACCATGGCAAAAGTCGTAATGCTCCACTTGTGAAAATCTGTTGGGTTTCTACTTGGTACTCAGACACCAATTCTGAGCGCCACACTGCCAGACAGGACAATTGTAAAAAACAAAAAAAGGGGGAAAAAACTCTTAAATAGCTCAGAATTTATGCAAGCATCTATGAAATTAAGTTGTTAACTTCTTTAAAGAAAGTAACATTTCTCTAATGAAAGCAAACAAGACATATGTGAAATATAAACTATTTCTAATCTGACAGATAATGATAATTTCTGGCCAAATTTTAAGAAAGTAAGATTCCTTTAATGCTACGGATAAAAACATAGAACTGATAAAGCTGGCATAATTGGTCAGGTTTTAATAAGGAAGACATGGCCTAATTCTTTCCTTGCCAGTCTCCCACTTTCCTCCTCTTCCTTCCAACTAAAGGCAGGAAAATAGCACGAGAGCTTTAGCAGTTCATCCATTTTTTATTTGGCTGCTAACAACCACGGCCAGCAGCAGTAGCAGCAGCAGTACAAGGCTAGACTGCGATTCAGTAGTCCGCTGGAAAAGTAGTGCGAGGAGGACGGGAATGGGGGCAGAAGAAAGTTAGCAGAAATAAGGTGTACATTTTGTGTGGGAGGTGGGAATGTGTATGCAAAAGATGAGATAAAGGATTAAAAGAGGGGAAAAAGTGAGGAAATTGAATTGGGTGAAAGAGAAAGAGAGAATATGTTGCAACTGTTTCTAGAATTTTTTAAGAACTTTTCTTGCCAGCAGCAATTTTCTGTTGCTGCTGCAACTTTTCCTCATTCTGGTCTCGGTGCAGGTGGCTTTCAAAGCTCCAAACCCATACAGATCAGTCCCATGACAGCTAACCTTCCTGAACCCTCACCTACTTCTGTCTTTTCTCTGCTGGTGCTCTCATCTTTGTGTCCCTTCCCTCACACCTTCTGCTTATTTTCTGTTGTTTCAACAGAAAGCGCTTCTTGGATGACCTACTCTCATTTTTCTCCTTATCTATTGTCCCCTGTTTAGGCTGTAAGCTTATAACAGCAGATATTTTTAAGTAGGTTTGTACTTAATCAATATGATAGGCCTTCATAAATTGTCATTTTCTGCATACAGCATCCTAAAATAAGGCTGTGCAGCATGTTGGTTAGTAGGAAGAAAGTAGTCTCTATTTTTAGCAAGGCAGTTTCATTATCTTTAATCAGTAAGATGCTCATAAAGAAAATGTCAACATTACGTGTATTTTGCCCCAAACAGCCTTCCCATTTTAGATGCCGATTGGTGGTCATCTTTGACAGTAGGTCTGATCTACTGATTACAATTTAGATCAATTCCAATTTTTGTTCTCTGGACTATAAAACATAGAACAGCTGGATTTGCTGCAGGTTCTTTGTCAGAGGTAGCAGTTTAGAATTAAACAGAAAACAAAGGCCTCTCTTAACTGTTGCAATTTATACATCAAGGTATATGTCTCTTGACTAAATTTTTATTAATTTTTTTTTTAAATCAAAGTACATGTTGACTATAACGGAGTATTAGAGCTCTTGTAGATAAAGAAAATTAACCACAGAGAAGTACATTTCCACAAAAATCCTTTTTTTCTCAAAAGGTTTGAGATTAAATCTATATAAGAAAGAAAATGGATATTGTCTGATGTTGAAAAGTTGTGAATTTTAAGGAAAAATGTATAGTTTTCCATGATAAAAGGCATACATTTATAATATTATTATTATACAATAAGATCTTTTTCTGACATTGTAAAGTCAGAAATTTGTAAAAAAAATTCCAAAGGTCTGTGAGATTATAAAATAAACTAATGAGAGAAACATTTAGATGTTTTCTCAAATTTAAGTGGTAGATCCGGGCTCTTTTCCTGTAACAGAACAACATCTCCAGGGTGACTCCCCATAAACCTTGAGCGGAGTCCAGATTACACGCCTGAGACAGTCAGTGCGTGTACATGCATATCTAAATGAACTATGGCTATAATCGAGCTAATACCTTAACCAGAAAGAGAGCCTTCATCCAAGTACACATGTTGAGTGAGAAAATAGAATTATTGAATAAAGTGTGTTCGACTCTTCGGACGGTGGGTGGCGACATGTGCCCTGTTGCGTTAGCATTCTTCCGGTTGGCCTAGAGCGTCACACAGATAGTAAACAAATGCTGGTGGCAGTAAAGCACACAAAGTAAAAGCAGGATATTGAAAAATGAGCAAAGAAATTGATGACAACAATGCTGCAGCACAGTACATTGCTGCAACACAGTGCATTTTGTAATGTTGTTCTTAGGAAACTTCTTGGGTTTTTCCAATAAATTTAAGAGTTTTTTTCTTACAAATTTCTGACTTTACGATGTTAGACAATATCCTAGTGTTAATATTGTAAACTTAAGCCTTTAATCATAGAAAGTGCTTTTTGTTTTGGAAATTCAAACATCAGAGAATATCAAAGTTTTGTTGTTGTAAGTCGTAACTTTTTTTGGTGGAAATTTAATCTGTTACTATTGCCAATGTTTTTTTCTTCTTTTATATGCAATGGCCCTAATACATCGTAGTAGTTTGTTTATGCGTTTACAGACTGAAAATGTTGGGAGTTCTTGTTTTCCATGCATTTAATGAATAATAATAATAATACAAACATTCAGATTTTTCAATGTAGAACCTGCTGACAACAGCTATATTCAATCAAAGAAAAACATGGTCTGTACCGCCCTCTGTCCAACTGATTGGTGCATCTCTATTGCGTTTTCACCAAATGAAAAAAGTTAGTACAGACATTTAGTGAAATAAACAAAGCCATATGGGAATGGAGTTCCTTCCTAAACATCAACAGTCATTGTTAAATTTTTTGTTCAATAAAAAGAACCTATAATCTATTCCTTGTACGAACAAGCTAACCTTGTTTTTTGTGTCTTTACTGCTCGTTTAATAAGATTTTTTAAAGACTAACCTGTCAAATGCCATAAAAATGTGTTCATGATAATATGAAACATCTGAAACGTATTTTATGCTCTTAATGGCATTTTTAAACAACAACTTACAAACTATTTCTCAACATGACATAATTAATAAAAGCTGTCTATTTTCAGTACCGAAATAAAACTGATCACCTGTTTAAATTTTAAATATAAAGAAATAAACAAACTGTGTCAAACTGTTGAAAACTGACATTTTGCACTATGTACTAAAGTTACCCCGTAAAAAAAGAAAAAAAAACTAAATCTCTCTTGTATACATTCCAAGAGGGCCAGGGGGCAGCTGCAGATCCGATTTCTGCATGGCCACAGTTTAAAAAGGTGAAAGATAATAAAACATTACCCATTACAGCTGCAGGCCTCCAAAAACCTACGACTTCCATAAATTTTTGTTGTTTGTTCAGAGTCGAAAAAGTAATTAACGTACATAAATCGAGTTAGCGCCACGCTAAACGTTCAACTCTTTCTAAGGATAACCTGTAGAAGCTGCTTTTCTTTTGCTGGTTTATTTTCTACAGATGCATAATGTGAATTCATGCTCTGACACCTAAAACTAGCTCTATTGTTTGAAACTTCTTTTAACCAGCTGATAAAACGTTGGACTCACAACATGAAATTAAAACTTTCAGCTTTTTCACTTTCAGGCTTATATCGCCGTTTCAATCTGAAGTTATAAACATCACAACAGCTTCAATTCAAGAGGCGCCCAAAACTGTTTTCCCAGAAAGAAAAAAGCCCCCCAGCTTCCGATAAATGGTTTAAAGTTTTTGGGCACAACAAATCTGGTGTATTCAAGCTTCCATGTGAAAGATGAGGACATTAGTATTTATGTTTGTTTCTGTATTCTTTTATAAACGGGTAACAAAGATCCTCTGGATGCTGCTTGTTTGCTTTTATAAAATCTAAATATTTGCTTCAAGTCCCATGTGGTTTTAGTATCATGCATCTCTCCACATACAATGACGTTTAATTGCCCACCGGCACACACCAAGTCAAGTCATTCAAGTACACACACCCACACAAACTGGCTGTTTTAAACAAATGCATAAAATCTTATACTGGCCAACCCACAACTATGTAAACTTTGTTATATAGCTCAACTGGATTCTTCAACATTACCCTGTTACCATAGTCCCTTCTTAAGCAATATGTAATTCTCATCTCAAGTCTGGATTTTTGAGAAAGCAGTCCATAGAGAAAGAAAAATGACTTTGCAGTGGTACTACTATTCGAGAATCGTATTGCCTTAGTTAATAATGAGGCTTTTTTATTGGGGATGTGAGAATAATTCACAAAACAAAAACTAGTAAACAAAGTGGAGGAATTTCTTTAACTTGAACTAGAATTTCTAACTTTTGGTCGTCTTGAATTTTAAGACAGTAAAATTCAAATGTCAAGGGTTCAGTTGTCTGAATGCTATAAACTATTCTTAAGATTCTTCCACTGTTATAGCTTTTTCCCAGATATTCTTTTAGGTGTTTAACTGCTTATTTAAAAAAAAAAAGCTACCATGTCTTAGCAGATGCCTGTGGTTTCTGTATGTTTGCATTGATGGGAGTTTAAACAGATTAATGTGAGTTTTAAGGTCAAGCTCGCAAGTTTTAACCGATTCCAGTGAATGTGAATAAATTCAAGCAGATTTGGAAGGATACCATGGAATTACAGTAACAATTATGTTTCTGTTTGGCTTGATTCCTTGTGAGTTCAATCAAATTCATGCAAATTTTGAACGATGCCTTTTATTCTTTTGAACAGATTTGGTTAAGTTTGAACTATTTTAATGTTTCTATTTATTTTTACAATTAATAATAATAAAACAAATTCGTAAAAATCTTTAGCTCTGTTAGTGAATGATGACTATGACTTTGGCAAATTATTTAACACTTTATTTGCAGCTTATCTTCAGTGGTCATTGGGCGAGAGATGGGCTACACCCTAGACAGGTCACCAGCCCATCCTACGCACACACTCACCCCTCCTTTCCGCCGGACGCGTAAGCGGCACGTTACAGGAGCAGCACGTTTCACTTGTGTATTCTGCTGCTTGGCCCTTTCCACCGGGTGCGTATGAGGCGCATAGCAGCAGGGAAGCAGCTGTCACCGAGAGAGCACGAAATCACGCGAGATTAGCAAAATCACGCGTGGTTTAGTCAGTAAACTCAACAACCATAGACATATATAAACGTCTATGACAATAATAACCAGGAAAAGACAACAACATGACTCCAAAAGGTTGGTGTTTTATGTTATGTCCGTTTTATATTTGCCAATAAGTTTGTGTTTCCTCAGGGAATATCCAAAATCGCCCCCTCCCACGAGGTACTGACTTCTCACCGGCCGCACAGGTAGTGACATTTTTTTTAAGTAAAGCAACCGCAAAGCAGTACGTTTCTTTTATTTTGAAAATTTCCGGTGCCGAGCCGTATAGTTCCTGTCTCCCCTATCGAAAATGTAGAAATTTACGTGTTTCAGAGATGTGCTGCTTAGTAAATAGGACTGCCGCATATATTTAGAAAAGTGCTGCGACATGTCGCTCCTCAGACGCGGCAGACTCGTGCTGCTTTCGCCTCTGGTGGAAAGAGTTCTATTTACTACAGTGGTGGCTATCAGCTGCGTGTGACGTGCTGCTCCTGTAACGTGCTGCTTACGCGTCCGGTGGAAAGGAGGGGTAAAACTTAAGGACAATTTAGAGAGACTATTTAACCGAACAGTCATGTTTTAGGACTGTGGGAGGAAAACGGAGAGCCCAGAGAGAACCCACGTATGCATGTATGGGGAGAACATGGAGAAAGATCCTTGGCTGGGATTTGAACCAGGACCTTCTTGCTGCAAGGCAACAGTACAACCAAGTGCTCCAGTGTGCAGCCTCTGTGCTTTTTTATAAACAATGAATTCCCACGCATGTAAACATGACAACTGCCTGGCTTGTTGTTTAGCTAAGTTAAGAAAAATCCACAGCAAATCATTCCTCCTGCCATGCCTTTAACTTTACATCAACAACTTACAGATTAAAAAGTTGGACCACCTGTCCTCTTTCACACAGCGTGATGTTTAAGTAACATTTTCTTAAAGAAATTGAACTAAATGCCTAGGAAGCAAGAAAATCCCCCCATCCACCTCATCTTAGACACCAATTTAAAATCAGAGCTGGTTTTCAAAAACAACAATATAGAGGACTTGATGCTGTGCTCACACTTTTGACGGGATGATAACATCTACATGTTCCTCAGACCTTCAACCACATCAGAGTAATGAAGGTTAAGATTGTTTTCAGGGATTCATTGAGATTCTGTAGTTTTATCTTATCTTGTAACCGGAGGGTTGCCGGTTCGAGCCTCCGCTCTCTCCGTCTCAGTCGTTGTGTCCTTGGCCAAGACACTTCACCCTTCTGCCTACTGGTGGTGGTCAGAGGGCCCGGTGGCGCCAGTGTCCAGCAGCCTCGCTTCTGTCAGTGTGCCCAAGGCCAGCTGTGGCTACAATGTAGCTTGCCATCACCAGTGTGTGAATCTATGCGTGAATGGGTGAATGACTGAATGTAGTGTGAAGCGCTTTAGGGTCCTCACGGACTAAATAAAGCGCTATACAAGTACAGGCCATTTACCATTTATCTAAAATTAACACTAAAGTTTTCTTTCACCTAAATGTCACCTGCAAAACCACATCAAAGATGATCCATTGCTGCTTTTATCCTTCGAGTAATTCTGCAGAAACTTTTGCTATTCCAAGTTTTCAGATCATTCTAACGGCTCCCTCAAAAGTTCTTCTTAACTTTGTTTTCTTCTACTAGAAAACCTTGCATGCTCACAGGGACATCTAGCAAAGCAATCAGTACTTTGACTTTAACCTAGATCTAATTTTGCTGTAGGAGGTTTTGAGTAAAGTTTAAAAACTTTTTTACATTTGTGCTCATTTTTACAATTAAATCCTTCAAGAATTTCTCCTTTACTAGTAATCACAATGCATTTTTGCATGAAATCCAATTTTCACAGTTTCTAACTAACCCAAAAAATCAGATCTGCAAGTCAGTACAGTGCCAAGATAGGCTGTAAGCCTCTATTGGACGGCACGTGTGACCCTTGAACTTGTGAATGAGTAAGTTCCACTTTAGTCTGTTGATTTGACCGGCCATAAAAAAACGATGGTCTTAAACTATACATACAAGAGCAATTTTGCATTGTTAATCGAGGTGATTTGGTGAAGAACATCTCACAGCTTAGGCAGAAAGGACACAAAACAAATATTAATAATGTACACTTAGACATAGATCGCTTTATCCAGCCAGTGAAAGTTGACAGTAGGAGAGAAGCAAAAGAAGAAGATGTGGGTACAATTTCATTCTACAATCCCCCATTTGACACTACAAGGGAGACTTTAGTCAGTCTAAATAATCCATGCTGTTCCATTAAATTTGCAGACAAGCTTCCCTAGTCTCTGTCTTTGAGCTGAGAAAGACCCAAGAGCTATAAGGCATCAGATTTGGCGCTTAGGTGGTGGATTAGAATAAACTTGAGCAGGAGGGAAAAATGCTATATTCACTTAATTTTTAAACATGTTCCATTTCCAGAACAGACAATAGTTGTAGTTCATGAAAGGAGAGTCACATGGAGGATAGAAAACACAAAGAGTACACAAACAATTTTAAACGAGATCACTATCTGTAACACACCAAAATCTCCTCTTTCTCCTCAATCCCTGAAAAGTAGCAATCGTGAGTGTGCGGGGGAAGCCACCACTGTGACGGGGATTGTTGGAGTAACAGCAATATCGACTTGTTTCTCCAGCTACATTTGCTTAGTGCTCTGGAGGCCTGATCAATAGACTGAGCTCTGAAGCCCTGCTAATCAGGGCTTGCATCCTTGCAGGGTCAATCTTCTGCTGAAACAAAAAAAATAAAAATATAATGAAAAGGACAACAAAGTGAAGGAAAAAAAAAAAAGGAAATGATTGGAGGGGGGGAATAAAAGGAAAATAACTTTAAGGGGCTGATGATGATGACGACAGCTGGAGTTTATCGACAAAGATTTTCTTCCTCTTTGTTTTAGAAGTAAACTCATGTGGCATGCTATCTTTCCATCTCAGCTAAAGCGTGGGCGTGAAGCGCCATGAGAGATGTAGATTGCTGCTTCACCTCTGCTTTTCCTGTGAACCACAGTTCAAAAGTCAAGGGGCATCTGGGTTGCTTTGGGACATTTGGAAATAAAAGAGGCAAATCATATTTGCAAAATCCAGTTGTGGTATCTCATGAGGATGCAAAGAGCTCGACTCACATATATAGAAGGAGGGAGTTCATTTGGAGCAAGTTAACATTGTTATTCATGCAGGAATTTAAAGGTACGCCTTTTGAGACAACAGTCTCTAGAGTACTTAATGTCCCAATTGCATGCAGTGTTGAGCAAAAAGGCGTTTAAATGATCACAATCATGAGGGATACTAACATTATACGGGAACTCTGAACTTGTTAACAAGTTATAAACCTAAAGTGATGGTCTTTTTGTGTGGTGACAAAGCTTAGTTGCTTTATGATGGGAAAAAAATTATATTTCAGGGTCTCGTTGTCTGTTGTAAAAGTGCCGTGTGATCAGGCTGTTAGACTCACTACGTTTTTCATGTTTTCACTTTTTTCCAATTGTTTATCTCCCTTTTTGACAACACAAAGTGAAAATGGGAGAAAGAGGAAAATTTCGTGGTAAACTTAGCCATTAAAATCAGGACCGTACAATATATACAATATCGCAATATAGCAGTATCTTGAAGAAGTACTTGGTCGCATTACATTGTAGTTATTTACTTAAGATCTGTGCATTCAGGAGTTGCAAATTAGCAATATTATTGGTCATGCTTATTGCTTAAGAGATCCAGAAAATGTTTTACTGCGTTGCTAAAGTCAAGCCAAGCAGACTTTACCAATACTGTAGCTATGGCTAGATGTTTCCCAACAAAATCAGGTTTTTGGAAAGAAAATCAGCTTTTTCTCTCTAGTCTATGACTACAGTGAATGCAAATCAGCTATTTTCAAACATGTACATTCAAGTGTTTGCATATATTTCACACGTCATACAAAAATATCAACAGAAGTTTCACTGTATCAAAAGTTATTCTGATATTATGCAGCCCTAATTAAAATATAGTAGAGTGAGAACAAATCATGATAATGAAGCCAATAGATACACATGAAGTCAGATACCAAACTACACATTTGGATTCCAGTGACTTGCCATTTCCTACATTCGTAGTTCCCTTTCATATTTATTAACAAACCATTTCATAACCATGGACCTAAGCCATTGCGCATCTATTTTTCTTCACAGTTTATTCTTTCAGGGAAAAATTGAGGTACATTTTTAAAAAATGCCAACTTTTTGCATATAATTTATTTGAATTGTAAAAATAATTTCTGAAAACATGGTACATCTCCCACTTGTTGATGTGCTGAATTTACCCACTGATGAACAAATAAAGAATATTCTATTGGGCTTCTGATTCCCATTTGGTCCTGTCAGCTATTTAGAAATATGGTTGATTATGATCTTTTAACAACTCAAAAACGCTCTGAGGGACTCCGAATGACAAAACTACCATGACAAGGACCTAAGATGACAGAATACAGCCTACTGCTAAATTTCCCAATATTTAACTTTTTGCACATTACTTTATCATGTGCATGTCACAGCGGAAATTTAAGATAAAAAAAATGGTGAATATGTGCAAAAATCAATACAGTTTTAGTAATTTAATCTTATAACTAGTTCCCTCAGAAGTGGAAACGTGAAAACATTGACACCAATCACACGAAAGAACACAAACTGGACACAATTGTTAAAAAATATCTTACTTGCTGTTCAATGATCTATTTGATTACCATGTTCCTGAACCTGACTGTAAGTTGTGCTTCAAGACAAATAATCTCTCTGCAGTCTCCTGCACATCATAAACTCAGTATGGAATGCTATGGGAAATTCATGGGGGACCTATCCATCAAATATTAATGATCTAGTTGAGCGAAGCCGATTTTCTTGCAGGTTTTTCCTTTT